>QLNU02015359.1:26030667-26051431 GCA_006491805.2 Dysdera silvatica | reverse complement strand
GGAAAAATTAGCAGAATATTTTTTTTAGAATTTCATTCTCCCAATTTTTTAAAATGGACGTTTTAAAACCACATCTTATTCTAAATAATAGATACCTCGTACTTTTAAGTGTAATTCGAAGAGAAAATTTAAAGAAATTAAGCTCACAATTTACACTCCAGCACCATTTTTTGAAAAATCGTTGCATTTCTTTTCCAGTGTTTCAAGATTGTAATATTCTAACACAGTGTTTCCCAAAGCAGTGCTCCGTCGAACCCTGAAGTTCCGCGGAACTTTAAGGTTCTGCGACAGACCTTCAGAGGATCCGTAAGCAATCTGTGGAACATCGCCGTCGATTCGTATAAAATCTATGAATTCGGTAATTCCCTCACGACAACCACTTAACGTTAACTAACCAGATATACGATAACGAAAAGGGGTAGAATACTTTTATTAAAAACATGAGTCAGACTTTCGGCTGTTCAGTGGAACAGCCATCATCAGATGTAGAATATCCCATTGAACAATCGAAAGCCTAGTTCATGTTCTTAATAAAAATATTTCACCCACTTTACCTTGTCTTGAACATTTTATTGCATTACTTCATCAAGCGATGGTATTCTCTCTTTACTGCTCTAATCAGATATAATCAATATTCATCAACAATAGAAAAGTATTACTTACCTTTTGTAATGATATATTACTTGCTTATTTTTATGTTTTTGTCCAAGATGTGATAATAATAACACTTTAGGTCTTCCTTAAATATTTATAGAGAGATTTTGTGGCCAAGTATGATATAAGAAAGGATTCAGTGGCTAGGCATGACAAAAGAAAATGGTTCTGTGGCTAGACATGACACAAGAAAAGAGTTCCGTGGCTGGACATGACACGAGAAAGAGGTTCCGTGGCTAGGCGTCACAAAAAAAGGGTTCCGTGACTAGATATGACACAAGAAAGGGGTTCCGTGGCTAAGCATGACACAAGGAAAGAGTTCCGTGGCTGAACATGACACAAGAAAACGGTTCCGAGGCTAGGGATGACACAAGAAAACGGTTCCGTGGCTAGTTATGAAGCAAGAAAAGGGTTCTGTCGCTAGGCATGACATAAGAAAAGGATGCCGTGTTCTAAAAAGTTTGACGACTACTGTTCTGACGCTTTTCTTTACATCATAAATTATTTAAGGAAACGTAGTTTAGATATTTCATTTTCCCCCACATTTTATATTGCAAATAACGGTGAAATGAACGTCGTGAAAAGAAAAGTATATTAACTAAGACACTAATGTACGAAATAAATATTTAAATTTGTTAAATATTTAACATTTAACTATTTCTGCTTTGTGTATACTTCAAAGGAAACGGGCTTCCGAGAATACTTTTCAAATAATGTTGTTATTTAAATAATAAATGGTTGTTACCTTTACAAACAAATGATTATTTTTTCGTCATCGGAATGCAGTCCTTATTTTTGATAACAACTATTCCAATAGTAAATCATAATTTATGCCACGAAATATGAATATTCCATTTCTTGAATTAAATAGCTTTTTCTATATTACATAAAATGAAATTAAGGCAGAACTCTCAAAGCATTTTGAATTGAATATATATTTATTTTTATTTGAAGTACTTTCCCAACATTAGCATTTACATAAATTTGCATTATATACTAGGTAGTTTTCTGTTTATATCTGATGCCTCCTTAGGAATTATTTTTTATTCAGTCGCATGAATTCTCTTTTTATATCCACTAGATTTTATAGAGGCTTTCTTTTTTCTCTCCATTAGTTCAAGATCAAAGTTTCTCTCCAAAGTTCTCCATTATGGACATGATTTAGAGTAATTTTTCAAAATTCCATTATCCTTCTCGATGACCTTTACACATACGTTTTCTATGTTTAAAATATTAATAAAAAATGATTTTTCAATTAGTTTAATATTTTATTAATTAACTTTAATAAAGTCTTAATTATTTTCTCTAGTAGGAATACATTTTTTCCCTTTCAAAATCCATCGCTTGATTCTTGAACCTTTAGATGTCCAACTGTCAAACCATCAGATAATAACTGTTATCGTTCATTATTCGGAACAGGGGCATCATATCAAGAAACTGACATCAGCCCAGTTCAGAGTTCGCAGCCCTTTTTGAGAATGGTCGCTTTCTTAAAAGGCATTTCGAATAATAGACGGCCGTGGGCGTAGATCATAAAGATAGCCCAATATACAGTAGAAGCTCTTTAATTCGGCACGCTCGAGACCACGGCCTTGCAGGATTAGCACGATTTTGCCGGATTATCGAACGTTAATATGGTTTTAACGGGAATACCAAAGAAAAATTAATACAGTACAATGATATTTAAAACAAATTGTAATAAGTTGCTGTATAGCAAGAAAAAAATACATATAAGCTTTACTGTTTAAAAAAGTCTCTGATAACATGTTGCCTTTGTGATTCGGATCTTTCCTTCAAAACATCGTTACAGATTATACACAACTTTATGAGTTCTGAAGAGTTATAGCTTTTATTGGATTCGGCAAATTTTATAAATGTATTTAATGATTCAGAAGCCTGTTTCCACGAGACTTTAGCTTCATCTGCCATGTCTCCTTCTTCATCCGACCTGGCAGTCAAAGTCAACAAAATCCAGCAGAAAAAAAAACGTGCACGAGTAGCTCGATTCGTGACGGATTATAGAATCTGCCAAACTAAAGAATGCCGGATTAAAGAGCTTATACTGTAATATGGGATTTGAGAGAGAGACACATGTTGGCGAATTCGATTAAAGCGTGCTTTTTCGTGTGATGTGGAAAGAAGAATACGAATCACCTGTGTCCTAGATGAGTCCTTTCTTGTAAAGTCTTCGGGAAATAGCTTATATTTGGAAATAATGCTGCCTATGTAACAGACAGCTCAACAATCGATTGATGTGCAAACTCCTGGCAAGTTCAACAAAAAATCAATCTGGTTCGGCATATTGTACTTTTTAGTCTACTTTTTCCATTTGATGAACTAAAATTTTGTTCATTAGAATTATTTCATGGAGTTAGCACCACTTTTATCGACACATGTGGCTAGGAAGTTACATTCGAAGACCGCTTTTCTCAACGTATGTGGATAGCAAGTTACATTCGAAGACCGCTTTTCTCGACTGGTGTGGCTGCTAGCAAGCTACATTCGAAGACCGCTTTCTCAACAGACGTGGATAGCAAGCTACATTCGAAGACCGCTTTCTCAACAGACGTGGCTAGCAAGCTACATTCGAAGACCGCTTTCTCAACAGACGTGGCTAGCAAGCTACATTCGAAGACCGCTTTCTCGACACATGTGCATAGCAAGCTACATTCGAAGACCGCTTTCTCGACACATGTGCATAGCAAATTACATTCGAAGACCGCTTTCTCGACACATGTGCATAGCAAATTACATTCGAAGACAGCTTTTCTCGACACATTTGGCTAACTACATTAGCCTGCGATATTACAGTGTCTAGGTGTCCTACTCCATCCTAAAGAATCATCTAAAAGCTTATGTGTTGCCATATTAACCCTTTGCACTCCAGGCTATTTAGCCAAAGGAATTCAAAGCCATATACTGAATGTCGCTCCAGCGGAGCCAGTGGAGTGCAAAGGTTTAACACAATTAAACATAGACATGGATGTAGCATATGTGCGAAACGTATAGTTTTTTTCCAACTTTTATTTAACACAGGAACTGGTCAGTTTCATGTCACAAGACATTATTAACTGTTTTAGTCATATGAAAGTGTTGCCATATGCCACAAGGTTTTAAGACAACTTCTACTACAATTTAGCAAAAATTGCAAATCTTAATATCTCAATTTTGTCTACCAGTACAATCTACCGTCGGATAAATAAAAAAAAATGTTGTTACTCTCCTTGCTGTTTACAGAGTTCAAAATGAAGAAAAATGGACTTTGAAAGACTGTTTCATTTTTATTAATTATTTTTTTAATTTATAGGTTCTCCAAAATATTTAGACGTGTGTTTATCTATTTTTCATCTTACCACCTACTCTCTGAATTTTTGAGATACATAAGCTATTAATTAAACTCTAATCCTTAAAAAGCAATTTAGGAGCCCTATTTAGAAATATTTTTTCATAAATTAATGTAAACAATTTTAACTGTTCTTTAAATTCATATTTTTTTATAAATTACATTTAAAAAAGGAAAAAGTTTAGCCATTTTAGCATAATTAATATTTGTCACTCGTTAATATGCAAAAATAATAAAAATAAAGAAACAGGGGCAAAAAACAAGACCATAAAAACACACACAGTTGTTTGCGCATGCAAAATAAAGACATGCTGATAATTATAAACAAATACAGAAGTGTAACGGAGAACGTCACAAATATGAGACATTTTTTCGACACGTGACAAAAACTAAGTTCCTTCATTTCATATAAATGTGGATTTATATAACTTTATTGCAATATTGTAGTGGACATGAAAATCTACATTTTGTATTACATTCAATCCATATCTTTAAGTTACACAATGCGGCTGCATTTCTCTGCGATTTTGAAAGTTGCAAAAAGCGCTTTGGCAAACACTATGAAAATTGTTTGGTTTGGGGCAGAATTATCATTGCTGTCTTTGTGCCATACAAATACAGCCAACCAATTGTGTTTTTGTATTCTATGGACCAAGTACGGTTAAGATTATACTGCACAAATGCTCGCAATTCTTAAAGCTGTATGAATATCTCTTATATACGAAACATGAACCCCACCCCCATTATGAATCAGTAGATAAGCAGCAAGGGTTTTGTACCGTTTGTATTGAAACCAAATTTTTTTGTATGGTAGACAAATTAGTTTCAACTACGCCACTGTTAGACATAGAATGAGATAACATGTAATACATACCTTCTTATGTTCCATTGTGACGTGGTGATAACTTGTTCACCCACCATTTAAAAACTCCGCATTTTTGTGACTGGAAACAGCATAAAATCATATTTTTCTACTGATCTGTATAGCTCGAGGTTTGGTTCCATGGCGATAGAATCCCAAGCCCGCTGAAAAGTAAAGATCCTGGCTCAGTATGAAAAGCCTTGGATAGAGGATGATGAGAGGCGATCGTTAATGAAGATCGTGGCTTTCAAGTATTGTAGTGGCGGAGGAATATGAGGTGCGGCATGATTCCATCGGTTCTTAATCTATACAACACAAATAATCCTGATCCTGTTGAAGCAATCAGTGAACAGTTATATTTTGCAAATTATCTATGAAACAAAATCATAGATCAGTTTCAGAATAAGTGGAAACAGATGGTAAATAATTAGAAGGGAACAAAATGAAAAGAAAGCCAAATTAAAAGGTTCTGCTTGCACAAGAAGCAGTGAAAATGTGCTTTTATACATCCGTGGCAAGCAGAATGAACTTAACAACTAAATATTGTTGATTTAAATGCGCTCAGTTAGGCAATTAGACAAATTACAATAAAATTGAGGTATCGAGCACTGTATTGCGGCTACCTTTTGCAGTAGAAAATCAATGGGGAATTAGATCTTCGTTACAATTTGTTTCACAAGAGCTTGAAGACCAGATCTGCATCATTTTCACATTTCCGAATTCATAGACGAAATTATAAGTTTCAACTAAATTTCTGATAAAAAGTACAATAAAACTTACCATCCGGGATTTTAATCATAAGTTAAGTTGTTATATTGAAACGAACGACTCAATATTCTACTGAAATTTTAAGGTATTTTGGGGATTTATGAATGCATGATTATGGGTCAATACAGAATATGGTCGTTTCTCAAATATCTAAGGGGCATTTTAGTTTAAATTCTTTCCATTGTCTTGGTATGTTAGAAAGTCTAAAAAGTCAATTTCAGAAAATTTCAGTCAATTTCAAAAGCCACACAACGTAATATAGATAAATTAGGTGTCAACCACAATTGAAGGCTGCAGATCTTACTTTTATAATGCTTTCAAATCAAAATACTTCCACAACACACTCTTTCGTAACAACAGTCTGACGATCATGAAGAAATAAAAATAACTAAAACGAAACTGTATTTCCCTCCTTTCTTGTGTTGTCTCTTTATACTTTTGCTATGAGAGTCCATAAGTTTCCATGCTTTTCTAAACGTCATAGTCCTCCGGTTTGCGAAATTCGTTTCTAGTTTTGTAGCGGAATTGCTGAATATACTCAAGACGGTCTAACTCTTATAATTTGAAGTATAGCAGCGGCGAATAGAAAGGGACTTCTATTAGATGTCAACATACATTATCCCTAACACGATCTCACATGATCTTCTTTAAGACTAAATACTTGAGACCTTCCAATTTTTTAATTGATATGTCTCTGAGATATGTTCACTATAAATGCAAATATCATAAAAGCGATGACCCTCATTTTACTTAGCAAACTTAAGTGGATTGACACCAAAGATTCAATTGTTTGTTTATGATTTTTACGGTACAAGGACAACAAGGGTCATGCTGCTTTGAAATCTCCGATTTTCTGGGAAATCCGAACCTCATATTCTGCCCTTCTTTTCTTTTTCTTTTAACAGTCGTTTTTTTTGTCAGTTTTTGTTTTAAATTTTGAATCCCCCCGAAATTAAAACCTGGCTACGCCCTTGTGAACATAGCTAAGGGTGGTGTTAAGGAGAAAGCTGAGAAGAACAAAGCCTAGGAGGGTATATGCATAACTAAACCCCAGCATGGAACATCACAAAATATATGCAGACTACATAACGTCACACATCTGTTCTAAATACATGATTGTAACAGATATATTTTAAATGAGAAAACGTTGATCTGATTACAAAATTTCAAATAATGTATTTTTGGGAAGATATTCTATAAACACTTCCCGATTGCGTTATGTTAACCACTTGCAGTAATTTACTATCCCCCTGAAAAGGGTAAAAATATCTTGAAGAAATGCGTATACGAAGAAAATGGCATTGTTTTCCGTGTTCCGGTGGTCTAGTTGGGATGACACTCTGACCCATACGTGGCTGTAACCGAATGGACTTCTTCACAGAACGATGTTCGTTTTCCCAGCTCATCAAGCTTTGCGATGGTGGATCGCATTTACGCTTCTGGTTTAAGTCTTACACGTCAGTGTCTAAACATCCTCCCCATGACTTTCCCTCACAAATTATATAAACACTTAGATGATAAGTTACTCGCAAAGAAAATAATGATTTCTCGGCGCCTGGCGGGGACCGAACCCACAACCTGTTAGAAACCAGTCGAATGCTCCTTCACATGGAGCTGCAGGCGTTGAACAAACTTTCCTCTGCGAGTGAATATGAAGCTTCACTGTGGACGTTCGCCATTAATAGGGCAGTGTTTGAACTGCTTTTTAAACCAAAGCGACCAGTTGAAGGAGCAGCATTTTTAATAAATATATAAATAATGTTCCGGAGGCTTTGTGTATACACTAGCGATAATTGTGTTATCCCTGAGGAGGAAGAGGAAGAGGATAAGAATGGTGAGCGGGAGGAGGAGAAGGATGAAGATGATGATGAGGGGAAGAAGGGGAAGAAGGGGGAGAAGGAGGAGGAGGAGGATAAGAATGGTGAGTGGGAGGAGGAGGAGAAGGATAAAGATGATGAGGAGGAAGATAAGGATGATTAGCGGCAGGAGGAGGAGGAGGGAACATTATCAAGAAAACGCAGTACTTTTTTTCAGAGAAATGAATATTTCTTACACGTAAGAACTATCTGTTTCATTATTGAAATATCTTGCTTCCTTCGGTGCGCGCGTGAGCCTAAAGAATTGTTATATTTTTTAATCCATTTTTAAATCTGCCTTTAAGACCAATAAAAATTGGTATCCATTTAATAGATTTCCTTTAAACGCCAAAAAGAGAATTTTAAACACGGTTTCTCGTTCGTTGGACAATTCTATCAAGTGAAGTTTTCCATAAAAATTTGCATTTTAGCTCCTTCGAATGTTTACCCTTGATTTAAAGGATATAGTCTCAAGCTTAAAAGAGCTTCTCCTACTGCATTTCCCTTCCGTCTGTTCGTTGAGTGTTAAAATGCACGAAAATCTTATTTTAAACACTCAACTTTAAGAATTTTATTTCCGTAAAAGTCTTCAGAAATGTTCACACAAGCAGCTTACAACAAAATTTTATTCAACGCTTCAGCAAACCAACCATTTCTCAAAATCCATTATGTACAAAAGAGAGATTGCAAATTACTTTAACGTATGTACTTCAAGTTTATTATACCTTGAATTTTCGTGAATGAACCGTAAGGGCAATTGCAAAGTTGAAAAGAGGGAATAATTTTTAAATAGCTGCAGGAAATAACGATGTCTCTGAAAGTACAATATTAGTGTTTCGATGTCTTAAACTTCGGCTCAATACATAATGTTTTATTCGTATATTCTAATTTGTTTTTGAATCTTCATTCGCAGTTTTTTTTGCCTTGAATGGCATAAATTTAAATTCGTACATATACTAAAACTGAATTTCATGCAACGCAGATTTTGTGTATCTGCACACGTCGTTTAATTTCTCTTAAGCCTTTGCACAAACAGGGAAAGTCCTTTAAATTTTTCCTCCTCATTTTATGGATTTCCCCTAAACTTTATGTCACTGGAAAACGATCACTGGAGACAATATGGATAATGCTTGTTAGTCTTAATCAAAACAATCCAGTAAATACTACTAAAATATAGGGGACAATTTCAATGAAGCGCAGAATTAATAAAATTTATTTTCTCTTAAATTAAATATATGCTCCGTTAATTTCTATGTCGTACATTCCTTATTCTACATGTATGCACCATTCATTGTAGAAAGCTAATGATCAATATATATTTGCAGGTACAATCCCTCGTGACTAAATACGGAAATTACCATAAGTGTTTAATATATTATCCACCTACGCGTAATATATAGTTCATATGAATATATGCCATATTGTATTACCATATTATATTACACGACCCATTATGTGATTATCTATTCCTAATTGTCAATTTCCATATTGTAATTAGGCTTGTGTATTTAAATTAATTTGGCGAGTTAGATGATAATAAATTTAAAAAATGCCACGAGATCTGCACAATTTTACGACAAAATAATTATAGTATTTAAATTGCGAAGGATTATTTTCAATGCGCCTCTCTGAAATAGTTCAGGAAAACGTATATACACACATTAAGATAAAACGCATCATCTTGGTCACGGTAGCCTGATTGGCATGACGTTTCGATTCCAACACGAGACAACGCCTCTTCTCATCCTTACTATCTATCAAATCTTGTGATAATGAGTCAAACGCTCTCTAGTTTGAGCAATAAAATGTGAATGTAAAGAAACATTCTGTAATCACAGCTGTGGACTACTGCTTCGCTTTACGTTTGCTCAAGTTTATGAAGAAAGTGTCCACAAACGGATACTTGTATGCAGCCTGGAAGAAAAATTCTCTGTGTGTAAATAAAGCTATAAGGAACTAGCAGAACAAGTGCAACAAAAAATAAGAGTGAGGGTGTGAAGTATCATTATATTAAATTTTAAAATAGATTTTCAATCCGAATGTCCATAATCCTCTATTTTACACCTCTGCTGTCAGACAGAAGAGTAAACTTTTCTCCTGAAAAACCCATCTTCTGAAACTGATATCGTGAAGGAAAATCCATTAGAAATGGAACAAGATTTCGTTCGGAAGGGTACTTTATCTTTTTCATTTGTATTTATCCACTGCATTTCGATTATAACATCTTGAAAATCAATTCAGTTATGTTTTGAACTAAATTGTTTTTCGCTCGCTCCACGAAGCGTGAAGTCTGCAATTTGGAGTGGGTTTTTTTTTATATCTTCGTGTTCCGATAATAATTCAGTCACGCGCGAAAACTTCCAAACAATTGATTTTGAAAAAGTCATTTCAATTTCATTTAATAGAGTAAGTGGCAAGGGGAAATTTCACTTTAAATATTCCCAAGAAAAAAGGTGTGAAAACCCAACAGTAGTTAGCAGTAGCTCATTTATTGGTGCTGTGGAGACGTCGAACCACTTGAAATATACAGTAGGACTTCGATTATCCGGCCTAACTGTAACCTGGAGAAAGCCGGAAAATCGAAAATGCTGGATAACCGAAAACACATAATGCGTGTAATAGTGAGCCAGTACAATACTAATACATAAACCTATATGTAATTAATAAACGAAATTTTTTAGTAATTTTAAATGTAACAATTTAAATATACATGTACCAAGTACTGCATATGATGTAGTTAGTACAACAATTACGTATAATATCATTACACTGGTATTTCGCTTCCTCTCCTTATGTACTGTAATCTGATTGGTGACCAGTTAGATTCAGGGCTTAATTTCTAACAAAAAAAGTTCAGGAGCCCTAATATTATTAAAAATCGATTAAAAAATGGAATGGCTGCAAAAGAATCGATAAATCATATTAATTGTTTATGTTCATTTTTCTGGACAACAAAATGCTTGACCTTAATCTCAAATTTATTACTTTTTCATGACAGCATCCATTTAGGGCTCCGGTGTATTTAAATAATCGCCAAAAATGAGAAAGTATCGGAATCGGGCTCCGGTGGGCTCCCGCCCAATTTAAGCTTTGGTTAGATGACGTCAGTGAACAGAAACGAGGCATTGAAATGAAAGACTAGACCAATCATGCTGTACCTTCTAAAAGAAAAAAAATAGCGGACTTTTACAAATTTTTTTAGGCTTGACCAAGGACAGCCGGTAAACCGAGGATCCCGGATAATCGAGGTTTACTGTATTCCAAAAAATATGATTTTATTTATTCCTAGCATTTATACAATTTCCGCTCACATATTAATCCTTGAGACGGAACGCAAGTGGGAAAAATCGGTTACTGTCCTCTACATATGTGGAAAAATTATTTTTGCGCTGTAAAACATGCAGCTCTTTTGTTTCAGTTCGAGGACTAAGTGAGCATGCTCAAAGTGACACGTATTGAGTGGGAAGTGCGAATAGAAAATTAGTTTCTCCCGTTTCTTTAAGCACAGGCACAGTTTATACAATGTGTTCCAGAAATGAAATGGTTACCGTTATATCTCGGCTTCTAAAGCATGTGAAAAGTTCATTGCGATTTCATTTCGAAAAATTTTGATGCGATATCTTTTATTACCATAGTCATTAGGCTATAACGTAAAGAAGACTGGGAAATAAAATACTTTTTTCTTATTTCAAATAGTATTTCTAGCTTTTTAAACTGTTGGAAACAAATGTATAACCAAAAATCTCAGCTAGGTGTATATATGGGGGTGGAGGAGGGGGCAAAATTGATTCATTACGATCATTAAATTAAGTTTCAGTACCGACTATGCCGAATGTACTGAAAACTGAATGGATAGAATAAGCAGCTGCAATGAAAAAATAATTAAAGTATCCATTCTTCGATAAGAAAGGGGATGGCTTTGTGAATAAATAGAGCATTTAATCCCTCTTTTATTTTTTACATTGTTGTATGCTGTGTTCAAAAATAAAAAAATAATTTAGTTTAAAATAAAATTCTTTTCGGTAGCACCACATTTGCAACTGACGGGCCATCACTAAGTTGAGATTAACATCAAATTGAGAACTAATTACTTTTTGATGAACATTCAATCAATAAAAAGTTCCCTTTCCGCATTCTTTTTAAAGCAAACTTTGAAAACACTAATTCGAAGAAATTTCTAATTACCATTTTTTCCCTTAATTAGATAGAAAACTCACGATATAATTTTGTCCTCACGAGACAAGTGAATTTCTAAATAAGGTCAATCAAGAATTACTTTATTTCGTATAAAATATATTTAAGTAATCTTCTACGATCAGTTGACGAAAAGCAGTACAAAAAATTAATAACTTTTAATAAAACGTTCCTTAAGTGGCAAGGTTAATCTAAAATAGGACCTCCACATTCAAACTTTCCAAAATTAAAAGAACCATTAAAATAATTCGGCATATTATTTGTTTTTTTTGGGTTTTTTTCATAAAATATACTTGTCAACTTGTACTCTTATCTCCTCCCTGTTCTACTCCGTACTTATCTGAAGCGATGCATATGGTAGCAGTGTGTCAAATTGTTCAATGACCTAATCACTGAACAAATCTTCTCATTTATGATAGATGGGCGAAGTCGTTCATTTATTCATTCGGTAAATAATTGGGTACACTTGAAACATATGGTATGTAAATGAAGTTTGGTGAATTGATTTAGAATCGGAAAGCGTTGACATATTTTACAAAATATGTTTTACTGTCCTTCAAAGTAATCACCGTTAAGGTAACGAACTTCTGAGAAAAAGTGTCGAAATCCGAGAAACTATGGATGCACTTTTTCAGAATGGTGTTCAGCTCGTTCGTCCTGACGCTGAATGTCGAAAATGTCCAAAAACCATGCCTTTTGGGACTAATTTCAGTTATGGAAAGAACAAATGGTTCGAGGGAGCCAGATCGAGTGAGTATGGAGGTGATCAATTGACACAACCTCTCCTTTTTGACCAAAAACTGCTGCTCAACTGAGGCATGTGGACCGAACCGAGAGCAGACTTTATGATTCCCAAATCATGGCTCACAATGAAGTGGGTGGATGGTTTCACGATTGATGCCTAGCACCTGCGCCAACATTTATACTGTGAGACGATGGTTCTTAACTAACTTTTACGATGTTTTCTGCATTACGTGGATTTGCAGACCTGTCAGTTCGGGCGGGGGAGCGTATCCTACTCTTCTGAAAACGTTTAAAACAGCCATGAACGCACTTCAACGAAACGTCATTTCTGTAAACCTCTTCAGCACAGCCTGACTTTCTTGCCCTGATTTTACAAAGCTTGTCACGGGATAGAAAATTTTCATACTCGACCGCGTGCACCTCCACTTCCGCTGCTAACACCTCGGTAGCAGAAAACCACTTCATACGCAACTGCGCCATTTGCAAACTTGATCAGGCATTTATTGTCCTATCCTATGCATATGCCCCGTTTGTGTAGTTCAAGCCTGTAGGGGGGGATGAAGGCCTTAGAAAATGGAAATTTTCTACTTCACTTTTTAATTTTATTTTTTTCAAAGAAAATCGAAATATAGGGTGAGGGGGAATGGATCTCCTTTGCCTATACCTGCCGACTCCCATGGCTTGCGCTATGAAACATTACACTTGGTTTTGACTTTGAAAGTATTACACATATTGAGAAATATCGCCACAGAAATGTGAAGACACATAAAATTATTTTTTTCTAACCCCTTAATATTATCTAATTTTATCATTTGCAATGGTAACATATTCTGTAGAATTTTTGTTTTCGCTTTTATTTTAAAAAAAGGCATTTTTTCCAAAAAAAAACAAACAAAAAAAACATCGAGTTAATCTAATCGAATTACAAGCGGGTTAGAAAAACACTTTTTTGGGGGGACGAACTTTCTAAAAATTTGATGAAAATTTGATATGATACAGAAAACATATTTCTCCGAGAAAAAAATATATCAAACATAGAAAGCTACTTAAAAACATATTGAAGAAACGTATCGAAGATGAAAATACAGAAGCAGCATATTACTGTGAGAAAAATATATCAAAATATTAATTCTACTGCTATTTTTTTACTCATCATGTTGCCACATTAAAGCTGAATCGAAGAGCTCAGTTCTTATAGTAAGTTACTTTCTTTGGAAAATACTGAAATTTTTCTCCGAGGTTTTGTGATTTGTGAATTCCAAAATATTTCTAAAATTTCTGAAGGAAAAAAAATTTAAAAAGGTAGAAGTTGAGAAAGAGAAATTATGGATCGAAAAATATGAAAAGAAAATTAAAACATCGTCAGTTTCATAATGGGAAGATTTCCGCAAAAATTTATCTTAAAAATCAGATTTTAATGCCTAGTTTAATTTGCATTTGTTACTTAGTTCGCAGTAACGCATGTGTTATAACCTCAGAACCGTGAATTAAAATTGTGTATGCATTTAATGGCACATGTTCAGACTGTTCACTACTCTTGAAACAAGTCAATAAAGTAAACAGAAAATTAAGAAAAGTACAATAAAGAAATAACTTTTAGGTGCTAAAGGTGCATTTTCTCAGAATTGTGCAATTTTTTATTTTGTACCATTAATGGCATATAATTTTTCTCATTTAAAAGAAGTTCCGTTAGAAAAAGCTCTGGGTACACAACTAAAAGTTTAAAAATACACAATTTATTTTATTTCTTCCAATCTGCTGAAAATCTTACTACTATATCCAAAAATATAAAAATAGTTTTTAATATTATCATACGTATTTGTCTACTGATTATTTGCTTCAAATACCGTCGTAGTTCAATGTAGGAGACACCTAGATAAACAACTTCTTTCTCCTCGATTAACAACAGATAAGCCAAATAAAAACAAATCATTAATATACGACAAGAAGTTCATAAAACGGTGGGAGTTGCGAAAATACAATTCCATATACTCATATGTGCATATACAAAATTGCAACGTAATGGGGGATATGATCTCCATTGCACGATTCTGAATGCATAAGTGAAACAGGTTATCTGTAAGCAAGTTCAGATTTTAATGACCCCATCTGGATGTTAATTAAAATAGCTTAGTGTTTATCTCTGATCTCGCTTAAACGTGTTTTCGGTTGTCCAGTCACCGACAAAGGACCTTTAGATTTGCGAAATTCCGTCCCTTTATGTCAGGTTTACGTGGCCTTTGCCCCATGGTGCAGCTTAGTGAAAATAAGTTATGATATGGCGATTGAGTTCTAAGAGAAACTCAAATTTTGTGGTAACCACAGCGGTATAGTACAACCGCAAATAATGCTATGAAATTACCGCTTTGTATCAAGCGTGACCCTAATACATCGAAAACTGCAAATAATTGAACCATTTATCTTGCAATTGCACGCTATTCTCAGCAGTGCTCCAGGGTCCATTAATCGAGATCCCTAATCGCCCTAGATTTCTGAATCGCAATAAACTCACTGGTAGCGTATTGGGCAACCATCATATAACATGGAATATGTACAAGAATGCTGATATGTTGAACATATCACACATACCTAAATCAGCTAGGCTTTTGTTCTTTTGAGCTTTACGGTGAAAAAAGAATTAAGAACTGTTTCTCCATAACCTACCATTTTTCGAAAAATTCGAGCTTCTTATGCCAAATGAATCAAATCCTGGTCTGCAGCATTTACGTGCAACGGAAGTTCACAAGGGAGGGTGTTACAGGCTTATAAGAGGTGTTACCGAACTACAACATGTATTCATAAGTATGCATGCAACTTCCATCGCAGTAGGGATTATGCTCCATCAACGCTCTCTGCGTACTCCAATGGTCTACGGTTTTATAGAAAAGAACAGAACGTATTGGATACCCTCAGGATCAAACTCGGTTCTTGCATGGTAGCAGCACCACAGCTATATTTTCTTGCGTCCCTGGCAGAACCGTCAGTTGCGCCCTACTAGTCATGAAAATTTTCTCCTGTGAATTATTTCAGCAGATTTTACGCCCTTCTATGCCACACCTAGCTACGGCCCTGCATGGGGGATAATTGTACGTTACTAATACATCACGCTAGGACACGAACCAATAGAGTAGACTCATTAATTCCGCCATTACTTGCATAGAGGAGTGTCGGATTATCGATGGTTCCGGATTATCGGGAGTAAATAGAAAGCTGAGTTTGATTTTATCACTTTCATTTAAATCTCACACTCGTGACGACTCATAGTCACGTAACATCGCCCAATTGGCACCAAAGTCGAAGGCCATATTATCGGGGCCGTATTAACGAAAATCTACTGTATATATGAACTAGCACATACGTTTGAAATAAACTTATATTAAATAATGTCTAAAAGAAAAAATCACACGTGGTTATTTAAAAAAAAAACATAGTTTGCACCTGCATTTGAATAATATTTTTAGCATCAAGAGATTATAAATTATCATCCATTTATTATAAAAATGTAGACAAAGTGTTAATCATCCTTTATATTTAATTAAACATGTTTATTATTTATTTTATTTTAAACAATATTTAGTTTTGCAACAAGTCATTTCAAATAAGAACTGAACTTTCAGAAGATAATTCCTTTTTATGAGCAAGCGTGTTCCACAATTTAAGCCTACCAAATACATCGACAAGAAAAATGGCGCATTAAGCAAAACAACAATAAATACGCTCATATAAGCCTATTGCTTTTACTGCAAACAATGTTCTATTTCTTTTTCAATGTTTATCTGCATTTCTTTTCCCACAACTGATTGTACAGCAATTTCCTCAACAAAGGTGCTGTGATTTGCATTGCAAACCAATAACTTCGCCATCCTCTCGCCTTTTTCAAGATTCATTGGTATTACGCTAACACTTCATTTTGTTTGTTTGTTGAAATGAGCAACGAAAGAAATTCGGCGTTTATTTTTTTTTTCTCATCGCAAGTTTGGGTATATCAAACGATCATTAAAAACCAATACAGAGGATAGAGGAACATTGCTGAATTTCCTTATTTTCTTGCTTTTCTTAGAAAGTGCGTCATCGGTTACTAGTTAGATACAATTTATATATTATTAGATTGGGTAGGCAAATGTATGTTTTTCATAATTGGCCCTTAATATTTCTCAAAAAAGGAGGGGGTCTCATTTTAGACTTTGGCAAAAAATAAAAAATAAAACTATATTAATTTTTTAATTTTAATTTCTGATTTTCCTCAAATAATTTGGTCGTGCTTTGCGTCGAAAGTATGAGAAATTTCATTTTGTCTATAAGGAGTTAAGAAAATGTTACTCGACTCGAAATATTTTTTACGAACGCGAGGTACGAAAATGCCTACCTAAAATACAAAACACGTATACAAAACACTTGTGAAGTAATGAAACAATACGATAAAGTACTTGTGAAAATAGAAACTGTAAGGATCATCCATAGCATAAGATTGAACTACAAATTTCAATTTGAAGAATTAATCTTTAAGTCGTCTTTATCGTCAGGCGTGAATTACTTTGAGGCTTATTTGATTCATCAAAACATTAAGTATTTGTTTATACAAGTCGAACACTACGCAGATTAAATAAAGCAACATTACATTTATTTATTATTTCATTATTTATTATTTATTCATTATTTGTTATTTCATTATTCATTATTTCATTATACATTATTTATTATTCTTTATTTATTATTTATTATTTCATTGTTCATTATTTCATTGTTCATTATTTCATTGTTCATTATTTATTATTTCCATTATTTCTGCACAGACTAATCAGTCTCTAGTTTCCATATTTAACATATAAATATATATATAGTGATACAGGGCACCTCTTTATTTAAGAATTTTGGTTATGGAACTCAACTAACTCTCTCCATTTTTTAACAGTTCGGAATATTTAAATGTTATTTGCTTGCATTTTTATATTTTCTCTGCATTCTGTGTCATTTCTAGAATGAATTCTGATTGAAGTTTAATATTCATTGAATTTTGTTCCCTTTCAAGTGAACCATCATCATAAACAATCATTGCCTCTCTACTGCTAAACGAAGGCCTTTCTATGTACTCTCTGTGCGTGTATATTTTGGAAAATTCTGTCCTATATTCCCCAACTTGATTTCTTATTTCATGTAGCTTGTCCGAGAACGTTTCTTCTTCCTTTGATGAACTTTCGACATACAGGTAAGAATTGTAGCTTTCCACCGTTGGCAAGATGTTCTTGCCTTACGCCTAGCCTATTTCCAACTGAACCATTTTACTTTATAAATAATGTATTCACCTCTTGTTTACTCTTTGACTTGAAGGATATTCTTCTCCGATCCCTAGTTGCTCTGAGTATGGACCCCTTCGCGCACTTCTTTGGGTTATTTGTAATTTCTGCATTGCTTCCTTCTTTTCTTCCTTAGCTTCCATGTCTCCAATCCACAAAAGAGAACTGGTAATTCAAAATGGCCGGAAACCTAGTACCGACAAAGAATCCCATGGGTCCTGGACCATAGAGACACACCCATGTATTTGTCATAAAAGACAAAATGAACCCCCCAAAGAAGGCGACTCATTTTAACGCGGGATTTTAAACAAAAATAAAAACAAATATATAGAATTTTGGCGTTTATTGTAAAGTTCCTAACATCTTTCGGGGTAAGTGATCAGATGTTGTAAGTTGCCATCAATTTAAAAAGAAAAATCAATTAGAAAATAGAAGCTTTTTAATTGATATTCCTATATTTGCACGTAAGTTTCCTACAGCGCGTGCATGTAACTGTGTTATCTGTAGGCATATAGACTTAATGTAAAACTAGGAGCCCAGATGCCAAACTCTTTGCTTTTATAAAGCAGAGGGGTTTCAGATGATACGATGAAAAGTAATCAAATAACGTATATGCAAATGCACGAAAGTTTCGTTCTAAAATTGAGAATTTTAATGACGCTTAAACTTACATCACACCGTGCCACTTCAACGCTAAGCCCTGCTGGATCTCTGAAAATTGGAAACTTTTCTTTAGAATAAAATTATTTCTTCAATAGACTTTCAAGTGAAAACAGGTGTTAAATTTAAGAACTAATCGTCAGCTATGCGTCAGCGAGGGCTTTCGTTCTAGTTGGTGAGTGGTAAGTTAAAAACGATAAAAATTTGAAGGCAACTACACATTTGTTTGGATGACGTGTCTACCTAGATGTGTCCAAATTTTCCAATTTTTCAAACTCGAGTCACTGACAGCTAACGATTGCGCTTTGACACCTCCTTTGTGAAGTGTCAATGTGATCGATGGCAGGAATATTTCTTAGTTTTTGGATCAAATAAAACTAGAGCAGCCTTGCTAATATTAACAGATTAAAAAAAAACACATTTCTTTGGAACAGCATTTATTAGCATTTTTCAGGCCCTCTTAACTGACATTAGCGTATAACGAAATATAAAATATATAATCGGTAAAGTACAATCCGTTTATAACGACGCCAGTTATAAAGACCAATTGCATATAGCGACTTAATAATTAGAGCACAGTTTGGTTCCATATTCTTTTGTATATTAAATACGAATACATTGCTTTACAACAAGCCTTATAGCGCATATAACAATAGTACTTTTATATGTAAAAGATTCATTAATATGCTATAGTGAATTGCCAACCCAAACGCATTGTTTGAAATAAAAAGCATCAATTCTGTAAGTTTACTTACTGAAATAATATTATAAGTTTATTTTTAATGAACTAATAAGAAACATAACTACGTTTAGAGATGAGTTCATAACAACTGAGTGTAAAAACATATTATCACACTATAATTTAACAAAATATATTGCTTGTGACGACTACCACGACTCTATTTCCACCGACCCCTGTAGCAATGTCCACTGTAATTTACATGAAATTTCATGAAAATGAACAAGCCAACGCTTTAAAGTAAAACAGTTATATTACGTTTATGAAGCATTCATGTTTACTGCAATTATAATATATAAAATTCCGCAATTATGATATATATAAAAATATCTAATCATAATATATAAAAATCTCTAATTATGATATATAAAAATCTCCATTTACGATATATAAAATTCTCCAATTTTGATATATAAAAGTCTCCAATTTTGATATATGAAAATTTTCAATCGTGATATATAAAACTCTCCAATTGTGATATATAAAAATCCCCAGTTATGATATAAAAAAGTTTCCGATTATGATGTTAAAAAATCTTCAAGTATGATATTTAAAAATCTTCAATTATGATATTTAACGATCTTCAATTATGATATATAAAGACCTTCAATGACAATAGATAAAGATCTTAATTTTATTATGATATATACTCAAAGTGAACAACTTAATTAGATCTACTATTAGTTTGATGATTAGTAGTGTGATGAATTACTATTTTTCTTTTAAGCACAAAGAGACAAATGTATATATGTATCTACATGAATTTTCTTAAAACTAACTATTAGTATTGTATCAAATATTGTTTCTAATTTTATAAGAAACTATCAATCTAAACAAGTAATGCATATAGGAGCAAAATCTCCGTTTCCAACGGAAATGAAAAATTTTCCCTCTCACAACAGAACCTTTTTAAAGTTTATTTCCTATCAGAATCAAAGACAGTGTTTATCAAAGAAGTTACGAAAGAAAATTGAATCCCACGGCAATGTAATCAAGTCAGGCTTTTTTATTTGCAGGAGGAGGCCGTGGGCGACGAATGAAGTAATCGGAGATAAAATTAATCGAATTCACAAGAAGTACATTTAGAAAAGAAACCCTTAAGTTGGATCCAATCTAAGAGTACTTTTTAATGCTTTATTACCTAAGGTGTTTTGAAGGACTTGAAGATTAGAATTCTCTAAGGTTTCGTTAGTTTATATCAGTTTCTGCTTTCACATCAACGGCTTGAAAAAAATTCCAGAAAGTTTGTTTAATGTAAGAGGACTGTTGCGTAACTTGGTTGTATTTGATGGAACATATAGTGATGATGTGATTCAATGGGTACCGAATGTGATTCAATATGTTCGAATGTGGTTGATTATATTTTCGTAAGGGCTTAACCCACATATGGCCAGTATTGAATGATTCGTATGGGCGCAGAATGTGATTTGGGTGTGACATAATGGGCTGCGATGGTGTATTGGTGGACAATATATAATTGAATGCAGTTTATTATAGAATTGAATGTGGTTTGTTATAGTGTCCTTACGTGCAATTCTAATTGGTTTGCAATTTCATCAATTTATGATTTATATATATAATTTCTAAATTGCTTTAAATGAAATATTTCAAGATATGGTTCTTTTTAAAGTTATTTCATTCCCTATACTG
>QLNU02015359.1:26010114-26030567 GCA_006491805.2 Dysdera silvatica | reverse complement strand
AATATTAATTTGCCACATAAATAGAAAGCTCAGCCTGCACCACTTGAAGGCGGGGTAGGACACTAGGTTACTGGCCTGGCCGGTTCCACACATCGTCACATACGTTCAGCGTGTGGGTCTCCTTCCAGTTAGATACCAGCAACCCTTTTGCAGGCCATATATATATATAACTTAATTTGAAGATATAGCTCTTAAACAACATATTTTCACGACCAGTGGTGATGATATACACTGTGTCCGTAAGGTAATGGTGCACATTTGACCGGTCACAGGAAATCACAGGAGCACACGCACGCACAGAGTTTTTAGGGCACCTTAGGTAACTCTCCCATGTAGCCTCTACAGACTCGTCACTTACCGGTAGGTCTACCAGAACGGGGTTTGTCCAACAAACTGCCGGTATCCTTCAACTGCTTATCCCACCGATTAATGTTATTCCTATGTGGTGGCGCTTCGTTGTACATGCGACAATATTCACGTTGCACTTTGGTCACGGATTCGAATTTAGCAAGCCACAGAACACACTGAATTTTCCTCTGTAACGTCCACATCTCGACTGGCGTGGGCGTGGGCTGATCCGCTGCTGCGCAGTTCGTGGTGTTGCGTCATCACCTGTGTGCGCACACGCTTGCACATAATACTACGGAAACTTGGAGAGTTTGTCTTTTATTTGGTGAAGAGTTCACGTATCTATCTTGTTTCGTTGATTTCCTGTGACCGGTCAAAAGTGCACCATGACTTTACGGACACAGTGTATATGTGTAATGCTTTTTAAAGTCAAAACAGTCCACTGAATACCACTAAGTTATAAATCGGTAAACATCAGCCTTTAGAACGATACCAATCCTTTCTGTACGAGGTGATCATAAATAAAACTGATAACTCTATTACAACCATCAATATTAATCACTTCCATATTATAATTCGGTCTTAATTAATATTCCTTGTACTAGTTGACTTGGCTAGTTAGATGCAAATAATTTAAAGTATCGGGTGTACTACATAATTTTATAACAAAATATTTAGTAAATACTAGTATCGTACTACAAAGAAATATTTTTATTGCATTTCTCTACAATAATCCATCAATTGCAGCTGTGAATTGCTATTGTTACACGGAATCAATTTTTTATTAATATTATTTTTTATCAATAATATTTATTTTTTATCAATATTTCTTTAGTTTGATAAGACATTTTCTAAATGTCAGTAAAGCTTTGTGAAGCAGCTAGAAAAGACATTGAAGAATTGACAAATACGATATAAAATTTTAAAATACGTTTCAAATCCATCAAAATATTTTTTCTCAAAAAAAAATTTCAAAAGGATATTTTAAAAGAATATTTATTAAAAATTACACAGAATTTCACTCAGAAGTTTATTGTATTTTTACATGTATTCGTTCATTACATTTCCACTAAAATAAATAGGGAATTTATAAACTATTTTGTTTTTAACGGAATTGTTTTTCATTCCAGAAAGCGTGAAGCCATTAAAACAACATTTCTTTCTATGCAGTCTCTTGTTTTCGATAATAAATTACGTCGCATACAAAAATCTTGAAATATTTAGTCTGAAAGGTCACTTCGATTCCATGCTTTGAAATAAGCATCAAAGGGAAAAGTTTTTCTTTAGCAGTTTCCAAGAGAAAATTTGAGAAACTATCAATAGTCCCTATGCCTGTTATCGAATTGAGAACTAATTACTTTCTGATGAATTTTTAATTTACTTAGAAGTACGTTTTAGAACTTTTTTCACGTGAACTGTTTTTATTAAATGTTTTGAAAATTCCGGGCTCCGAAAAATTACTAATCACCATTTTTTATAAATAGATAAGTCTGAAACTTTATCTTCGTTCCGACCAGGTGAAAGAATTTCGACATTCCAGTTAATCAAATTCTTTTCTCCGTTGTTTTATATAAGATACTTTCGTACTATGAATGATTGGTAGAGAGAAAGAAAGCACAGCAGCCTAGTAACTTTCAATGGTACTAAAGCTATACTTATAAAAAAATACCGAATAAAATGTTCCTAGGGAAATATTTGAATAATTAATATTACCATGAGAAGAGATGATACGAAAAATGAATACTGAAAAGTTATAAGATACCTACTTATCAGGAAAATATAGATGGCATAACAAAATCATTGAGAAAAAGCTATAAATACCAATAATTTTCAGTATTTAACGATAAGGACATACGAAGAAGAGTTGATTAAGAAACACCGTCATATGTAAATGTTGTTGTTGACATAATACCCAGGCAGCTGTATGAAAGTAAAAAGTGATACGAGGGAATAAGGTTAAGTTTTAAAATCATAGTGGCATTCTGTACCTACAACTGGTACAGTATTTTATATCAAACATTGTGATACAGTGAAAATCGGTTATAAACCGCCGTTATAAACGATATCTTTTTAAAATCATAGTGGCCTATAGTATAATACACTCTAGAGTTTTATAAATTATTTTGATAGTAAAAAGTATTAAACTTTTTGGTTTCAAAATTAAATAAAAATATAATTAATTATAATGAATTTAATTTAATGTGTTAAGATCACACTAACTATAGTATAGTATTTCCTTAGATTTTTAAATTGAAAAAAAATGTAGAAAATACTACTAAAGTATATAATGTAGGAAACAAATGTAATGAATAATATTTATTATATTATACTAATAACTTCCGAACAGTGCCGGTTTAAGAGTTTTGTGGGCTCTACGCTGAAAAAATAGAATGGGCCCCTAAAGAATATGACCCTCGTGATATTCAATTAATAAATCACTTTTTAAGTTCACTATCTTTAATATTCAGGTTTAGCAGTAATAAAAATTTCTCAGACATTTGTAAATAAACAAGATTAGAATAACGCTTAAATTTTGATAACTAATTTTAAATTTTAATAACTAACCCACATGGTTCTGCTTTATGACTGTCAAGTCGCGTCGTTATATCCGATACGAATTTCCCTAGTTAGAATCTACGTAGACTACAAAATCGCCGTCGTTATAGCAGGTTTCGTCGTTATATACGATGTCGTTATAACCGATATATTTAGTATGGAGTAGAATAGCAAACCAAACTTCTTGTAAAAATTCCATCGTTATATGCGGTTGGTCGTTATAACCAGCGTCGTTATAAACGATTTTCACTGTATATAAGAAATTTTAAATCGCTTAATTACATGTCTCGCAACCGCCGAATACTGACAAATGGTCTACTGAAATTGCTGTTCAATTGCAATTTCTATATCACTTACTACCAATCGTCACTTTCTCTATAAACATTTTACGAAAGAAACCTATACGAAAAATTTTGATGGCATATCTACGGCATTGTATATGCATACATAATGAAACATTTTGACGGCATATCTACGGCATTGTACATGTATACATAATGAAAATGTTTGATGGCATAACTACGGCATTGTATATGTACGCATAATGAAATTTTTGATGGCATATCTACGACATTGTATATGTATACATAATGAAACATTTTCACGGCATATCTACGGCATTGTACATGTATACGTAATGAAAATTTTTCACGGCATATCTACGGCATTGTACATGTATACGTAATGAAAATGTTTGATGGCATAACTACGGCATTGTATATGTACGCATAATGAAAATTTTTGATAGCATATCTACGACATTGTCATTCATATAATTTAGTACAAACACATGAAGTACTATTACATGAGATTATATGAAGAAAAAAAATAATTGTGACTTTCAAGATAGAAAAGAATCGCTTTCGCCCGTATTCAAATATTTAGTATATCAAAATATTATCTAAAAACTATAAAATGTAGGCAACTGAAATATAATTATTAAAATTCAAATAAACGTACTCATTACTCATTTTATTAGAATATTTTTTTAGAACAAGTCTTTCCAAATGACATCTGAATATTCAGAACATGATTATTATTCATGGAAAAGCAGGTTGTGTCATTCAAGTTCTGTAAATCACCCAAATGCATCGAAAATAAAAATGTCACATTAAGCAAAAACAGCAAAAAATACTTTCACATCATATTTTTAATTTAAATGAAAGGAATGTTCCGCTTTGCTTGAAAAGCTTAGTCGACCTTTCTTTCCTCCAAGACTGATTGTATAGCAATTTCTGTGACAAAAGCATCGTGATTTGCATCATAACCGGATTTCCCTAGCCGTTTCTCCATTTTCAGAATTTATGAGTGTTTTACAAAAATTTCATTTTTGTTTCCTTAAACGTACAATTAACCTTGACATTTGTTTTAGCTGTTTCTATTGCAAGTTTTAAAACATCAACCACGAATGTTAAAAGAAAATGTCGAGAGGAAAGCTACACAAATTGTATAATTTTCTAATTATCTTGCGTTCTTCTAAAAATGTGAAAACTGTTAATTTAAAATATTACAATGGATTAAAAAAATGGATGCAGACTTTAGATAGGTGTTTATATTCTTAAAAGGGGGGGGGATCACTGTGGTCGGCAGTCACAATATAATTAAGTAATAAAATTCTGATGTTGCATTATTTTTTGTAATTTTAAAGTCTAATTGTATTACAATAATTTAGTCGCTTTAAGAATGACGAATGTGGGATATTTTCAGAAGATTAAATACTCGCAAAGAAAAGAGTGATTTTCTTCACCTGGTGAGAGTCTAACCCACATCTCCTCAATTTCCGGTTAAGAGCTCTACCCATTAAGCTACAGACGATGATCAATCAAGATCACTTAAAGAAACCCTTATATACGCTTGCAGGGTGGAGAGTTATCGTCGTTTATGGGTTCTCAGAGGTGGGGGGGTAGTTATCGTCGTCTGTAGTTGAATAGGTAGAGCTCTTAACCGGAAATTGAGGAGATGTGGGTTCGAATCCCACCAGGAGCCAAAATCATTATTGTCTTTGCTAGTATTTAGTCATCTGAAAACACCCCATATTTGTCATTCTTAAAGAGACTAAATAATCATTTTCTTTGCGAGTATTTAATCATCTGGAATCATTTCGAAATTTTCAATCTTAAATCTACTAAATCATTCCTTTTTGCGAGTATTTAATCATCTGAAAAATCCCATATTTGTCATTCTTAAAGCGACTAAATAATTATTTTCTTTGCGAATATTTAATCATCTGAAAACATTCCGTAATTTTCATTTTTAAAGCAACTAAATCATTCTTCTTTACGAGTATTTAATCATCTGAGAACGTCCCATATGTTTCATTCTTAAAGTGACTAAAACATTAATTCCTTTGTGAGTATTTAATCATCTGAAAAGTCCCATATTTGTCATTCTTAAAGCAACTAAATCATTCATTTCTTTGTGAGTATTTAATCATCTGAAAAATCCCATATGTGTCATTCTTAAAGCGACTACACCATTTATTTCTTTGAGGGTAGTTTATCGCCTGATGCAACCACATCGTCGGCTATGATAAAGGAATTACTCTATTAAAATGAGATATTTTTATTATATCATTATAATATCGAAAATTATTCACCTCGAAGAAGAATGTCTACAGACGCAAACGCTGAAAATATCCCCTCAAAGTGTATAAAAAATAATAATTATTTAAGTACGTCTTGACAATAACAGTTCTCAATTTTAGAACATGGCAAATGGAACCCCTTGACTCGTGTTCCCTCTCAATAGATAATATTTGCAACCACATTAACTGATTTACATTGCATTTTCCCAGTCTTCATTTTTGTATAAGGTTTTGAATTTCAACAATGCTTCTTGATTTCCATTCCTTTTTAAGTGATGATAATTAGTAAATTATTAAAAATAATTGTTTATCCACTGTTGGATGACATTCTCTCCAAATACTCTTCATATACATTTTGAGCGATTCGTTTATATATTACTTTGGCTTTTTTTTTATTTCATCCGCCTTGTCTGAGAATGTTTCTTCGGTTCTTGATCGTTTTTGGAAAAACGGTGCAGTATTTTGTTGTCCAATGTTGATATGTTATTCTCGGGACATTTCCAGCCACATTTGCTATTGCGCTTCAACAATGATGTCCGCAATTCACATTTGCTCTCGTTCACCCAAACGGTTTCCTTTTTACCTCTCCCAATTGTTTCAAACCCGAATCTTTCCATGCTGTTTTGAGTTTTTGTAATTTTGGCATTAACTTTTGCGTTAAACTCCGTGTATCTAAGTCATGATAAGAAACTGGTAATTCACATTGTGGATGAAACACTTTCTTTTGAGGCATAAAAGAAATTTCCTTTTTAAACTGATATTGTTTCTTTAAAATGCTTTCGAATGAAAACAGATATTAAACTTAAAAAATCAATCATCATCCCTGCATCGGCGAGTGCTGTCAGGATAGTCAAACGCGATAAGAAAATGAAGTTAAGTATGCATGTGTTTAAATAACACGTCTGCCTAGATATGTCAGAATTTTCCAATTTTTCAAGCTCTAGTCTCTGACAGGAAATTTTTGCGCTCTGTCGCTTCTTTTGTTAAACGTTATGATCGATGGAAGAAATGCTTCGCAGCTTTTGGATCAAATATGAGTGGAGTATCCGTGCTAATATTAAAATACTTTGGGTACAAAAATCTCATTTTTTTAAACAGAATTTGTTGATACTTTCTCCCAATCTTTTAATGCATTGGCATGCAATGTAATATAAAATATACAGTATAATATACATTTATACAAGAGTAAGTTTTTCAAGCTGCAGTTTTCAAGAGTTCATTTCAAAATTATTTCATTTTTCAAACTGCAAGAAAATGGCTATAATACTATTAATGATATAATATGTAAGCATTGGTATGTACAAGAAACAAGAATCATAATTAATGTACAAAAGCATATGAGACATGGACAAGTATTCCTTATACATGATCCTAATGTGGATGATATTATAAAAAAATATTTTCTCACATCGTATGACAAATAATAGACTACGCTTTCATCTGCAACAGGAGAAAATATTAAAAAAACACACTATCATAACTTACATGAATACATTAAAAACGCCATTTTGATTCGAAACGTTTCGTCCAACATCAATTCTTCCAAAGTTTTTCATACACTCTCTCAAAAATTTGTTCATTCGAGTGATAGAAAGTTCGAAAAACATCCAAAAAATCCTCAATATTAAATCAACAGTTCTTTCTTTCTTAAAATTTTGCTTATTACCGTTTTTAACGTTTTACAAAAAAAGCATTTATTAACTGCATATAAGAGAAAATAAAGTAATATTTCCTATATTACTTAACATCCATTTCTAATATAAAGATAGATAACTCAGAAGTAGAAATATTTATCTTCAATTATTTATTACACACATTTTGTTTGAATATTCGTAATTAATAATTTGAATTTCTGTTTAATGCAATACATTGAAATGAGTTACAAATAATTTTGTGTTAATCTCATTTTCAGTCTGAAATGAAGTTACACTATCGAACCTCGTTAATTCTATTACGCTTAACTCAAAGTACTTTTAACGTGATTTGTTCCCCGATTCTTCGCCAAATTAATATAACTTAATATTAAAATTCTCTCTTTTCCGGATAACTAACTTTAATATCATTCTAATAATTAATTATAATGCGGAGAAATTTTTTGCTACCGGCAGTGTTCTCATGACAATATTCTACTGAAATAGCTTTGAGTCCGGCAACACTTCATCAACAACACAACAGGCCATGTATGTCATTTCAGAATCCTTGCTTTTACAGCATTGTATTTCAAGGAGGAATATAACCTATCTCGAATCATTACTGGATTAATATTTACAATCTAAACTCATCTTGCACAGAAAAATACATATATTATATACTAATTGATATTAATCGCATGATTAATAAAATACATATATACTAATTGATTACTAATTGACACTAATTGTGTAACCAATAAAACACATACGTTATATACTAATTAGTACTAATTTCACTAATTGAGCACAAAGGATACTACTGATGAAGAATGATAATATTCTCTATAAATCCATTTTAAAAATATTAATTAAATATTTTAAATTATAAAAATATTTTAAATTATAAATTAAATATTTTAAATTATAAATTAAATATTTTAAATTATAAATTAAATATTTTAAATTATAAATTAAATATTTTAAATTATAAATGAAATATTTTAAATTATTAATTAAATATTTTAAATTATTAATTAAATATTTAAGTACGTCTACTTTCAATAGAGAAGTTCTTTAGATTTTCAATCGAACTTTATGGTAAGCCCTTTATTAATAAAACACTTACATTTTAAAGGAATGAGTCTATAGGCTTTACAAAAAATAAGCTTTATTTTCAGAAAAAGAAAGTACTTTGTAAATGATATTTGTTTACATTATAAAAGTTTTTATTAAATAGAACAATGGTAAAAATAAGAAATGAACTTGCTTAATATGCAAGAATTATATTGAAACTATAACAAGTAGTGGGTAAGAAAATACATAATTTATATTATAAATTTATAAATTAAAAATTCTTTGTATGATTTACGAAGATGATCATAACAATCGACAAAATTTCTGCCATATTTGCTAGGCCTTATTAAATTAAAAATGATAAGAAATATAAACTTTAACAATAGAATAATGATACATAAATTAAAACCGCCAAGTATCAACCAACCCTCTGATAAATAAACAGGGGCGGATTTAAAGATCATTCAAAGTGGGGAGGCGATTAGTGACTTGGTTTTTGGATAATGATACCTCACTGGAACTTTATCTTAAATCATTTTAACGTTAAATTTTCATTCAAGAATGGGGCGATCGCTCCTTGCCCCTATGTCCGCCCCTGTAAATAAATTTGTATAAAAAGGTCACGTTTCGAAACATAATATGAAAAAACGATAATTAAAATAAGAAAAAACACACTCCTCCCCTCTTTTTTTCTCTCTCTCTGATATAGAAAACAGTGATGAAATTGTCCTACAATTTTTAATAATAAATAGATAATTTGACAAATCAAAAAAATCTGGACTGCAAATTTCTTCCCAATTTTTTATTTTTTATTTTTCATAGCATATCAGAATTCAAAGGTATGAATAGGCTATTATAATGATGACGTCAACCTTTTATTTTCACAGTTGAAGAATTTGAATGACATCTTTTTAATTTTACCGAAATTTTTCAACTATTTGACGATCTTTCATTTTCTTTAGAAAACATCATTATTATAAAGAGATTTATATTTGAGAGAGAGAAAAGGGAAATTGATTAACACTTTCCTGTTTTTGTGAAAACGCCAATTATAGCAAATGAACTGAAGGAGTTTCTGTCTCTTGAAGCAATTGAATTTAATTGAATTAGATTTAACGTACCTGAGGACACAAAAAATTTCATTTAATCGTATTCTATAGATCACATTCTGAAAGAATACTTTTATACAGAATTAGGATCATAATCTTCCTAATCAGTAGTTAATTTTCTTTAAACCAAGTAAATACACAAAAACTACTTTTTTACTTCTTTAGAAAATTTTAAAAAGCAAAATAGCACGATGATAAAAATGAGCTTCGTTTGAAGACCGCTATATTCAATTTTAACTCTTTGAAAATAAAGTACATGCTTTTGTACCTCTTTAATCCTCATCTATGTTAAATATAGTAATTCGTTTATCATATTAAGGCCGCCAAGTTGAAAGAAATATTGGGAATCACCGAATTGAAGAACCCGCAAGTATATGCGCAAAAGTGAGTCAACTACAGGGAGAAAAAACAAATAATCACCATTAATATATTTCATATGTTAGGTCATCTTCAACTACATACTGTTCGTTCACGAAAAGAAGTCCGATGGAACAGTTCAAAATAACGGGAGGTGACGTCACAAACGGGCAAGTTAATTACAACAGAGGAGGACTACAATTTCAGAACTGGCTTTTGGTGAATGTTTGTTGGCGCCAAAATCGAGTTCTGAAATTGGTCCCCACTCTGCTGCAATGGGATAGGCCGTTTGTAACGTCACCTCCCGTTATTTCTAACTGTTCCACCGGACTTCTTTTCGCGAACGAACAGTATTCCGCATTTCTTAATTTGTCCTTCAATTTCAAACGTGCCCCGGAGCCCCAAATATTTTTTCATAGGGACGAAGAATTCTGCCCTCCTTAGATTTGGCGCTTTTGGATATAGCACGTTCTTTCAAAGAAATTTAATTTTTCCTTATCATTGTCAATATACGTTTACATTTCGCTAACACGAATTATTTAAGACCGTGTCCTTAGTCAATTCAAATCAGTTAACCAACTGATTAGCTAACGAATTATTTAGTTTACCGTTTAATAAATTAATTAATTTATTATTTAACCAATTATTTAATTTATTATTTAACCAATTATTTAATTTATTATTTAACCAATTATTTAATTTATTATTTAAATCAATTAATTTATTTTATTATTTAATCAATTAATTTATTTATCATTTAATCAATTAATTTATTTATTATTTAATCAATTAATTTATTTATTATTTAATCAATTAATTTATTTATTATTAATCAATTAATTTATTTATTATTTAATCAATTAATTTATTTATTATTTAATCAATTAATTTATTTATTTTAATCAATTAATTTATTATTAATCAATTATCTAGATTACCATTTAATTACTTTGCCATTTGATTGATGAGTTAATTTACCATTAATACATATATAATGAGTTTATCAGTTGATCAAATACTTAATTTACCAACTATAGAATGCGGTTGATCAGCCATTTAGTTTACTAAGTACTCAGTTACTTAAGATTTTCAGACCTTTATGGTCTATAAATTTTTCTTATCTCGAACCTTTCTCATTTAATTTTAAACCATCTGTTTCAACGATGTTGTGTTTAACTTGTATGTGCACACCTTCCTCTCAGCTTTTCGATTCTTCAAAACTTGCATATCCTTACTTTATTCAAGTTGCTTGTAATACTATGGTAGTATTTTTAGTTCTTTTTCATAGGATTTTGCATGTAGACATTGAGGAATAACTTGGCTGAAGTTCTCTTTTACAGATAGACGTTGAATAATTCAATCCATGGATCCGTAGTTCCCAAATTTTTATTCCCCTAAAACCTCTTCAATAAATAGTTAAGGAAAACGTAGAGGGTCGTTATTTATCACTGTTTATACACAAACATAAATATAAGCAATAAATGTATGAGTAACTAAAAGTAAAACTTTTCTACTATTGCTAGATGTTAGTTACTATTTATACTGTATCTATCTGCTAATTATTAATCAGCTAGCCTCCAGCCATTTCCGCCTATTTCTCCTAACATAACTAAGAAAAAATAAACTTCTCTTGCTCTTTATTGGAAGCAGCCATTTACAGACCAGTGGAATACACCCTACTCCTAAATTTAAAGCGTAAGAAAAATTTAAGTGTTCGTTTGATTTTTAAAAAAAATGGGCTGTAATGAGCACAAACTAAAATTAATACAAAACAATGGATTTCAGGCATAATGGATATAATGTTTACCAAGCTTGATTCAGTAAAAATTACGCAATAAAAGAATAGATTGGCTGAAAAACATAGTCATAGGCATAGCGTTTTTGCCTTTGAACTTGGATTATCCAACAAATTCCCAAATGTGCTATAACTGGCTTTAAACTGAACAAAAAAAAGCTCTTAGGAATAAAAACTGTATATCAATTGGATAACCATAAAAACAAAAAAGTTGTGTATTGTATATATATACATATATATACTGCTCCGGAGGCTAGGTAGTTAATTACCTGCGTTATTTATTATAGATAACTTTATGAAGCGGTTGTCATGGAAGAAAATTACAGAATTTACAGCTTTTCTTGAAATTGTAGGCGATATTTTACAGAAACCAGAATCATACGGAAATCGAATAGGGTTGTTGCGTTTCTCTGGCGTTTCGCGTTTCCCTGTTTTCAGGGAAAACGTTTCCGTGGAACGCACTTTGAGAAACGCTCCCACAGATTAAATAAAACTTAAAAATCCACTTAATCTGAATGGTCAGCTAATTAATTAATAAATATAATATTAATTGATTTCCCCAGCGGGTTTAAAATATTCATATATTTTTCTTCAAAATGTTGAAAATAATATATAAATATCTATCTGTTCATTATTTTAGTTTCTGAAGTGAATTAATTAATCACTGAGCATTGTTTTCAGTAATTGAATTTATGACAAATATATTACTATTTTATGAATTGCGCGAAGTGTTTCGAAAATTTATTAGCTCTTGTAATCTCTTTCCCCGTTCAAACAGTTGAAGCGAAATTAATGATTTATTCAAATTTTAATCCGAACTATGAAATTAATTTGCCTCAGTGAGTAATACAAAATGTATTTTAATTAAATTCTGCAACATTAATAAAATTTTAAATATATTTAATGTTTATCAAAAGTACAGCTCTTCATGAATACAAGCTTTTCTGAAGATATCTCAATATTCATAAAAAACTTACCGAACAGGTAGAATAAATTATTATCTTTGTCCTCGAACAGACAATTTGCTTCCGATATCATGAGAAATATTATTTACAATAATATTTCCCATACTTTTAATTATTTAAATTATTTATAATTTTGATATCATATAAGTAATGCATTTCTTACAACATACTTGTCATAGATATAAGATTTTAATAAGTTGTTTGAATTCGCATCCGACTTTTTTTCGAAACTTTCAGATAATTTGCTAAGTAATTATCAGCACTTGATAAGCATAAAAAGAAGTAGCATCGTCTTACAATTTACTTTCCTTCCATACTTCCATATCACCTGGCGTTAATTGCATCAGCGGACATCGCATTTTCCAGATACATTATATAAAAATCTAAGTTTGATTTTTCAAATAAAATCAGCAAAATTACAAAAGAAAGGATAATTATTTATGTGAAAAGCAATTAACATTAATTGGCCATAAAAGTAAATATTGCTAAGAAACATCTTTGGGCCTTATTTTTTAAAAGTCTTCGTCAAATCTTCATTTGCTATATTTAAAAATGCAAAAATTTTTATAATGTCATAAAGCACCTTTGGAGATTATATAAGCGATAACAATGAAGTTTACTTTTACATTATTTATAAATTGACAGTAAAACACGAATTGCGTGATTACATGTAATTAATTTGTTATATAGCAATAAATTAAAATTTCCATACAATTATATTTAATTTTATATCGATAATAAAGAGATTTAAGGAGTTGTACAGCAAACACCCATCAGTTTATTAAAACAGATAAATGAATACCCGCAAATCTTTTCTTGCTGTTTTACTTTCATAAATTTATTGCTTGTATTGTCCAAGAGAATTGAGATAAAATTATTTGCTCAAAAAACTTTCTTCGTTAAAAGTTTTTTAATCGTCCCTAACTTTCTAAAAACTGCCTAAACAACTTTTATTCTCGATAAAAAAAAATTTCAAGTATTCAGTTTGCTTGCACAAATAATAATGGAAAGCTTAGTCCCTACAGGAAAAACCACATTTGCGCGCTTTGCTATCTCGGGAAGTCGAACGAGCTATAGTTCTAGTTCTTTTTGGATGCAGTTACTTCAAGTTTTATGGAAAAAATATTTAAAGAATTTTATACTAATTGCAATAATGAGCTCATATTATAACTATTTGATGTACGTGTGTAAGTATTGTACATTCTTTAATCTTATATTATTTGGCTTCGTTATTTTTCCGTTCTTTATATACATTCATTTTTGTGCTTGGTTCTTAATTTACATAGTTTGTATGAGCTTGGACCTTAATGCAAAATAAAGAATCACTATATTTAAAAATGTTAACGATTTAATAATGCATTAAATATTATCGAAAACTGAAAGTAATAAAAAATTTAACCCAACTTTATATCATTTATAAATGAAAAATAAAATGCGAGTTAATTAATTCAACTTTAGTATGTAATTAATTTCTATTACATTGAAAAGAATCTCAAAAAAATTTATAAACATTTCATTAAATATGAATTTAATATACAAACTAAAAATTCTTAGATGTATATAAATTTACTTTAATTTAATACAATATACAAAACTAAAACAATTTAGAGGTTTACATAGCAAACACACATAAATGTATTAAAAGACATTTCATAAATAGACGTCCACGAAAATAAAATTAATTCTTTTTTTATTATAACGTAACAAGGAATGATATTGACATTACTTAAGATTTGGGACGTCATTATTTAAAAACAAATATCGAAGATTTTCATTAACTTCAAGCTAATTTCACTTAATTGCCTAATTATCTTCTAAAATATGCCATAATTAAAATTACAAAAATAGTTTTAAGTAATATTTCTCTTCAGGGAACATATGTAGCATTACGAATTTTAATCTTTCAAAACTTTGCAGTTTGGTCTTTATTATTGTAGGATTATTTTTCAGAAAAAAGCATTAAATTAAAAGTTTTCAAAATGTATTACGCATCCGCCCAATTTTTAATATTTTGAAGTTTCTAATTCTATTCAAATTGCTTCAGAAATTTAACATTATTAAACTAAACATTTTCTTCGAAAATAAATGTTTTTCAGACAGGAAATTACTTGCAGAAAAATACTTTTCTTGATGATTTTTCTAATAAGGTAGGATTATTAGTTTCGAAGGCCATGGAATAGCCTTAAATAATGATTTTTTTCTCATCTTCGCTCTTTTAAACTTCCAAGTTGGCGGTTAATTTAACATTTTAAAATAAGCCATACCTTTTTCTTTTTATCAAAGAATAACAAGTAAAAACTCTGAGCAGACATTTCCATGAATTTTAATCGCAATTTTAAGTAACCGAATATTCTAAAATTTATAGAAGTTCGAAAAATAGTGCTGCTTTCAATTTGGGCATTCCTTGTTAAAAATTCGATGTCATGTTCATAAAAATTTAAATTAGAATTAATCTCCGCATACAACTATATTCCGAATAGAATCTAGCAAAACGATTCATCTTCACTATCAAATCTGTTATCACCAAACTGTTATTTTTTTTTAAGAGAAAGTTAAAATACGATGTTAAATGAAACACATATGTATGGAATAACTACACTTAGATGAAACGAAATATAAAATACACAATATCGCAGTTAAAATATAATTATAAGACATCAATAGCTACTTCGGAAGCATGGAGCATTCTTCTTCAAAACATAACAAACTGATGTTGTACACGTGAAATAGGTCCACTATTGCCATTATACCAGTCACAAATTCCAATTAACTGGAGGCTGGTCACCAATTCTGATTTCAGAATTTTCAAACTAAAGACTAATGAAGAGGGGCTTTTGCGTTTAGTTAAGTCTTAACAAAAGAAAAATTGTGGCCAGCTTCCCAGACTTGGCCAAAGCGGATTTGTGCATCTCTTGTATATGTACGTGCGCCACGTGTTTGACCAATATAAATCTGGTCACACTGGCAAAGGATAAAGTAAATTCCCCAATAATAGCTAATTTCAGGAATATTCTCATTAAATTTTGAATCTTCCAACTTGTTTATTAGCATAAAAATTACCTAGAAATTAAATTTACGGAGAGTTGGGTCTATCGTAGACAAAACAGACGATACGAAGGAAATGCTGACAGAATTAAAAGGCAAGGAACCGTATTGAGAAAGAGCGCTATTCAGCTTAGATTTCGATAATTTCTTCCAAATATAGTTAGTAATGATAAGATTATAGCCACAATCCAGGGTGATGCCACGAATGTAATTAAGGTCAATGTTGGACATTTCTTCAGAAGATAAAATTTTAAAAGCCGGTGATACCAATCATCACAACGTGCTCAGCTTTTAGCTTTGTGAATGCAGGAAAGCAACGTAAAGCCGGAGGCACACAGCAAAGCGTTTCGGTAGACAGGGGGAGGACCTAGACGGCAGTCTATGAAAAAGAATGCCCAGAAAGGATATCGAATAATAGTATACTCCTCTTCAAAAGTAAACTAAATATAGGAGTCAATCGAATTTAAAATGCGTGATGATGTCCGAAAGATTTGAAAGGTCATTCAGGAGGATAGAGTGAATGTATCAACCTACCTGATACAAAATTTGAAAGAAATACCTTCCAGAAATACGTCTTCCACGTAATGATTTTAAATACCACATAAAATTGGTGTCGGAGAATGTCCCGTGGCAAGAACTTCTGTTTATTTGAACAATTGTTCACAAAAGAAAAATACAAGTATTGATGATGCAAAGTTCAGTGAGTTAACCAGATCCACAATGTCAATCTCGCACAATGAAACTTTTCCATACGAAGGATGAGAGCACCAAGAGATCTCAGAAAGGGAACATTGGTGCAAAGACCCTTGATATCGAACAAGACCAATGTTCTTGAAGAAAGGGGAGATATGGATTTTAGCTTAAAATGAAGTCAGAAATGTTAAGGAGAGTAAAACGGTTGTTGGCTACAACGGCAGAAAATCTAGACATAAGGAATTTAGCAAGAGGATAAAGTGCCAATGTTGGCGACTAAGGGCTTGAGTGGAATTCCCGGACTGCTGATCTTCATTAAGCAATAGTCTTTCCAATATTGGCAACAGAACGGAAAACGGATTTCTCCGATTTGAGATCCAATAAAACGGAAAACCAATTTGCTAACCAATGTAAACTGAGTGGAAGATGGATTTTCCTTAATTACGGAATATGGGGCTTCGCCGACAAGCTCATTAATCCCTTCAATATCTATGTCTTTAGCCTACGATGACAAACTGCTTACCATAATATTGAGGTTGAGAGTTGGTTTTGAGATCTGGTTTCGTGTTAATTACGAGTTGCAATAAACGAACATAGTGGTTGAATTTTAAAAGCGCAAAGACAACAAAAATCATGCTAAGATAAACATGGTCATCCTTTATATATATATATATATATATATATATATATATATATATATATATATATATATATATATATATATATAAATGGAAATAGTTGCTACTTAGAACGATATTATTGAGGGAGTTTGCTGTTTGTTAAACTTTACCTTTTTTTGAGTAGCTGAACATAATCTCCTTGACTAAAAGTCAAAGCCGAATCTTGGTCTGAAACTGCAATTGTAACTTGATAATTTATGACTTATGTGTCCAGTTATACGTAACCTTTTTATAACAAAAATAAGCTTTCCGGGAAAGTAAAATACAATACTGTACCGGAACTGGATAAACCTGCATTGTTCCGTTTTTTTTGTGTTACGGCAGAGGCCAAAAATTTCTGGAGAAGTTCAGAATGATTTATTTCTGGAGATGGAACCCTTTGTTGTGAAAAGTACGTTTCTGAAAGCACAAAAAGAAGGTATATATATGATACTTCCTGCATCAAGAAAGACAACTCGGGTGTTTTCTGAAAAGGAAAATTTTCCCTTCAAATTCTGAAAAAAGCACTAAAGATGTTTGTAAAAATACTTCTGAAACCACCCCTACTGCTTCTTTTCAAAAAACAATAAAATTTGAAAAAAAGTTTTTATCAAAGCACGGGATGGTAAAAGAATATGTGTTTTTATTTATATATATATATGTATATATGTATAGTATATGCGCTTATATATAATGGTATTAGTTCTTAAAATCCTGTATATACATATTCTAGTGTATAGGCCTATATTATTTTATATAATATACGTGTGGTTGTGTGGGTATTGGAATTCCATATATCTTCACTTACTTATTAATAATTTTCATTTATTTACTTTCACTTTTCACCAATTTACTTACTGAATTTTCTACATTTTCATTTATATTTTCATTTTTTTTTCATTTATATATTATTTATCATATTGATTGCTGCTGCTTCATGCGCGCTTTTCATTGATAATTTTATTTTATTATTTTATTATTGTTTTTTTTTAATTTTTTATAAGCCCCCTCCCCTACGAATTTAATGTATTATAAGTAATAATATCATAGGCTTTTTCCATATTTCTTTAGTACATATTCTTGTGTATTCTAACACTTGCCTTTAGGATATATAATTTATATATATATAGCCTCCACACACACACGCACGCACGCACACACACGTACTTGAGCGCTAGAATGCTGAAAGGTTATTGGACGTCATTGGATCGTTGTTTAAAAAATATTTCCGCGTAAAAGTCGAAGCTTCTGGATAAATCTTCGAGGTCAAGAGGACACTTATGTTCTGTTCCGATTGCATTAATTTTTCTAAAATTTCCTTTGAACTATTATTATTAATATCATCATTTTAAGGAAATACTCCTATTATAAAATAAATAAAACTTAAAAAGTAAAGAAAGTGTTTGCTTATAACGGGAAGCATAATCAATGGGATTATTGGAAGCACCCATGGTTACCGAAGCATTTATCAGTATTGGAAGTATTTTATCGCGTTTATACACACCAGACAAAGTGTCCAATCATATTGTAAATACTGTTTATTCTATTTTTGAAGAATTTATGAAAAATAATAATTATATAGATGAATGATGGTAAAAAATTTATGTTTGGAAGCCCGATATAATATCTCAAGTGATATTAAAAAGTTATAAATGATAAAGGAAGTTTGCAAGAACATTTGCAAAGAATATTAATGTATGTTTATAAAAAAATAGAAATAATAAATAAATAAATAAATAACCAGAAGTGTTGATAAATAAATAGCCAGAAATGCTATTGAATAATAGTTCGAAGTGTATAAAGCATGCCAGTATCCAGAGGGAAGGATCTTAGGGACCGGTTCCCCCCGAAACTAAATTTTTAATGGGACTTGGCTACGGCCTTGCATGCTGTGATTGTATCGATACATGCTGCAAACATTTTTGAATCCCCCGAAATTAAGGCCTGGCTACGGTCTTGATATAAAGGGAGTGGAACTTTTCCTAATGTAGAGATTATTTCGAAAATATTTTTAACAATGCCAATATCAAATGCAACAGGTGAAAGATCTTTTTCAGTTTTAAAGCGTGTTAAAAACTATTTAAGGAGTACGATGGGAGAAGATAAATTTAACAATATAACTATATTATACCTAGAACAAGAAATTTCGGGCAAAATGGATACTGCAAAAACAATTGAGGAATTTGCCAAAGAGAAATCAAGACACAAATTTATATACAAAACATTTTTTAAGCACTCAGGTGACTTATTATTAAATATTTTGAATAAATATCTGATTTTTCTTGAAACGTTGAGTTTATTATTAGTTACATATTGCCGGTTTAAGGAACTCACTAAAAATTTAATACTGAAATCTTCCCGAAAAAGTCCTCAGTTCCTTACACAATTTTTTGTTTTGGGGCTTGGGTCTCAAAGCCTCGAAATTTTTACCGCCAGGTGCCCCCAATAGGCTTGATCCGCCTCTGAAAATAGATCATAATGGACCTTTACATGGGGGGTCGGAAATGAATATCCAGGGAGTTATGACTATAAACAAATAACAAAGCATGATTGGATGAAAAAAGTCCCACCCAAAATGAGCCTATTTATCCAATAGACGATATCTGGTTTGTATTATAAAAAAACAGGTTTCTTATTCGCCGTACATCTCAGGAATGTAAAGTATTAACAATTTCGAGCCAATGAAAATTGTATTTGAAAGTTTGGCCTTTAATTTCCCAACTTTTGCCGTCACCAATTTTTGGCGAGAATGGCGAATATTTGGCTGTAAATCATGAGCGAATATAAAAGAATTTTCGGAGCATAAATGTTTATGATTGGCAGGTGGAGGGCATTGATGGATCTAGTATGAATCCTAGAGGTGGGGAGGGTGGCGATTTGTATGGAAGTATGCAAAATAATTTGAACCCTCTTAACTGCTTAATCATTTTCTTAAAGTCGCTTCAAAAATTGCATATTTTGTTATTACATATTTCAAATCTATATGCATTTGAGAGTTAAAATATGTAGCACATTTTTGTAAACAAGATTTTTTTAATATAAATTTCGTGCATAAGAACAGGCTTTCATAAAAATCAATTTTAAGAGTAATCGTTTAAATTCAAAAATTCTGAAAATAAATCTTGATTAAATTACGATTTAGGAAGTGTTCAAGTATTACGTAAGCAATATTTTGGCCATTTCAATCCCCCCTCCCTCCGGGTAAGCAAAAATTAACATTGACCAACATAGGAAAATAAGACCAACGGCAACCCCTCCCCACAAGGTGCTTACGTAATACTTGAAATCTCCCTTACTTTATAGAATACAAATATAAAGCATGTATACTAATAAAAACCACTCGCTGAACTTTATCTGGGAGCCATATTCTGAATACAAAAACCGATAACAAAGGGAGCGCTTGCAAAATCAGTTAGTGAACTCTATGCAAATACGAAAATTTAGGCGACAATAACGCCATTTGTTGACCAAACTACGACTAGAAGTCTAAATATTGTAGAAAATGCATTACCGACAGTTAAACGGTGGAGAAGCGGGATGCGCTTTTAAATAGATGGAAAAATTGCATACCCGCGGAAATCGCGGGATGAGCAAATTTTGTTACTTTCATGTTGCCCGTGGAAATCGCGGGATAAAC
>QLNU02015359.1:25983482-25997776 GCA_006491805.2 Dysdera silvatica | reverse complement strand
GGAAGACCACTACTGAGATGGAAGGATAAAGTGATGGAAGATCTGGAAGAGTATGGATGGAGTAGAGAAGAGGCATTGGATAGAAGATTGTGGAACGGAAGATGAGCATAACGTCGACCCCATATAAACGTGGGAAAATGGAAAAGTGAAAGAAGAATTATTTCCACATATGCTAGAATTTGCAATCTACAATTTCTTGTGACAAGATTAAATGATTGAGGTATGGACTAATAAAAAGGTTTTTGGCCTAAACTAGTTTTCAGAACTCTCAAAGCTCTAGGAAAGACGGTGTCAAATAGTTTTTTAAAGACGTTAAAATGTGTTTATTTTTAAAGATAAAATGTCATTTCACAGCGGCCTTACTTCCTTCGTTATTCATTACAATCAAATCCAGTATAGCAAATATACTTAAATATCTCAAATATGTTAGCGATATCTTAATGTTTTGCTGTCTATTTTATGTACACTGTCTTGCAAAATAATCAATAAAGGTAAAAGTGTTTTGCTTCACATGATATTGATTTCTTTAGTTCAGACGACAGATGTGCTGGTTCGTTCACAAAATGAATGAATGGACGATTTGCCCATCTATTTTTAATGAAATGACTCTTTCATTGACTCGATCATCGATCGATGACACACTGCTGATTCAGACGCTATGGTAACGTAGATACCACATTTGTCCATAAATTAGTTAAATGATATTTGATACATACCATACAAAATATAATTAATATACAGGGTTAGCATAAATGAATGACCGGATTTTAAAAATTTATATTTTCGAAACTATTACACATAATATAATCAGTGCTACATGAAAATAAAGAAAAGCATTCTAAGTTTCTTTTCCTGACATCGCTCAATTCATGGCATCTCTTTACAGGGGCAGACTAGGCCACCGGCCAGCCGACCCCTGGCCGATGAGCCATCCTATAATCCAAGGTACGCACTATTTGAGAGGACCAGTCCGCCCCTGGTTCAACGTTAATTAATGTAAAATCTTGTAAATTGTAGAATCTGAGCTAGTGCTAGTGAATTAATATTATATTATTAATTATTTAGCCACACTAAATTAACTGCTTACGCCTCGTCCTAAAATAATTTTTCACGTGATTGTAAACTTATCTCAAATTATTAATCAATAATTAACAGTAGGCTTACTCCCTTCTAAATAGCTCCTTTATAAGCCTCTTCTAACAATTCGATAGTTTAAAGGAATAGTGCTTTAAATAGTTTAAACAAGATTCTATAGTAATGTTTTACAAGCTTCAAATAGACGTAACAAGGACGACAGTGTTGAAGGAACTACGTTGCAGTGCCTCTATAAAGTAACCTACTCATATTATCGATTGTTAAGCACTTTGAAGGTTCCTGGGCAAACGAGCCTGCTCGACTCACTAATGAGCAATTAAAGGGTGGAAAATCACACCTACGTAGGTAAAGGCTCGTAAATTATTTAGGTGCACAGTTCATTCTGAAACTTTACATTTGCATCGTACAACGATCCTCATTAACACAGTGGATACCGGCCACTAACTGATCTCGTCCTGATTAAATTACAATTAGTATAATTACACAGATTAAATTTATCATCATAATAGATGAGTACATCCAGATAATTTTGAAATGTCCTTTTTACGTTGTTGCTATAAACATAACTATTATTCGCTCCATTTCATTTATGTAAAGATTTATGGACAGCTTATTTAGAAGAGGATTATCAATAACACCCGCGTTGTTACACTACAAATAAGAAAAAAATTATGACTAATAAAAATTATCCATGGAGAAATATTACATGCACTTTAAACAAAGCTGCTGCAATTAGTTATTATTAGTAACAATTTATTTAAACTGAGATACATGTTGAGTGTAGACGGAGTGAGCAATATCTGAGATGCATACAAAAATTATGATGTTTAACTTTTTGAGATAATAATTGGGTTACAAATGAAAGAGAAAAGGAAGCCGTGGCTTATTATTACGTTCTCTTTTAAAGTTGCGTATATAAATAATTAGGTTGAATTGTCATATTTTCAATGAATTAATGAATGAATGGTGCAAGGACATCAATTGTCATTCTGCGCTAAACAGGCTGAGATCGTCCGTGCAATTTATATTTTAGACGAACAAATTAAGTTTGAACAAAGTATCGAATGGTAAAATCGTTTATTTTGATGTCCTTTTCAGAAAGCAATCCTTCAGTTCCATGCGATCCCTTCAATCGCCATCCCAGATACTGAATGTATTTTGTACATTGAGCATTATTTCAAGCTCTTTATCCAAAAGTTGTGGGTTCCATTCCTGCCCCCCTCAGCCCATCTCTCCTCCCTTTGAATTACTGGAGAAATCATAAAAAATTTAATTAAATCATGAAAGTACGCAGATCGCGAAAGTAATGATGAAAGCCAATGACTGACCAGGCCATACAATAACTAGAAAAAAAATGTGATGGTCCAAAGTATAAGAAAAAATTAAAATGCAACGTTTCGAAAACTGCTGTTCCCTTTATCAAGCAAGGACATTTGACATATCAAATATAGAAATACGTCATTATAGAAAGAAAAGTTTTGAGAACAATTTCCATTTAGATAATATTAGATAGAATCGCGTCTTAACTTGAATTAATCTTATCGTGAACTGCATTTTGTGTGTTTCCTGAATCCTTATCAAATTGTACATCAATTGCATCCTATCCTCTCTGGATAAGGCGAACACCGTTTATTACGAATAAATCCTTCGCCACCATAAGCGTTCACGATAGGGAGTTCCATCTGTATAACCTATTTCTCCTCCATCCGCGTTTGGAAATTTCAAAGTTCAATAAAGGTGACTTTCGAAAAAATGAGATGCTTATAAGAAATACATTTTACCGATGGCTACCTGACAGGCCAAATTCTGTTGTTGTTTTGCATGAAAGAAATAATAAATAATCTGGAAATGTTATCAGAACAGGCTGCGCTGTGTCTCCAGGAGGGTTAGGAAACATACAGTTCAAGAGATAAGGAAAGACAAAAGAGGTAGAATTTCCATTTGGGGATCAAAGCTCTTAAAGCGATGTATTAGAAGAATCTAATTTGGATTCTAGTGAACAAGCTCCAATGTTAAGCATCACGTCTAATCCTCACAGACAACTTGGTCAAGGACGAAGCGATATCCCCCGAAAAGCCAAAGCCAAATTCTGATATCTTCAGTTTCTCCCGATTCTCTTCACTATTTGTTTAACTGTTTCCTATAACACCGAATAATGCAATCGAATTTTCGGCCGCACGTTTAGTCAATCAATCGTAATGTCAGTACACTACCGAATGGCTATTATCCTTGTGATAAATACGATATCCCGAAGTCTGATGCCTCCCCCATGCAGCATCCAATCAATAGCCATTTACCAGTTTCGAATGTGATAGCTTTAATGCAACGTTTACTCATTTACAACATTGAAATAGAAATCTTAAAACTAAATCATGATTCATTCGAGTAATTATCATCATAGCAATGGTTGCATTAGCTGATCAAATACTCGCAAAGAAAAGAATGATTTTTCTGAGCCTGGTTGGATCCGAACCCGTATCTCTTTGACTGCCTGTCAAGTGCTCTAGACATTAAGCTACATATTGTCGATCGTTTCCCCCCTTCCCCTGTGTGCATATATAATGCTTTCGCTACAGATAAATTTGCGAAGTATGATGCATTGCTTTGATTACTTTTAAGGCCAAGGCAACGTCAAAGAAGAAACTTATTGCCTAGGTTTTAAAAGCAGTCGAAGCACTGAACCAGTCATTGTGGACTTATCCGTAGTGAAAGCTTTATATACGATCGTAGAGGGGCGAACGATCGACGCCTATAGCTTATTGATTAGAGCATTTGTTCGGCAGTCAAGGTGTGGGCTCATCTCCCATCAGGCGTCATAAAATCATTATTTTTATTGCGATTATTTTATCAGGATTAATGGTTTTAGGTTTAAACTAAATTCAGTTTTGATTAATAAGTTAGATGTCAAAGAAAGGAAGAATCGTGGTTTTTATTTTGGTTTTTTTTGTTGTTGTTGTTGTTGAGTTTAACTAAGTGGCTTTGGAGTCATAGGTTTGACGCTATGTTCATTTAGCTACTATGACCAGTCATACATGGTTTTCTTTTCGTACTAACGTTCTTTATATGAAAAAGGGCTCCCGCTTTCGAAAGAAAATATAAAATCGTGGTAACGAGAAAATTATAACTGCTATTTCGACACTGGCGTAAGGTTTAAAAAACACGACGTTTCGGGAGCCAACTGCTCCCTTTGTCAAGTGAAGACAGATTGTCTAGAAATTCTCTGTGTGGGGGAAAATCCTCCTAGGAATTCCCTACGTTGAAAGAAATACGGCTGGGAATTCCCTAAATGTGGTCTCCCCCAAATCGTAATTCACAAAATGTGAAAAAAAAAATTATATATATATGTGTATTCAGGCATTTCAATTATTTTCCATTCTGCTTCTACTTGACAAAGGGACATGTTGGCTCCCAAAACGTGCTTTCTTTTAAACCTTAAGCCAGCGTAAGGTTCCTAAAAATGGGAACTGGCGCAATGCGCCATTTTGTTGCTATCTTATCATTGCTATCTTATCAAGCTATCTTATCAAGCGATCTCATTCACTGCTGTATTAAAGTTGAGTGATTTACAAGTGCGTTATTTTTAATAAAATAGGGTAAAATGGGTGGGTGTGCCGCTGTAGAGTGTTAACTCACTCGAGGGATAAACATCGAACGTTTAGATTTGCAACAAATCCTGTGAAAAGAAGAAAATAGATTATTAATTTTCCAATGATAAACGTTGTTGGGATACAACAAAATGGCTGCTGATGCGTCAGCCTATAATTCTAGGGGCCCAAGGCCAGCGATTTTCACCTTTTTTTCATATCGTAACACACCAAAACTAATTACGAAATGAAAGATTGATTGGTGACGTAACACTACGCAGTATAAATGGATTTAAGAAAAACAACGTTTTAGACGTAGGAGAAAATTTTAACATCAGTCGCAATCGACACAGGTTATGGCCCCAATGTCATCGATTTGGCAGTTGCCAAATTCACCAAACCCTCGCCAAAAACCACACTTTCTAACCACGTGGACGTTGAACACTCCGGTACCGTCGTACTCCCGTTTTTTTCAAAAACTAACTGCTCCATTGGAAAAATTCTTAAACATGCGAACTTTAAGGTCAACTTTAAGGCCCCTTTCAATAAAATTCAGCCCTCTAAACTTAAAGATGAACTTCCTGCACTACAATGCTGGGGAATATACCAAATATTTTGCAAATGTAATGTATCCTACATCAGCCAGACTGAACGAGCTTTACTACACAGAATTAAAGAACATCAACGTTACGTTTCAAAGGCTGATTTTAATAAATTCTCCATCGCAGTTCATTGCTGGGAGAAAAAACACAAATTCAATTTCCAAGTGGCGTCAATTATCCGTCAATCGAAATCGCAACACGAACTGAATTTTTTGAAAGCCTTCTTTATAAATCTCAACTCTGCAAATATCGTTAACGATCACAAGACGACCCTGAGTTTCAGCCAGGTATGGAAAAACTTAATTTCGGTCCTCCAAACATCAAATCTCTCTTCAATTTCTACTAGATTCCCTTTGTCACCAACAGATGGCGCTAGCATCGTGCAAATAGACCTATAAAAACGGCAACACTTCAGTTCTGATAGGTCAATACGTCAGTGCTGTTTAATTTTAGATCACTCGAATTCCTGACGAGGGACGGCCATTGCCCGTCCGAAACGTACGTCGAATAATGTGTTAAAATTTTTTCTCTTACACCTAAAACGTTGTTCTTCTTAAATTCATTTAATTACCAAATGTCTCAGACACACTAAAACTAATTACTAAAATTCTACAACACACGAAAAAATATATTTTTCGCCGCTCTGATAAAATATAAAAACAGATAAATAACAATAAATGAATAAAAAATGGGTATATTTTTGATTGAAACGAGATTAATTCCAGTGACTAATTAGTCAGGTATGACATGTTTTAAAAATTCCAGCGACACACCAGAACGCAACGACACACCGTTTGAAAATCGCCGTCTTAGGCCAATATTGAAATAACCGTTGTTCTAGAAGCTCCTGGTGGAACTTTATATTGTTTTATAATAAAAAATATAAGATTAATTCTGATTTCAGACACTTAACTGCGACTGCGCAATAGAATTCAGTTGTCAAAATTTTTATTTTCGATATTCTTTAGTTGTCAGAAGTTATCACTTGTTAAAAGTTGTCACTTGTCAGAAGTTATCACTTGTTAAAAGTTGTCACTTGTCAGAACGATAAACAAATATAAAAATTTCCAATTTCACCAAAATTTACGCATACAATAATGGAAAAACACCACAACACACTTGAAAATCAATATAACAGCTGTTTCCTCACGTCATTTTCATCTTCGTCATACAGTTTATTTTTGTTTCTTTTATGATGGACTTCAACAGCCGTCAGCACTGTTATTTATGACTAAACAATTGCAGTATAATCGCCAATACATTTGAGCAACAATCAAACTACACCGTGCAATAATGGTAACACATTTGTTTATCTGCATGTGATTCCGGATATAGCCAGCTCATTCCATTTTTTCTGCCAATTCGTAGTCTGAGGTTTGGTTCCCTCTGCGACAAAATTTAGGATGGATCGGAAAACGAACTCCTAGCTCAGCAGTTCTTCTACCGCAAAGTATGTAGAAATCGTGAAGGTGAGTGTATCAGCCTTTTATTGCACCTCGGTTAGGGCAAAACAACCTTTATCCTTGCGCCATATTAATTCAACTAAGCAACCTAGTGATTTGCATAGTGAGTGCCATGATAATTGCTTTCAGGGCGTTTGAGGGTTTATTGGAGATATGTCATAAAATATAAGTGGAAGCTTTGCCGTTAATATTGTTATTGTACCTGTACCTTATGCAAAATTACTATTATTGTTATTTAAATTATTTTTAGGAAGGTGTCAACATAAAATTTAATGTAGGCAAATGTTTTTTAAAGTTTAAGACGCTTTTACTTAGTTTGATTCTGTAATATTCGTCGTTTGTTTTTTTCAAAATATTTTTCCAGTATATTATAATTTTACGAAAATTTTCTTGCCAAATATTACCATTTTTTGTCGCCAATGTTGACAAACGTAAAAAAAAATGTTTTCGACGTTAATTTTATTTAATTAAAAAATTAAGTATTTTTGTTTTTATTTTGTCACGTGCTCATCCGATCGAATTCTTTTACTGTGTACATCCGGAAATATCTCGAAAACATCTGTTAAAGGCGCATTTTCCTAAATGCGCATATTGTGCGGCGCGCGCAATAATGAAAAACGTCGAGAACTGGCACAAACAACAGAAAAGCACCGGAAGCGTTTTGCGCGTTCTAGGAAAACACTTCCATTGGTTTTTTATTGTTTGAGTCAGTCCTCGACGTTTTTCATTGTTGCGCTGTAAAATATGCGTATCTAGAAAAACGCGCCTTTATACTGAAATGGTATCCGAAAAGTATTTTGCGAAGAATTCTGAATTTTTTGTCACATTGTTGTTCAGGATTTTAAAGAAATAGTTACTTACCAATTAACATAGTAACTATCTTCTAAGTTTTGGATACAGGAGCATTCCTACAATTCATATAAAAATCCTTATGTTTACCGACTATAATTTTTTTATATCATTGAGTGCATATTAATTATAAAAGGAACACTGCGTTGTGATGTCGTGATTAACAAAAAATAAACTTACGGCGCAAGAACAAGAAAAGGACATGCTGCCCCGAGAGCCACAGTTTTCCGATGAATTAAAATATCTTAATGCCTAGGAAACCACAGGCGGATCCAAAAAAGGGGGGTGGGGCGGTCGCCCCCCCTTCATCTCGATCGCCCTCCCTTGAGATGAGATTATATCCTGGAAAATAAAATGAAAAGTACCGGACACTTGGCTAAAAATAGGAATGTAGAACAAATCGCCCACTCACATTGAAAGATTCGTGGATCCGCCATTGTAGAACACAAACCCCCGGAATACGGTAAGCATTTCTCAGAAAGGACATTCTTACCGAAACATAGTCGCTTATGAATTGATTAACAATTGAAACAAATTGTTTGTTTGGATTTTTATGGCGCGAAAGCAACTGCGCCAAACATGGTAAAATCAAAGACTGTTTGTTGTAAAAAAAAAAGTTTGCTGTAAAATTTTAAAGACATGTGTAGTCAGCATGGTCGTTTAAAATGTTAAAGAGTGGTGAAGAATTAAGAGTACGAGCTAGGTTAAAATAAGGGCATTGACTTAAAATATGTAAAATACTGATGGGTTCATTGCACACTTGGCAAATTGGTGCTGGTTTTCCTTCCAACAGATGTCTATGGGTGAGATGGGAATGCCCAATGCGAAGTCTAGCAAGGAGAACCTCCTCTTTCCGATTTTTACGGTATGAGGAGGGCCAGTTGCTAATTGTATGTTTAATATTACGCAATTTGTTATTGGTTTGATGATCCCATTCTTTTGGTCATTTTGGATTCAGGCAGGTCTATAATTGGCTTCAGGTCGGTAAATGAAAGTAGCTGACCAAAAGCAAGTGGTGAGTTTATTTTTTTTGCAGCTGCATCAGCAGCCTCATTCCCTTTGATACCAATGTGAGCAGGGATCCAGCAGAATTTAATATTGGAGTAATCGTGCAGGTGCTGCAGTTGTGAATAGATTTTGGATAAAATAGGATGAGGTGAATATTTAAAAGATCCCAGTGCTTGTAAGGAGCGTCAAATCGGTACAAATGATACAATGAGTTAAACTATGAGTTAAAATATACGAAAGAACCACAATTGAAACAAGTAACCAAAAATGAGCGCTAATTGGAAGTCATCAACTATAAACAGTAACATTAAAATTTAAATTTGAATATTAGTAAATAATTTTAGAAAGTTTAAAATTTCCTTATAAAAGTACTTACCTGTGGAATTTTATTTTATTTGTATCTGTATTTTTCACTGTCAATTAATTCAAGCAAATCATATAATCGTTTTAGTAAAAAATGCTTCCAGTGTTACGGGTAATTGTACTTTCGTTCTATGAAACCTGTGGGATATACCGATATAAATCAAATTTAATTTTAGGCGACATAGAGGTTAACAATTGGTAAATCTGACTGAGTCCTTATTACTTAAGGTGGCATGAGGGCTTTTATAAGCGTAAGGGTAATTTTGAGCTATCCTTTTACTTATAAAAAATTCAAATTTAAAAAGAAAATTTAAGTCAGCATAATTTAAATTTTCTCGAAGATAAAAAATTACTCGTAAAGAAAGAAATGGTTCCTTGGCGCTTAGTTGAGTCGAACCCATAACCACTTGATAACTAGTCAGGTGGGCTCTTACCTATTGAGATAGAGGCGTTGATCGAAAGCCCCGCTGCGAGCGAATGCTACGCTTCACTATGAATAAAAGGTCAAAGGAATTAATTAAACTCTATATAAAAATTATAAATGAGATTTTAATTTACTAAAGCTGATTATATATTTGTTGTTAATAAGGCAGACTATCTTGAAGCAATAAATATTTTGATGCAAGCGCGTATATATAAATGTAGAGAGCAGTGCCGGATTTATAAATGGGCACGTTGGGCACTTGCCCAGGGCGCCAAATTTCAAGGGGCGTAAAAGGCGGCGGATTTTTTTTTTAATTGCAATTTATTTACCGTAGAATTCTGTCGATCAGCTGTCTGCGAAACAACGCTCTCCACCCTTTTCTCCTAAATCTGAAATTCTGAAGAATTGCCTGAAACAACACGCCCCACAAAGCCGGATCCGGGCAGGAGACTTGCGTCCCTGCTGAGCATAGTAAATTCACATTAAAAATGATTATTTTCAAGTAAAAAATAAAACTAAACTTACAAGTGAATTTTCAAGCTTTGCGCCCTCCCTGAAATTTTGTTTTACATGCCCCCTTCCCCAATATAAAAAAAATCCAAAAAAAACATCGTCAAATGAACTAGATTTATTTATAAAAATATCATTATTATATTTTATAATAATGCACATATGGTAATCATAAATGTCGCCCCTTCCCTATCCTCCGAGATTTTTCGTTGCATTTGAGGGGGCGGAACGACAAAATTTTATTTGTTTATGCTAGTATGGAGGGAGGGAGGAATGTGCTTAACAAGCTTCGAAGTCTAGCGTGATAATTTTTTCCAGAGGCTGACCCATTTCCAAGGGGAGATATACCGTATACCTCAATGCTTAGCACAAGTTTTCCAGGGGGTGTCAGCCCTTAGTTTTGCCAATGGGGAGGAGCACCAAAAACTGTTATGCCCTGGGCGGCTCATATTCTATATCCATCACTGGTAGAAAAGGTTAAATTTCTAAAGATCTGGAAAAAAATTAAACCTGAGACATGAACTTCTAAGACGATTTCAATACTTCTGGAACACCCTTTCCATCAAAATTCATCTAGTAAACGAATGGAAACAACTCTTGCAACATTTTACTTGGGTTTTCTTTGCTACGTAAAAAAAATAGGAAAAACGTCAATAATATGGAAACTAGAAATGCATTTAAACCTCCATTCTCTGGTGGAACCCATGTGGACTATTACATTGCACCAGCATTGTATGGTAAAATCCTAATATTAACATTTAACCACGATTTTATCCATATGCACTCCCTTTCATATAACATATGTTAACTTCAATAACGTGATTGCTTGTAATCTTCACAAACTTGAAAACTAGGACGTGCTTCCATCTGAAGTAAAAGTCCTTGAAATTGACGCTTTACATGGAACAATCATATGACGTCAAGAAAAACTAAGTACCCAATCAGGATTTACATCTTTTCCTGTATTTCTATTTTAGTTTTCATTCTTTTTTTGCCATTGGGTGGATTTATTCCATCTGATTCGTGGCACAGACTCTCGAGCGTCTTGATGTTAGACCATCGTAGCCATTCAAATATATGTTTCATTGTCAAACTTGAATACTTTCTCTAATGGGGCCCATCCAATCGATTGAAAGAAGTGCAAAGACACTTCTCGCTGTTCAACAAATTGGTAGTTGTTATTAATGGCATGGTTGGTAACCGCTGATTGGTTCCGATGGAAAATTTGTAGACGCCTGCAGTTCTCTTTTATCCTTATTAAAATACTTGGACGCTTTGATCAATATACCGTTGAATGAAGGAACGCCATGTCTCGAAAATTCCTCTTCCTCCAAAACTCACTTTCGATTTTCTAGAAGAATTAAGACTCTTCGTATAATGAGAAGGCTCCTCGTTGCCAAGGCTTTAAATCCCTGAGGTTTGTTGCTGATTATTTCCGAATAGTAATAAAAGTTCATGATCCTGTACAATTCTTGATCTATCCTTCTTTAAAAAACATCCAAGTCCAGGCAAGTGGAAAATACCAAAATATGCTTTTGAGATGGAATGAAATATACGTGTGAATTTTAGTGCTATTTATGTCTAAATCATGACTATTTCAAAAGAATGTTTTAAGAGCTTTTTTTTCAGCTGTACTATATTTTACCGAGAACCTAAATACATTCTAATAAAGGAGGTAAAAATCCAAAATGATGTATTCAAATTCATATTTCATTTTTCACAGAAGAAGCGATATAATAATTTTACATTTTACATATATATATATATATGAAAGGTGATAAGTTAATACTAAGGTAAAACTAATATACTACACTGCTTAACATTGAAATTGCAACACAAGGAATTAAAGGTCGCATAAATGTGAAATTCTCATAATTATAATAGGAAAGTTGATCATATGCAAATGGTCAAAAATCGGAAACAAAATAGTTAAACCATCTGGATCTATTCAGTGCTGAATATGACCGTCATGAGCTGAAATACACGCACGTACACCCCTTAAGATGATATCAATAAGAGCATAGATTATTACTAATAAATTTGGCACCCTCGTTTAAAGCTTATATCACAGATTTTTTTTGGTATAGGAGAAAAAGAGAAACTGTCCCAATTCTGGAGTCCAACCAGGGTCCCTCCGTTGGGCCCTGAGTTTCTTGACTGCTAGACGAACGAGGTCATGAAACAACGCTTTCTTTCTCCGTATACTGCGTAAGGATGTAAGATATTATATTATATTGTGTATATATATTACATTATATATATTATAGCCACTGGCTCCACGACCAATCATCATAACGTTAAGCTATCACCGTACCAGGAAGGACGGATGACCAAAGAGATCAGTCTACCATGCATAATGCCGCCTCACACCATTATTAAAGGAGTGAGGCCGGTATGGTGTTTTCTCGTGAAGGCTTGTTGATGGTGTTAGCAAAGTGATCTCCAGACCAATCTCCGACTACATTGCGTCCAAGACAGAAGCGAAACCCGTCACTGAATACAGTTACCCATTCTAGCCTCCATTGCCGCCTGGATGTACACCACGGTATCCTTTAAGGGTGATGGGCTGGACGTCTGGCTCCTAGCCCAATGTCGGGCAAGAGCCTTTTAATGGTTTTTGTAGACACTGCTGATCGTCCTAATCTTGGTATGTAGCGTCTAAGTTCACTCGTAGCGGAGTAGGAACCACTACGCGCCATTTTTCTAATCCGATGATCCGACTGGGTAGCATATTTTGAAAATCTACATGCTTCTTGCAACCAGGAATGATTCAACCAATCGGTAACAATTTCGGGGGCGTAGTTAACTTTGACGTCAGATTTTAGTCTCCCCCAATAGTAAACAAATATGATATAAAGATTTGCCTAACTCGAATTTTGCTATATTCTGAATTTTAATTAAAAGATTTAAGAGATTTAAAAAAGAAGGCAGCTGTTTCAAGTTTGAACATGAAAACAACCTCGATTTCTAGAAACTCTGCAATTCCTGAAAAATCAATATTTTTGGAAAATCTGCAATGGTATGAAATATTGGTTGCTTTAAAAATGGTTTTTTTTTCATATGTATGTTTGCATTAAACTTACAAAGAAACTACTTTTAGTTTAATTGATCTGAAAGCATGTGGTGTTTAATTATGATTAATAGATCTTTTAGATGTACATTTGAAAAAGAATCAACAAACAGGAAATAAACAATTCATTTTTACATATCTTTGAAAAATAGCACAAAATAAATGCAGACAGTCCACAGCCTTGTCTACATACAGAAATCACAAAAAAATTCTTTACCACTGGTGCACTTCCCGTGGCACCAGTTGCATGCACAACAGTGCATGATCTAATCCATTTTCCTCCAGTATGGTCAAGAGAGAAAGATTCCTCGCACAACAAACAGTTAACGTCCAAATCGGCGTCTCTGTCTGCATCGTCCGTGAATACATAACCTGGGCCTACCTCCTCACCATTTTCGCTAGTAATCGTTTCTACTTCAAACAAACTCTTCTTCCGTCTGTTTGCAGGGATTTTGGCTTTCAGGGAATTTTTTCAGGGAACTTGAGTTTCGGAGGAATTTGCTTTAGGACTACTTGCTTCCTGTCCCTTCTCCCAGTTTCAGATATTGAAGGTTTGGTATGTTTCTCTTGCGCTGACAAAACTTTTTTCTGTCAGGTGAACCAGTGACAAAGATCACTGTTCCTCGTCTAGTACTCTTTGTGGCCATAATGATTGGCACTTCTCGAATACTTTGAGGTGTAACGAGCGCTGCAGATGCATCAGAGGATCCATTTAGTTGCTCATAATTTGAACTAGCCGGAGAGAATTGTCCTGTAGATGTAAACGCGGTTGGAACTAAAAATTCCCGCTGCTCCGTCGACATCACTTCTTGAAATTCTCGCTCATGATTTAGAAAGTCAGCGTCTTTAAAGACATTTGGATTCAGTGGTGCAATTCCTGTTTTACGAAAGCCACTCAACGCATTTTGCATGGCTGCAGAACAGTTGCAGACCTCTGCAAAGAGTGAGGCGACCTGAAACTTCTTTACCATTCGGTTGGGATGACTAGCAAACCAACTTCCAGTGGCAGAGGCATAATAGGTTTTCAGCGGGAACATGAAAGAAATGCCAAGGGGTTGCATCCTGTTTGTCGAATGAGGTGAAAAACAGGCAATCGAAATGCTCTCACATGCTCCGTAGATGAAATCTACATTCCTTGTATGTGAATGGTGGCCATCGAAAATTAGGACAATGAGACTTTCTTTTGACGGCTTTACAATGGTAATGAAATGTTCTATGCATCTCAAAAAATTGAAGAATTAACCCAACAGGAGTCGCTGTAAGCACCAATAGAACCTGGTAGGGCACCATCGATGAGTTTGTGTTGCCATCTCTTCTGTGAGAAAA
>QLNU02015359.1:25960471-25983382 GCA_006491805.2 Dysdera silvatica | reverse complement strand
ATTTAATAATCGTATTATTTAATAATCATACTATTTAAGAATCATACGAATTTCATTATTATATTTCAATTTATTATTACACTCCTACTTTAAATTCTTTATTCCACTTTTGGGTTCATTTCTTTACAATTTTACTATATTGCCATTTGCATCGTAGCAATATTTCATAGTTTTCGAAAAAGGTTTGTATGTAAAATATTGTAAATATATTTATTGTTTGTATATATTTTGTTTTGCATTGCACTTAGGTATTTTTCAATTTGTGCATAACTTGTCGATATAGTTCTCGTAAAGTTGGTTCTGATATCTTGCAGAAAAATTGTTTTATGTAATGCTGAAAATGGTCTTATACTACTTTAATCTTACTTATTATATTTAATTGGTTTTACTCCAGGCAGACATTGGCGCCAGAGTGATTCCAATTTAACTAAATTTACCTGTACCTCTTACACTTAAATTCTTTTTATTTTGTTTACTATATAGTTTTTATATTTATATATATATATATATATATATATATATATATATCACATATTAAACTGTAATGTCAAAATACATTACTTTAAAACCAATTGCAAATTAAACGCGCCAACCTGTTAACTGGGTATGACATTTTTCGTCATGCCCGGAAGACTACCAAAATGCGAATGACGACATTTTATCATCATTGAAATTAAATATATTTAATATCACTGAAATTAATTAAATATAATAAATAAATATATTTAATATCACTTAAATTGATTAAATATCACTGCGAAAAGAAAAGTCCCCAGTGTGAAACGAGTTTCACAAAATTTTATTCCCCGGTTAACAGGTTAAACAGAAACTCAGGAAAGGGGTACACCTTGCAGCCATAATTTATGAAGAATTTATTGCATTAAATATGAGATATTTTGTGTTTCGTTTGCCACGGATTTTTGTTTGAAAATGGACCTTGTTTAATAAATAGGTGAATCCAATGCAATATATTTGGAACTCTAGAATCCTCATAAGTCGTCTTATTTCAACTAAACGACTTTCATTTATACGCTCTTGGTCTTCTTTATTACTATTTTATTATCAAATTTTGTAGGATAGGCTCCATATTTTACTCTTGACAAGCCCCCCTCCTAAGCTTTGCGAATTGATGTTCCATAACAATAAAGAAAAGCATTAAATTTTTATTTTTCAAGAAATGATAGGAACTTTAATTTCTCGGTGCGACGGAATGGTTTTTGACCGTTTCACTCTGAATTTATTTTCACATAAATCAACAATAGAAACATATTAACCCTCACGATAAAATTAATATATATTTATCTGCTGGGCAATTGAGAAATTCCGTAATCTAGTTCCTTTTATGACAACGTTATCTTTCCAAACAAATGCGTTTGCTTCCTTTTATTTCGTGCGACGTTTGTAACGTAATATGCAACTTTTTTTTATAAAATTCTGGATAGAAATCGATGGTATTTCTCTGTCCTCATAAACGGATTAAAAGTTTCTATGAAGCGCAGAAAATTAAGGAGAAATTTAATTCAGATTTGAAATATTTCAAAGATTTTCTAAATTTTCCCTAATAACACATGAATGCACGTAAAAAAGGCCTTTCATCGTTAATTAAAGAAATGCAGTCATATTAAGAATAGGCCCATTAAAGCATGAAGCAGAAAATTAGTTTTTCTAATTCTTATCGAACAAAGTTACTTTTCACTTTAAAAAAAAAATCGCATCTATGAATTTTAACGCACGTTGTAATAAAAGCAATGGACGCACTATATTTTACGTGGTGTAAATAAGCTTGAACTAATAGGTGAGGTTATATATAGAGCCAAAAGAAGTTTATATTTTAAAATTTATTGAAGCCTTATTTATCTTACATGAAAGAATATATTCTAGTCTTCTACGCGGAAATTCCTCCTGTTCTCTTGCGAAATTAGACCCACTTTGCCAAAGCGTTTCTTAGTTCGCAATTTAAAAAAAGCGCAAGAGCATATGCACTATATTATCAAATATATTTGGAAAATAAATTATTGTAAAATGTTATTAATCTTCTAGTAGTTAACATATAAAGTTACCAGAAAATAGTTTCGTCATTTTTCGTTGGGAATTGTGATGGCTAGCCATCTTAATCCTTCTTAAGATCCTAACAGTTTGTCTACCTTAATCTACTATGAAAACCACAAAACATGCTAGAATAGTTAACCAACATTTTGCAAATTTCGTAATCGCGTTATCCTTGCAAAGGGTCATGATAATTTTCAAAGGAGTACTACTACTACTAACAGGGCCGTATTATCGCACAGGCAGACAAACAAAACAAACGTCTAGCACCCGTTTTTTGGGAGGGCGCTAGGTGCGGGAAGCCTCAACGCTACTTCAAAATCGTTGCCAATCAGGCCTTGTCTGGAGGGCAGACATCTCCACTAATTTCCTTTACCGACATTTTTCAAAGTTTAAAAATTTATATTCTACAACGGATTAAGGAACGATTAGATTTAGCGAGCATTTTATTAGATCCTCATTATATGCGGGCCCTTCTGTAATTACACAGGCTTCGGGCCTGCGGTGGCGCAGTGTTGTAACGCGTTCTCCTAGTGCGCCGCTAATCCGGATTCGAGGACGTAACAAGTGCTATTTTGTGTGCATTTAGTACATATTATGTAATAATTTCAAGAACATTTGAACATCAAGAACATATCGAAAAAACAAAAACACTTAACAACATCTAAGCATATATTTATATATAGTGAGAGAGAGAGAGTGTATGTGTTTTTTATTTAATTATCTATTTATCTGCTCCTGGGTGTTTAGATTTAATTAGTTATTTTAAAAAGAGAATTTTCAATTTTCACCCTAACAATATAATCATTCTGTATTTTAGAAGAGTGAACTGTCAACGCCGGATCAGTTCCAAACAAGGTCAAGGGTATTTTTTTAGCACTTAAAACCTTTTCTGGTGGTGAATAAAATCCCAAATGATTAAAAAACAACACCCCAGACTTTTATTTTTAAATTTGACCTCTAAAACCCACCCCCGCATTCGTAGAAGTGCTTTTCAGTAAAAGTACTCGTTTGTTTCGGTTACGCCATCGTGTTTGTCATGGAAAAAAACCCCTAAGGGACACTTTTCGACGAGCTGACCCTTTAAATGGAGCATCAGGACTCGTCCGAAAAACGTTAAATTTGGAACTTCCTACCCCTATGTCTCCGAAATGCTTGAGATCGAAAACATAAGACAACTGCTGTGACCTTTTCTATCATAAAAAAACCCAAAAATGCACAATTTGGTCAAAATCCGCGGGTGACATGTCAGACACTTCCCTTGTAAGTGTTGGGTACTTTTCATTTCATTTTCCATGATATAATTTGGGCTCGAGGGAAAGGGGCGATTATCACATCCCCCCCTTGGATCCGCTAGTGCTTAAAACTGAACAAAAGAATCATCATGAAAAATTAACACACACACACACGTCGTCGTGCTTATTAGGAAGATAAGTTAAACATATGCACTAGCGTTCCACAACTACATAAATGTATATTACTTCAGTTGTTCCAAGTCTCTTCATTATGCAAAAATTTTTCAGGAAAAATATCTGGTTTTAAAAATGAAAAAAAGAAACACTCTAGTCTAAACATTCCCTGAATCTACTATTTGGTTTTTTTTTGTGCGTCATTTTGAGATAGCAAAGTGGAAACTCTTCATTAATTCATCTTAATTTAGTTACCTCGAAATTTAGAAAAAGATTGCATGTTTGTTCAATAGAAGTCTTAATTATTAGACTGAATTAAGCCTCCTTCGGGAAGTGTGCAGTAAAATTTGGAATTTTAAAAACATTCATATTTACGTAAAGCGTTCCTGAAAACTAGACGCTTCAAGGTCTTAAATGTCGTTAGGGAAATTTTTTAACAATTAAGCAGAACGTCTGTTTAAGATTTTATTAGGGTTGTCTTCCTTTTTCAAGAAAGCTTTCAAGAAATTAAATATCAATTCTGATGTTTGCAGTAAATGCTAGAATTTTTAAGAGATAAGGGCGAACTTTTACCAATTTATTATTTATCTTTATTTAATATTTAATTAAAAATTATAAGATTACGTTTCTATTCTACACTCATCGTCTCTCCGAATGGTATAACAAAATTTTTTGCGAATGTAACCTTTTATAATTAGATTGAATTATTCAAAAACTAACCATTTCTAAAATACAGATTAAAACGAAAACAGAAAATACGTTGAAAATGGAATTTTGGAAGCATCCAATTCATTTTCATTATTGCTAAAATAATCAATTATTTTCAAGAAAGCAATATTTGCCAACATTCAAAAGTATTAAATTATCTTGAAAATGCTTCCACTAAATGTCGAATATTACCGTAAATGGTTATAAATTCACTCCTAGCTTTAGACACGCATGGAAAATCCAGTTAAAATCCAACTACTATGAATCAATTATTGATATATCCGTCTCCTTCCTGTTTACTGTTAATCCTTTCCCGTCGATTTTAAACAAAAAGTAATTTACCTATTTTATATGCGTCGAATGTGATTTTAACATCAAAAATTCGTCTGTTGAAGAGTGTCTACACTGTTAAAAATAACAGTTCAGGGTTGAACCAAAATGTGGTGATTTTCCAGCTTCATCCATTGTTAAGAACTACGTTTCACCACATTTTTGCTCCAGCTATGTTACCAATACTTGGCCGGAGGTTGAACCAAAATATGGATATACTTTCAATAACGAATAAGGCAACACTGAACCAAATTCATGGTTCCAGCTTGAACCAAATATACTGTTGTAGGTTAAACCAAATGTGGCCAAAAGTTTCCGGACACTGTATAACAATATAAAAACCTGCCTTTAACATGCTACCTATCAAGGGCGTATCGAGGAGTGCAGGAGTACCCATTGTTTTTCTTGGCTGCTATTGAAGCCACATCTACCCCATTTCATATACAGAGAGTACACATAATTTTTATTAATTACGAAAAGGTAGCAACCAAGCGAAATCATAACGAATTTTTATTAGGCCAAACATAAGCATTTTAGCTGTTAATGATAAAAAACATCAACTTCATATATACAGAAATTATTATATAAATCATTGTAATTTATCAAAAATTAAGGATATACACACCATAAACTAATGAATTGGAATCATCGTAGCTTGCTGGATGATTAAAGAGATCTTTGCACGTAAAAAAAACTGGTGAATATCGGTAAAGAATCGCAACGGATGTTTGCCACACGTGACTTCTCTCGCCTCAAGTGATTGGCTAGGAGGTGGAACGAAAATGTGGTTCGGCGTTTAACCATCTTTTAAAAAATACCATACTTTCACCAATAAGTGGTACTTTTGAATTTTCAAGTGTACCAAATTTTGGTAAAATGCCTGCATTTTCACCATGTTTTAGTAACAACTAACGCGGAAATTTTTAACAGTATATTACTTTTCTTATACGACGTTTGCTTTTTAAAGAGGACATGTAACAAATAGATCATTATGTAGTTATAAATTAATGCTCTCTAACTTCATTTACTTCAAAAGTGAGAATTATTCGTCACTCATTACAACATCGTTTAAACCTATTTGCTAAAAATAAAATATGTTAATTAAAAATAACGTAAAAAATGATAAAACTAACAAAATTCAGCTAGAAATTTGGCACAAATATATGACGGGAAAAATGTTTAAAAAATACGACGTATCTTATGGGTATAAGCTCCGTAAAAACGTTTTAAATGGCAAAATGTTTGGCTGACTCGGTCATGTGAAATCCATGATGCTAAGAAATCTTCCTGATACAGCTGCATGAGCACATCTAGTCGTTATTTATTTATTATGGTAATTTGTGAAAGTTTTTGATTAATTTAAAATATATATATCGCCGTCATAGTCAGACCTCATTACGTGATAGATCGCTATCAGAACTCAATTGCAATTAACTTCTGTGAGCATTGAATAATCTATTACCTAAACCAGTAGGAAAGAAAGCAGGGTAAGAACATCATGGCAGAAAATTATGATAATTCAAAAATTAATTTAATATAAAAAATGTGATTTTTATTTCTTATTTAATGATTGCGGTAACGCCCTGAAAGTACAATTAAAATTATAGTCTATTTCAATGCCTATCTTTATAGATGTGTGTTGCAAATTTTTGATCGTATTCCATTGCCATCAATGTTAGCTGATGTTATAAAATCGGGCCCTAGTGTTTATGTCCGCAGCCTTCGGGGCCCCCTGACGTTGACTTCCAAATAATCTTGACTGAATATGAATGTATCGTGCGATGCGGTGATGTAGTCACCTAATATGGTGACCCTACAACAAACAACTGAAAAATATCCTCCTTCAATATATATATATATATATAAACTGTTAGGCAGATGGATGGATGGATGGATGGATGGATGGGTAGGTAGGTAGGTAGGTAGGTAGGTAGGTAGGTAGGTAGGTAGGTAGGTGGAGAGAGAGAGAAAGAATGGTCATATATTCAAAAATTATGAGCATTTAAAAACAATATTTTAAAATTATTTTTACTGGTATATTAAAACTTGTATATTCAAAATAACATTCTTTAAACAGTTTCACGTAGACTTTCACAGCGCATTATAACAATCAACAACAAATTTTCAGGTAATCAGCTGTGTAGCAAAACGATTATTTATTGCCAAAACTTTACGTTTCGATTCGAGCTGTGCGAATCATCATCAGAAGAGGTTAAATTACATGAAAAACTTTTGAGAAAATTGTAGAATATACGTAAGTTGCGGAAACAGTATAAATACGTTGAAATAAATTATTATGAAATTTTAGAGACGAATATAAAAGCCAAAACAGAAGGAAATGAAATCGAAAAATAAAAACTGACATTTACACGTTACAGTTTTGTTAGAATGGGTAGCCAAGCAACGGGAATGGTTTTTGCATCGTCTCTATTAAAATTATTAGGATGCTTGATGATCCCTATTGCTTCTCTGTATAATCTGGGCCAAAAATTAGTTGATTTTGCGAGAACTTTAGTATGATCAAAAAGGATTAAATGGTTATTTAAAATTGAATGTTCTGCTATTGCCGATTTTGTTATCTGTTTATTCCTCACGAGGCTTTCATGCTCCCGTTTTCGGCACGCAGTGGATCGACATGTTTGCTCAATGTATACGGAATTTAATATACACCAGGAATTTTGTATGGATCCACAGGTTCTTTAACAGAACGTAGGAAACTAAAAATCTTGTTTTTTGGAATAAATACTGTATCAATATTATGTCTCAAAAGTAAACAACCAATACGGTCAATGACATCGTTTATGAATATCAGGAAGGCTTTATGCTCATTTCTTTTAAAAGGAATATGATCAGGAATTAGGTATGAAAAATGGGCTTCAGTTTTGGACTTGAAAGTTTTTGGAATATAATGTTGATTGTAACCATTTTCTTCCAAAATGCCACTAAGAAAATTGAGTTCATTCTGTAAAACTGTTTTGTTACTGCAAATAATATTGTCTCGTTTGAACAATGTATCAATGACCGTTTTTGGGAAGGGTGATGGTGCGATGTAGCATGAAGGTATCTGTTTGTATGCGTAGGATTCCTGTAAACTGAAAAAAGTAAGTTATTGTTTCTTTGCTTAATGACTAAAACGTCAAGAAATGGCAGTCTATTATCACATTCAACCTCCATGGTAAACTTAATTTGTTGGTGGATGTTATTGATATGTATTAAACATTCTTGTAACTTTTCTCTTCCATGAGGCCAAATCCCAAAAGCATCATCCACATATCTAAGCCATTTAGTGGGTTTTAATGGTGCATTTGATAACGCTAACTCTTCAAATGCTTCCATGAAAAGATTAGCTATAGAGGAACTTAAAGGACTCCCCATAGCTACGCCATCCATTTGCTCATAGAATTTGTTGTTCCAGGTGAAATGGCTACTTCTGAGGCAAATATCAAATAATTGAACTGTATCATCATTGAATAAGTTTGTAAGAATTATGATGGTATCCGGAATAGGAATATTGTGGTAAATAATGAACGCACATTAAAACTCACTAAGGTATCTTTGGAAGATAATGAAAACTTTTTTATGATTTTTACAAAATGGTCCAAATTTTTTATGAACGACTGTGTTTTTCCTATGTGGTTTTTAAGAAGTTAACTTAGAAATTTGGGTAGGTTATATGTGGGAGAATCAATTGAATACACAATAGGCTTGAGCGGAACATCCTTCTTATGAATTTTAGGAAGACCATACAGTCCAGGTGGTATTGATTCCTTGGGTGTAAGATGATCCATCAATTGCTTATCTAAAACACAAGTTTGTAAATTTGGCTTGATTGTTTGTTCTACGGAACAGGTAGGATCTTCGTTGAGTAAGCTGTAATTTCCTTCATTTAGAAGATCTTGTATTTTGGTGTTATAATCAACAGAATTGAGTACAATGGTTCCATTGCCTTATCTGCAGTAAGAACTACAATCAATAAATAATTTTTTATTTTCTTTAAAGACAAAAATTCAGATTTTGTGATGTTACTGTTGGGCAAAGAAGGCCTTTTTAATATAAGGGATGATCTTTGTCAAATTTCCTCTTTATCTGACAGAAGAAGATGGTGAATAGCTGTTTCAATATTTGCAATAATATCTTCAATAGGAATCTGTTTTAGTGTAACAGCGAAATTAAATCTTTTGGAGAGAATAGATATGGACCAGTTTAAAGGGCTTGATATGACAAGTTAACTACCGTTTGTTCTTTTACCAAAGATGGAGATCTTTTGCTGGAATTCGTATGTTTCACATTAGGTTGTATCGAAAAAAATTTAGAAACTTGTTTTAAAACAGCTTTCACTTTTTCTTTTGAGTCTTTTGAAAGGAAACATCGTCAAGAACATTCAAAACCATCGGACATAGAACAGACGAAAGTTTTATGTGTAAAATATAAAGCAGTCTACTTATCTGGTCTAAACTACCACAAATATCTTGAATTCTTTCACGTAGTAATGCAGAATTAACTCGGGAATAAATGCGTTTTGTCTTTTCATCATGAAAGTTCTGCTTAATTCTAATGGAATTTGGAACGGAGTTATGATCCCAGCAACAAGAAAGAAATGCGAGGTCCTCAAGTATTTTGGCTTTTTTAATTCGTAGACGATCCAATGATTTGCAATCTTCTGAGATTTCTTTCCCGTTCAGGCGGTAAATAGTTTCACGTGAACTTTCACAGCGCATCATAGTAATCAACAACAAATTTTCAGGTAAGTAATCAGCTGTGTAGCAAAAACAACAAAATATGTTTTTGCTACACAGCTGATCACCTGAAAATTTGTTGTTGATTATTCTTTAAATAGACCTTACATGATCATTAATAATAATATCATCTCTAAAAATTCTTGCTCCGTTACTCTCCATTACTTTTCAAATGCTAGTGTAAGGCGGGAATTTGTCTCATCATAGTCGATGATGTGTTAATATTAGATGATAAATTGCTTTTTATATATATATATATGAGATATTATTAGGACAGGGCATCTGTAGCTCAGTTGGAAGAGCACTTGTCCGGATACCAACAGATCGTGGGTTCGGTTCCCGCCAGGCACCATGAAATCATTATTTTTCTTGAGAGAATTTTACAAAAAATAAGCCAGGTGGTTCTGTGTGCCGACCATTAGGCAATTGTGCTAACTCTGCGAAGGATAATATTATTTCTTATATTCAAAAAACAATTTATCATCTGATAGTGTAAGGTTGAAGGTACTGAAGGAACGATAAAGCGGAATTTTTGAAGATGATAATGCTTCAAGTGACGAAATTACTATTGTTATTGAAAGGTTGATTTAAACGAGTTTCCCTATGATTCTTTTTTCCATAGTTTTTGCGTGATGATTAAACATTTAAACGTACCACCTTATCATGAGATATTTGAAATAAAATAGATTAAAGTTTGGCCTGGCGTTTATATAGAGAAAAATGTTTCTGGCAATGATATTAAAAATAAAACACGTACACGGGTATATACAAAAAATAAAACATCCAGTCGAAATATGGAAAATAGTGAAAAGCTTTAGTCAGTACTTAATACTGTGAAACTTCGACTATTTATATGTCCATAATGAAAGTTTTAAGGTTATGAACATAGAAATGGAATTTTATGAGATATATACGTAAAATTAAGTATTAGTGGAAGATATGCGTATAGAGCGTAAAAAGGTGGCTTACTGAATTATTTAAATTTATTCTCGCATATCTGTAAAGAATAGCCTTTTTTCTTTTTTTTGGTGAAATGCATTTCTAGTTTAAATCCCTTCAAGTTTAAATCCTTTCAATTTGTTCCATTTCTAATTTCTTTTCTCATTTTTGTATTGTCGGCTTTAACAATGCCCTGGGGCTTCATTTATTCATTAAAGAAAGATTAAAATAAATGAACGATAATATCCTGTTTCGGTAACTACCTAACAGACATGAATATGCAAAGAATATTTAATTGTTATTCCTATTTTTTAGACTAATTGGCGTTGATTGATTTAATTGCCATCTTAATTAACATGATTAAAATAAAACACATTCTCAAAAATTGAGTAATCAATTTTTTCCTCAATATTGTATGTGAAATCCAAAAACATTTTTTCGTAACTAGGGGGGGATAGATGTGGTTTAATCCCCGTGAAACCGAAATTTGCTTTGTTTTAGGTCACAATGCCAGCACAATCTCTTGAAACATTAGAAACCAATTTCCAAACTACAATGTTCGTCGTAGTTTGTCGGTAGTTCGTCCTAGTTCATGGTAGTTCAATTGTAGTTCGGCGATAAGCGTTCTATCCTTGCATGGTTCCAGGTCGAACCTGGGTTAACTGCATACTGGGTGAACTCCTTACCATGGCAACACCTCATGGCCCCTAAGAAAACGAAAACTAAAGGTGCATGCCATATGAGGAACATTGGGTTGGAGGCTATAACATTTTCTAACCCTTTTCGGTTACAAGATTATTTTCAGCTACGACATTCTTTTCAACTACGAGATTCCTTTTAATTACGAGAATCTTTTCAACTGCAAGCAGTAGCGTAGCAATTGAAAACTCATGAGGGGCTCAAGTGGCGGCAGGGGGGCTAGAGAGCCTTTAAAAAAGGTTCTGTGGTGCGGCCTGTGGGAAAATAATGTGTTTTGATGTTCAATTAAGGGGCCCCTACGCCTCTCCTTTACCTACTCCACTGACCACGAAATTCTTTACCACTACGAGATTTTTTCAATTATGAAACTGGTTATACCGATTCCGAAAGTATGTTCGATGTTTACGTCTAGATTTACGATGGTGTATAAAAATATTCTCAAACATTTGAGTAAATAATAGAATTTTTTAAACAACGTTATATTTGAGTATAAAGGATTTATAGGCAAATATGACATTGTTTAAAAAGTTCTATTCTTTGACTTTGCGTAATTTCGACAGAACATATTCATGCACGTTGGAGAGTAAATTTTGCAAACAAGTTCTTGAGAAAGGTGGCCGCCGAGGCGGCGCTGTATTCTCAGTCTTTTGTGTTCTTTGAATGTCATTGTGTTCTCAGAATTTTAGTGTCCAATCATCCAGAGTTCAAAGAACGTCGTTGCAGTTCGTCTAAAATTCGTTGTTTTGAGAATGTGAGTTCTACGTGACCCTTTGAATTATTAAATGAATTTATTTACTATCATATAACGTGTTTCTCAGCTCCTCATTTCTATGCAGCTCCATTACCTTCTAGCTCCATATTTTCCTTCATACTGACTTTCTCCACGAGACCCTGGAGGGGAACAAAGAACGCCATTTTTGCCTTCTTGAAAAGAGGAGAGAACACATTCTTGAGGAGAGAACACATATAGAGTGATTCGCAGTTAGAACAACATATTGGAAATGTAAAAAGACCCTTATATCTCGGCATTCAACTAATAAACGTCTGCTTTCTCTTCTCGTTTTCCAAAGTTTGTGAACTCGGATGTTCCGTAAACTGGTAACTATAAATTCGTTGACAAGAGAGATCCTTACGAACGTTTTCATTAACGCTTGTCCCAATCATTTTTTATTTAAAAACGTGTATTTGCTCTGGAAATCTAAATAAAACTTGCTTATATTCTATACTTAAGAACATCGAATAATCTAAATCGATAGTTTTAGGTAAATATTCATTTATGCTCAGTCAGAAAATTCTAGTTAAAACAAGCTTTAAAGAACAGATCATTTTCTGCCAAAACAATGAATGTGCCAATCAACGTTCGTCCCGCGTTGTTTACACGGGATTTGTGCGGCGCAAGGATAGCAAATGTCATGCTAATCCGGTGCATATAATTTTTTAAGAAATCGAATCCTCTGAAGGCCTAAAAAAAAAACAGTAAGTAATCAATCGGTAGATCTTTTTTCCCCATTGGGAGTCGAATCCTGGATAACGGCGCGCTAGTTGAACACATTACCACTCCAGTATGGTTTAGCCAATTTAAAAATTACCGTTTCACATATCACCGCTGTTTTCAACTAAAGAGGTGCAAGAAACGTCTACACCAAAACCATGAAGCAATCTCATCAGAAGTAATAGGTTATGGTAACCATCGATGCACTTTGATCCCATTGCTAACATCGTGTTGATTGGTTGGTTGCATTTTTATGGCGGAAGGACAGCAGTGGTTCTTCTAACACTAACAGCAGGACACAAGAATGCGTCTCATCTGGACAAAAGATTATTGGCATTTTAAATAATTGATGATTCCCCTGGCTTGGTCCGGTACCATTTCTAGTTGCTTCGATCAGAAGGAAGGATGCGTATCAGACGAAAACCTAACGAATTTATGGATCCAAGAAATTGCGCAGAATAGGCGGTCAGTAATGGTTTGTAGTTTGTTAAATTACTAATGCACTCTGGGACCTATGATACATCTGAACGCATCACTAGCGTCTAGCGGGAATGGGAACTGAGATGCACAATCCTTCTGCGTATGTGCGTGGACTTTGTAAATGCAAGCATGTCGCTGCTTAGGTACTAGTAATGCCGAAACACGCTATAAATTAGCTACATCAGCTAGACGCTAGATAGCTAGATTCTCTAAAACAGTCCACTACCACCATAATTCACAGTTCATAAATGCCTCCATCCATTTTCTTTTTTCTAAAATAGTATATTATACTCCTTTAAATACGTTCTCTAAAATACCGTATATAAGCTACCTTCTCTAAAATACTTCTACAATACCTCCTCTAAAATACCTCTTTTAAAATGCCTTCTCTAAAATTCCTTTTCTAAAATACTTCTAAAATACCTCCTCTAAAATACCTCTTCTAAATAAAATACCTCTTCTAAAATCCCTTCTAAAATTCCTCCTCTAAAACATCCCCAAAACACCTCCCCTAAAATACCTCCTCCAAAACACCTCCTATAAAATACCTCCTATAAAATACCTCCTCTAAAGTACCTCTTCTAAATTACCTCCTCTAATCTATTTTCTTTTCTCGTCAGATGTTAGTTTTCCAGTCAATAACTATTTTTTGATGGAAACACTGATAGGAATTTTTGCGCACATGCCCAGAAAGTTTTTTCACCCTGCAGTTCCCACTCCCGCTAGAGCAGTGTCTCCCAACGTGGGGTCCACGCCCCACAGGGAGGCAATTTGAAAATGGACTCCACTGTACATAATGTAATAAAACTGTAATAAATGTAATAAAAATGGGACCACTGTACATAACTAATGCAATATATATAATTAATATAATGTACATAATTAATGTAATATTGTAATTAATGTAATTAATGTATATATATATATATAACAAGAAATCAAACAGTTACACACCAAAGGGAAACAACACATCAAGCTCATCATGGGAGATTTTAATGCAAGAATTGGACAACAGGAACAAGGAGAGACATCGGTTGGTAAATACGGATACGGGGAAAGGAATGAACGTGGCGATCAACTCATAGAATTTGCCGAAGCTGAAAATCTTAGCATCATGAATTCATTTTTTAAGAAGAAACTACAAAGAAAATGGACATGGAAACACCCCAATGGAGGAACCAGCGAAATTGACTATATACTGGCAAACAAGAAATCAATTATTGAAGATTGCAGCGTACTGAACAGATTTAATACTGGAAGTGATCATCGAATGGTGAGATGTAAAATGCACTTAAATACTAAACTAGAAAGGCAGAAGCTCATTAGGAAACAAGTATGTAAGAGGGTGGATTTAAAGAAATTAAAAGAAAATACCGAGGCATTCAAGTTGGAATTAAAAAATCGCTTTTCTGCACTGGAAGGACTTATTGAAGAAGTTGACATCTCAGAAGCAAATGAAAACATTGTTAAGACAATAATTGAAACTGCTGGGGAAATTGGTGGTGTAATATGTAAAAAGCAGAATAGCAAATTATCTGAGAAGACGAAACAACTCATGAAAAGGCGAAGACTTATGAAGGTGGACAATCAAAATACCAGTCGCAAGATCGAGTATGTAGAACTTTGCAAAACTTTGCGCAAAAACATGAAAGAAGATATAAGAAAATTCAATTGTGAGTTAGTAAGGAAGGCCATTGAAAGCAACAAGAGCCTTAGGGTTGTTAAAGGGAGTTTGTCTATTGGGAAGAAACACATCATTGCATTAAAAGGAGAGGATGGCACTGTAACAAGAAATAGGGAAGAAATACTTAGAAGAGTTGAAGAATTCTACAGAAAGCTGTATGAGGGAAACAGTGGATTAAACGAAGACTCTGAGATAGTCGAAGGAACAGCTCCTAAAATCTTAAAAGAAGAAGTAGCATTTGCAATAAAAAGTATGAAGAAAGGAAGATCCCCTGGCGATGATGGCATTACATTAGATATCTTAAAAGAAGCTGGAGAACATGTAGAAGACATACTCGCAAAATTCTTTACCAAATGCCTCAACAGTGGTAACATACCAAACCAATGGGATTCTGCAACAGTAATTCTTTTGCATAAAAAAGGTGATAAAGAGGATTTAAAAAATTACCGACCAATTAGCTTGTTACCTGCTATTTATAAAATCTTCACAAAAGTGCTAACACATCGCCTGCAGAAAAAATTAGATGCAGCTCAACCAAGAGAACAAGCTGGATTTCGAAGTGGATTCAGTACAGTGGACCATATTCAAGTATTAAGAGAATTAATTGAAAGAACACATGAATATGAACTTCCATTGTGTGTGGCATTTATTGACTATGAGAAGGCCTTTGACTCTATTAAAACATCAGCAGTCATCAACTCTTTAAGATCAACAGACATCGAGGATGTGTACATTGACATGGTGAAATGTGTGTATAAAAATGCAAGTGCAAAATTTCGGTTACATAAAGATACCGAAGCTATCAAAATTGGTAAAGGTGTGAGGCAGGGAGATACCATTTCTCCAAAACTTTTTACTTCAGCTTTACAGATGATTTTTCAGCAGATAAATTGGAATAACAGGGGAATAAAAATAAATGGTGAATATTTAAATCATTTGCGGTTTGCTGATGACATTGTTATTTTTTCAACGAACCCATCAGAACTCCAAGACATGGTACAGGAGCTCTCAACTAGAAGTAAAGAAGTTGGACTCAAGATGAACCTACAAAAAACTAAGATCATGTTCAATAATTTCGTAGAGGAAACAAAAATACAAGTTGACAACATTGAGCTAGAAATTGCTGATTCATATATTTACCTTGGCCAGCTGATTTCAATGGATGGCAACATTATGAAAGAACTCAACAGACGTATTAAACTTGGCTGGAGTGCATTTGGAAGAAACAGTTTTATCCTGAAGGGGAAATTGCCTTTGTGTCTAAAAAGAAAGGTCTTCAACCAGTGTGTATTGCCAGTCCTCTCTTATGGATCAGAGACATGGAGTCTAACAGTTGGAGCAATACGAAAGTTACAGACAACGCAAAGGAGCATGGAGAGGTGCATGCTTGGAATAACTAGGAGAGATCGAAAAAGAAACACTTGGGTGAGAGAGCAAACTAGAGTAGAGGACATCATTGTTAAAGTAAAAGGACTGAAATGGCGATGGGCTGGGCATATTGCAAGAAGAACTGATCAACGATGGACAACAGAAATTCTGAACTGGATTCCAAGAGACCACCGAAGACCTAGAAAACGTCCTCAAACTAGATGGGTGGATGAAATAAGAAAACAGGTTGGGGTGACGTGGAAGCGAATTGCTCAGGATAGACTTGTGTGGAAAGCATTTGGAGAGACCTTCATCCAGCAGTGGATAGATAATGGTTGAATATGATGATGATGATATATATATAACATAATTTTGTATTTAATTTGTTTTGGAGGTCATAAATAATTGTGGAGGAACGCGGATCTTTTGTTACCATAAAAGTGGGTCGTGGCTTAAAAAGGTTTTGAACCACTCCGCTAGTGTATAGTAAGCGCATCTAACACTGAACGGTCCATGCCAGCGGTTTTCAGTCTGTGCTCCTCGGAGCATTTGGTGATTCGCGACGCCTTTCCAAGTACTCCGCGTGCTCCAGTGCTCAAAAATTACAAAAAGCTGTTAGATTTCCTGCTAGAAAAAAATGTTGAAAAAGACAAATTTATAAAACATTCCCTCTTGTGGCTGAATCGAAAAATTTCCAGATAAAGGCGGTTTTTTGTTGCTGTGTTTCGTTTATGTTTATGTATAGTTAAGTAACCTCACCATTTCTCTGAAATTTTTGAGAAATAAGGCATTTCAAATAAAATAAAACTAGACGTCTTACATGCCGAAATGCTAAAAAATAGCTTTTATCGTTAATGCTGCTACCTTTCAATACGTTTAAGACCTATGTTGGTGAAAATATCGTCGCCCTTATGGGAAAAGAAACGTATAAAGAATAAAGTATTTAAGAAAGTACATGCATAATTGATGTTTTCAGAAAATGATATTTAAAGTGCTAGTTTTAAAAGACTTTTATTAAGAAAATGAGTTTAAATTCAAATTAAAGCAATTTAAAATTCGAAAACAAATTTGTGCTTTTAGTAATATACAATAAAATGTCTACTAACAACTTGAAAAATATGGTTAGGTAAAAGTAATCAAAAATGCACATATAGTCCATTCGCGGAAAATTGGCGGGCAGTAACATTAGAATTTAAGGGAGCCGACGTCACAGACGGCTTGTTTCATTTCAGTAGAGGGAAGGGCGTCTTTGATAACTCGATGCAACAAAACAAGTCGTCTGTGACGTCATCTCCCTTGAATTCTAACGGTACTACCCGCTAATTTTCCGCTAATGGACTGTACACGGCACGGTGGTAAAATCTTTTAGCAAAGCACTTCGCTTTCCCACAAAATCAAGGTTAATTGAACAAAGTTGTAGACCATTCTTCAGATTTTGCTGTCATGGAATGGCCTTTCTGTTCATCGGTCATGCACCTCGTTAAGACCTTCGGTGTTCTGATGAAAGACCGGCTGGCTCGCTTGCTTGCTGGCTGGCTTGAGGCTTGCTTGCTTACTGGTCGGCTGGCTGGCTGGCTGGCTGGCTTGCTTGGTTGGTTGGTTGGTTGTATTTTTTATGGGGTTGTTAATCAGAAATAAACACTACGATGCCTTTTTCGGGCCACAAAATATGACCGTTAAATGGAAAGGGTTGTTAATTAGAAGGTTGTGGTTCAAGAAAATTACTGTATTCTTACAACAAAATTTTCAAGTTTTATATTTAATTTATGTTTCGTAAGGTTCTATATTTTGTGATTTGAGGGATTTTCATTCTAGCCATAATCCTAACAATTAGACGGACGGCATCTTTAAATAATTAGTTAGTTACTGTGAAAACGTATCACATTTTATTTGTTAATCAGCGGAAATAATTTATGTCTCTTTTATTTTAATTCCACTTTACTTATAAAAAATGCTGAGGTATTTCGGAATGTAATCTGTACGCAATTACGTGGAGAGAATAATAATTAAATTTTGTTATCTTTTCCCAGCGGTTTTTAATTAAACTTCTTCCTAATTTTTTTCGCAAATTGAACTGGTAATTATTTTTAAATCTAATACGTAAGCCTGCTTTTTTTCGTTGGATTGGAATTCAGTAAGTCTATCTGTTGTCTTTATGAAAAGGAATTTACAGCAAGTTTATCTCAAATGAAGTTAAAAAACTTTGCGTTAAAGGTCTGTTAGAAACGCAATCATTGAGCGCCCTAGGAAAGACAGGGGTCTTCATCGAAAAACAAAAATTGTATGTAATCGTTATCAAAATCATAGTCTAAATTTTGATAGTTAATAATACTACTGACAGTAGGTACTAATCCTACTGATAGTAGATACTGATCCTACTGATAGTATAGATAGTACTGATAGTATAGATAATACTAATAGTATAGATAATACTAATAGTATAGATAGTACTTATAGTACCGATAGACTACTTTGATAATTCATAATCCTACTATAGTAATCGTAATCATATAAACTGATTATAATCGTTCCCAAGTCTGATCTCTCCCTCCCCCACCACTCGGGTTTGGTCCTGGCTACGCCTGTTTTTCAAGATATTATCAAACAAAAAGGAAAGTGTTTACCAGGAATTGAAATCCAAGAAAGTTGTACAAAGAATATTACGATACATAGATTAATGATCAAGGCTACTTTAATGATTGGACCTTTGGCAACTCCATTATAGCCGTTCGCGGAAAATTGACCAGTGGTACCGTTACAATTCATGGGAGCTAACGTCACAAAAGGGTTGGTTCATTGCACTAAAGGGAAGGGCGTTATTTCACAACTTTTTCCCGCAGAAAAAACGCGCGCGAAAAACCATTTATGAAATAACGCTCTTCCCTCCACTGCAATGAACCAACCCGTTTGTGACGTCAGCTCCCGTGATTCTAACGATACCACTGGTCAATTTTCCGCGAACGGACTGTACCCTACAAAACGAGAGACTTCCATTGTAAATAGAAATATTTAATTTTAGTCGGGGGCCCTTTGATCGGCTATTGTAGTCCACTGCCTAATTTCACCAATCGCTAAAGTCGGCCCTGGTGCCAGATTTAGGAACATTTTTGCTAAAGTAACTGACTTTGATGGCTTTATTGCAATAAATCATTACAAAAATACTTTAACGTACGTTCACCATGAGAGATGATTCTCAAGAATAATAATAATTCTCTAGTACTCTAATTCTATGCTATAATTCTCTTAATACAATAATTATTATCTTAATGCAATAATAATTCTATAATATAATTCTCTATAATATAATGCAATAATTATTATCTTGCAATAATAATTCCATAATATAATTCTCATAATACTTCTGTAATCTAATACTATAATTCTCTTAATACGTAATAATTCTATAATACTTGTAATCTAATACTATAATTCTCTTAATACAATAATAATTCTATAATATAATTCTCTATAATACTTCCGTAATCTAATACTGTAATTCTCTAATACATATTAAAAGAGAAATTAAAACAATTTTAAAATACGTTCTCCCATAATACAGCAGTCAAGTCCTTGAAAAAATCCTCATTAAAGACATTTTCTCTCTAAATACGAAAAAACTTATTGGGAAAATGAATTTGGGGACACGTCTTAGGAAAAATAGTATTTGTAGTTAGGCTAATTAACTCAAACTATTTTATGTGTAGTTTAAAAAACACAAATAGGGTCACAGGGGAAAAAACAGAATTTAAAAGCTAAGCTGATCTTCGCAATTTTTGACATTACCACAAGCATGCGCAGTTGCAAAAATGATTTTTGACAAAATTCTTTGAAAATTTAATCATGTTTGTCTGGTCACATTTATTGGCTCAGGTAACTTTGTAAATGAATATTGCAAATAACAGGCTATAAAGGCTAATATTACCCCTCAGCCATATATTTTAATAAAGAGGTTATATTGTGTAGTAAACATACTACTCTAGTGACGGTAGAAGCTGAGCCGTGGTGGCGACCGGAAGAATATAACTTAATGCGTTCTCCAAAAACAGAATTTTTGAAATCCATATATTTTTCTTGCAATATTTTCCATAAACGTCGACTAGTATAAACTTGAAAAAATTTCTTCTATGATCCATACTTTCTTACTTGATCTCAAATGCAAGCCAAAAATGGTAAATGACATTAAAAGTCACAAACGGACCAACTTCAGGCAAAAGTACTTTACAACCTATTTAAAATACGCGTTTTACAATTAATAACTATAAGTGGTTAATTGTATTACTCCCGATTTGTGTCAAAAAATGCAAGCGTCATGGCAACACCCATGTTTGTGTTTCATATGAAAATATACACATAAGCATAGCATTAAGCAATTTGGCCGAAATTGCCCTATTTCATTAAAAGCACACAGAAACTTTTGAGACACACTGTATTTTACAACTATTTATTTTCGCTTGACATCTTTAGTCCGTTAAATACCTTAAATCACAAGTTAAAGTTTCGTTTACTTTACTTTCCGAAAATTAAATTTTAGTCAATGTTTCAGTTGCGCAATCATGGGTTAAATATGCAGAGAATGGCCATAAAATTTACTTAAGCTTTAGGAAACCAAAGAATCTAAAGTACTAATTAGAAAAGTTCAGCAAAAGTTCACAAGGTTCGTCATTCCCGCTTAACATGTGTTAAGTCCTAGTACATCTCTCCTTCGTTTGGATATTAACATCTCAGTAGCTTAACACCAATTATGATATACTCTTATAATTGCAGTATAGTTAACCAGGGCATGTTAAGTATGTACCGAGAATTAAAGGAGGTGCTAATCATCTTAATTAGATTCTTCAAGAATAACGATTGAATCACACATTGCATCGTTATTAATAACAGTTTTGCATCGTGTTTCTCTCTCCTACAACCATGGCTTATTTACATCACAATTCAATGGACTTGGCTTTGAATAAATCTGCTTAATATCACTCTCTGTCATAACGACCTATGGATACGAAGGAATATTAAATTATTAAACTTGCACATTAATAACTTGAATAGAGATTAAGGAATTTAGAGGAAATGCCGAAATGTTAATAATAATTTATTCCGTTAGTTTAATTAAATTTTACATATGTGCAATTCAGTTTTGTTCAATTCGTGCATTCTTTCACTTTGTTAATTAATGTATCTTTTTCATTCCTAATATATCCTCCTTTTCTCACTCTTTTTACTTTCTCCAAATATCTATACTTCTCCAAAAAATGTATTTCACTGTACTATATATACCTCAAATAAAATGAGTTCAGTTGCAAGATATGTCTGTGACAAATCTTCTTTGGACCAGTCGTCCCTTTGGACAAATTGGCAGTGGAACAATCGTCCCAAATCCATTTATTATAGAACTTATGATCGCATTTCAGTCATAGTTCCAAAAAAGAGCAAGTCCGAATGACGTCCAGCATGCACAGATATTTTATAATCAATGCATGAAATCCAACAAATACGATGTCTTGATCGTCTACGTAATTGATCAGCTGACCCAATTTATATCGTGTACATTTCATGTACTGCTAAAATACTTGGGCATGCTGGATGTGTTTCGAAGTTGCTCCTTTCTGTCGCTCTGAGCGGAATGCGACCCTACGTTCCATAGTAAATATTGTTCGTCTAAATGGGCACTAGCACCCATCCTATTCTGTTAAAATAATTTACGAACACCCTGTATTTTGAATTTAGAGGTAAAAGGCTTCTGGAGATTTATGTGTATGTTGCGCTCCCACCTTGACGTGTGGAAACCAAATATTTTATTACATTTCGTATTTTTTAACTTTTTTCCGAGAAGAAGGAACAATAATAAGAAGTCATGCGCTCGTGTTTTCAAAGCTTCTGGGTTTTGTCAAAACGAGATTATTAAAGTATTATTTTATAGCGTTCGAATTTAGGTATATTTTCTCTGTCCTGCAATGCTACTTTCTAATACTGCTATATGTATATGTAGTGTACTACAATATATTGACAGTTGTGGTGATAAATTTTGATTGTTATGAATAAGATTCTGACTTAATTTTCTTAATATTAAGCTTCAGTATCCCACTAACCTTGGTTGTATATACAAATGCGGCACGATAAGCCATCGATCTCGTCCCAACTGACAGGTACCGCTGACTGGGGACATAAATTATACAATTTTCTAAACCCTAGAATTAAGCTGGGAAACACATTGGCCACTATTATTTATTTATGTGATTGACTTCTAGTTCATTCAATCAATTCAATTCTCATTCATTCTAGTTCATTCAATCAATTCAGTTCTCATTCATTCTAGTTCATTCAATCAATTCAGTTCTCATTCATTCTAGTTCATTCAATTGATTTCTAGTCATATTAATGGCGATTGTTTTTACCCACAGAATGTTAAACACTGGCAAAATAACAAATAGATCACCCGAGTTTTCGCACGCATTGGCAGCTATTCTTCGTCAGAAGTAATGTCTCCTGATGACTTATTTAGTTTGTTTTACGGTTCATGGATAGCAGAGGTCATCCTGCGTCGGGACCTACAGTTTTCTGGAGAATCCAAACTCTTTAAAGCCTAAGGAACCAGCACTCGGACACCATTGAAAACTTTGTAGTAAGCGTTATTATTTGGCACCATGGGGAATCGAATCAGATTTAAAGGAACGTTAGAAAAACGCGTTACCAGAGCACCACAGCAGGACCTTGTCTCCTGATAAAGGACAGCTACCAATGCATTCGAAAGCTTGGGTAATTTTCTATTTTACCAGTGCTTAATCTTTATTACGTATATTTTTCCCGCATTTTCATTCCAATTAACTTTTTTTTTTCTGATCACCAAAACCATTGTATAGGCGTATATGTGCCTTTGTATTATGTGCCTTTGTTATATATATGCGCATTGTATAGGCCTATATATGCGTAGTTCCGGATAGGGTCACAACCTCCATACGACATTGAGGTTATTGCTTCAAATAATTTAATCTATATACTTTCTCTTTATAATTTTATCAATATATA
>QLNU02015359.1:25919548-25941346 GCA_006491805.2 Dysdera silvatica | reverse complement strand
GAAGGAATAGCTCCTAAAATCTTAAAAGAAGAAGTAGCATTTGCAATAAAAAGTATGAAGAAAGGAAGAGCCCCTGGCGATGATGGCATTACATTAGATATCTTAAAAGAAGCTGGAGAACATGTAGAAGACATACTTGCAAAATTTTTTACCAAATGTCTTAACAGTGGTAACATACCAAAACAATGGGATTCTGCAACAGTAATTCTTTTGCATAAAAAAGGTGATAAAGAGGATTTGAAAAATTACCGACCAATTAGCTTATTACCTGCTATTTATAAAATCTTCACAAAAGTTCTAACACATCGCCTGCAGAAAAAATTAGATGCAGCTCAACCAAGAGAACAAGCTGGATTTCGAAGTGGATTCAGTACAGTGGACCATATTCAAGTATTAAGAGAATTAATTGAAAGAACACATGAATATGAACTTCCATTGTGTGTTGCATTTATTGACTATGAGAAGGCCTTTGACTCTATAAAAACATCAGCAGTCATCAACTCTTTAAGATCAACAGACATTGAGGATGTGTACATTGACATGGTGAAACGTGTGTATAAAAATGCAAGTGCAAAATTTCGGTTACATAAAGATACCAAAACTATCAAACTTGGCAAAGGGGTGAGGCAGGGAGATACCATTTCTCCAAAACTTTTTACTTCTGCTTTACAGATGATTTTTCAGCTGATAAATTGGAATAACAAGGGAATAAAAATAAATGGTGAATATTTAAATCATCTGCGGTTTGCTGATGACATTGTTATTTTTTCAACGGACCCATTGGAACTCCAAGACATGGTACAAGAGCTCTCAACTAGAAGTGAAGAAGTTGGACTCAAGATGAACCTACAAAAAACTAAGATCATGTTCAATAATTTCGTAGAGGAAACAAAAATACAAGTTGACAACATTGAGCTAGAAATTGCTGATTCATATATTTACCTTGGCCAGCTGATTTCAATGGATGGCAACATTATGAAAGAACTCAACAGACGTATTAAACTTGGCTGGAGTGCATTTGGAAGAAACAGTTTTATCCTGAAGGGGAAATTGCCTTTGTGTCTAAAAAGAAAGGTCTTCAACCAGTGTGTATTGCCAGTCCTCTCTTATGGATCAGAGACATGGAGTCTAACAGTTGGAGCAATACGAAAGTTACAGACAACGCAAAGGAGCATGGAGAGGTGCATGCTTGGAATAACTAGGAGAGATCGAAAAAGAAACACTTGGGTGAGAGAGCAAACTAGAGTAGAGGACATCATTGTTAAAGTAAAAGGGCTGAAATGGCGATGGGCTGGGCATATTGCAAGAAGAACTGATCAACGATGGACAACAGAAATTCTGAACTGGATTCCAAGAGACCACCGAAGACCTAGAAAACGTCCTCAAACTAGATGGGTGGATGAAATAAGAAAACAGGTTGGGGTGACGTGGAAGCGAATTGCTCAGGATAGACTTGTGTGGAAAGCATTTGGAGAGACCTTCATCCAGCAGTGGATAGATAATGGTTGAATATGATGATGATGATGATATATATATATATATATATATATATATATTATATCCAGGAGTGGAATAAATGACTTAATAGTACAATCAACAGCGGACGTAGACTTTAATTTTGGGGGGTCAAGGACAGAATTTGCCATGGTCTTGGAATAACACCCTTCATTTTTCATGAAAGTTGGAATTTTTTACAGTGAAAAAATATATTTTTGGGATGGGTCATAACCTCTGTGACAGCCCCCACCCCCCCGTGTCCAAGCTTCAATACAATCCCCCTAACTTTTCCGAATGATACTAACTAGTGTTGACATGAGTAAACTTGTTGCCGCTTTAACGAGGTTCGACTGTATAATAATATAATAATAATAATCATATAAACGTTTTTGATATGGGATCTGTCTCTAAATTTACGACGCATAGTTTTTCCTTAACATTCAATCAACAGAGTGTCTAAAATAGTATTAGTTTAAAATGTTAGTGTTAAATATTTAGAAATGTTTGCGCATGTTTTTATAAATTCCTTTTGAACTAGAAGCACATTATGCAGGAATTAATAAATTACCATAATATTGCATTATGTGAACCTCTGAAAATCTCGTTAACGTAATATATATATATCATCATCATCATCATATTCAACCATTATCTATCCACTGCTGGATGAAGGTCTCTCCAAATGCTTTCCACACAAGTCTATCCTGGGCCATTCGTTTCCACGTCACCCCAACCTCTTTTCTTATTTCATCCACCCATCTAGTTTGAGGACGTTTTCTAGGTCTTCGGTGGTCTCTTGGAATCCAGTTCAGAATTTCTGTTGTCCATCGTTGATCAGTTCTTCTTGCAATATGCCCAGCCCATCGCCATTTCAGTCCTTTTACTTTAACAATGATGTCCTCTACTCTAGTTTGCTCTCTCACCCAAGTGTTTCTTTTTCGATCTCTCCTAGTTATTCCAAGCATGCACCTCTCCATGCTCCTTTGCGTTGTCTGTAACTTTCGTATTGCTCCAACTGTTAGACTCCATGTCTCTGATCCATAAGAGAGGACTGGCAATACACACTGGTTGAAGACTTTTCTTTTTAGACATAAAGGCAATTTCCCCTTCAGGATAAAACTGTTTCTTCCAAATGCACTCCAGCCAAGTTTAATACGTCTGTTGAGTTCTTTCATAATGTTGCCATCCATTGAAATCAGCTGGCCAATATATATATATTCTAAGCTTTACCACGAAATTTTATGATAATAATAATGATATTATTATTATTAAATTTTATTACGCATAATTAACATTCAATTCATTTAACATATTTTAGTTGGTTTCATACTAACTATAGTAACTTTATGTATGGGTGGATACAGACTTTCAATTTTGGGGGCTCAAGAACAGGGTCTACCATGGTCTTGGAATAACACCCTTCATTTATCATAAAGTTGGAATTTTTACAGTGAAAAAATATATTTTGGGGGTCATGACCCCTGTGTCTGCCGTTGAATACATGCTCAACTGCATTTTTATATCCCTGGTTTAAAATCCAAAAATGTTATATGCTAAATTTTAAAATTTCCGTAAAAAAAATAATTTCTTGGTTATATTTTCTCTCGTCTTATCAAATATTTCCTCCTCCTCGAATATGCACTTGAAAGACATCTTCTTCAAATAAAACGGACGTAAGAAATGTCCTCCCTAAAGAACTTGTCTTTCAAGCACTGACATCTCTAGATTGCAGACAGACAGTTATTTCATGGAAATGTATATAATATTTCCCTAAAGTATTCCTTGGCTACATCATTTTCATTCAAGGATGAATTTATATTCACTCACGTAACCAATGTTCATTTTAATCATGATTTCGTAGTATTTTTGAGTCCTATAAGCTTTATAGAACTCTAGCGTAGCATGGAATGTGAACTAATTATTCAAGTTTGTCTAAACGTTCAGAGATAATGTACACTGTGTAGCCACTTTATTATGTAAACTAACCTAATTGTGCTTCGTTCGCTTTTGGGTCCCAAAACTTCCCGAATACTTCTTTGTGTGTATTCAATAATGTTATACGAAAATATTTATGGGCAGCATCATGCTACTTATGCAAGATTTCATAATGCACTAGACGCAGATTAGATTGTGAATCAAGAATACTCAAGGACATCCCTTTCTATCTAACGCCACAAATTCTTAATGAGGTTAAGACCTGGGGAACGAGGTGGCCACTGAAAGAGCATAAAGTCACAGTTATGCTCACAGAATCGTTCTTTAACGATACCCTGCACCGTAGCTAGATGACCTTTCGCCCCTACCAGTACCGTCCAGATTGGGCTCCCTACCCACGTAGATATTCTCCGCTGTAGATTATTTCAGCCGATTTTACGCCTTCTTCGCCTACGCCCCTGGCCTGGGCCTTTTACGCCACCTCCTAGATAGGGCCCTGAGATACCGTACCTATGGCAGAAAGAATTGTCCTACTGAATATATCCATCTAGATGAAAGTATCAGAAGATGTACATTAGGGTGTTCCATTTTATTAGGCAAAAATTTAAATATTACATTGCTGTTGACTTTGCTCATGTTCTCAGTTCTATTGATATAAAAATGGTATCTGACAAATTTGAAGAAGATTTGGTAATATTTAGAGGTTGCACACTTATATATATATAGTATATATATAAGCTAAAGGAACAAGATTTCCAACGATTATTATTTTTATTTTCTTATTTTCAAATCCATTCAACAAAACTGAACTGCAAACAAGACTTTTATGGAACAACTTAATAACATTCATGTTATTTATATTAGTTAAATTTGTAGGATGCAACCCCTGTTTGGTTCGACTGGTAAGGACTGTTCTGTGTTGCCCAACAACCTTCAACAGGAATTGTTTCTGTTGTTCATCCCTGACTGACTCATTGAATTTCTTTATTAGAGCTATATCCCTTTCCGCAATGCCATTTACAACTTTAAGGGCATTGATGAATCTTCTTAGCCCATCCCTGCAATATTTTTCCGTTTCGTTGACCCCAAATAATCCAAAGGATATCTTTGTATGGCTGATAACAAAATCGCTCAAGTCTTTCCTTTGAAAAACTAGGTGTTTTACATCAAACCGTGTCATTCCGTTTTTGTGAATTTAAGAAATGTCTTAGCTTCTTGCAATACACTCTTCATTGTCATCACATCTTGCTGAGCGATATCACATAGTTCCACAAGATCACCTTTCCAAATCTGACACTTCATATTCGTTGTTTACATGTTTCTTAATTTCTCTTTACCCAGATTTTGGTATTTCTTGTATAACTTCTGAATACGAGCTCTAATATTCTTCTCCGTCATTACAAAGGATGTTTGCTTTCTTCCACACTTCTTGAAGTTCGATACTTATGGACTTTGCAACACCAAAGAGTGTTTCCTTCATCTCTTTGTGACAATAGATAAATACTTCAAACGCTTGTTCTCTGGAGGGGAAACAAACCCCCAGAAATTTACCACTTGGCATATTTCAAGTAACCAAATTCCCTTTCTAGTATTTGTTTTCACAACTTGAAAAACAGAAAATGATTAATACATTACAATTTCCGAAAGAAGTGGAGTGCAGACATGATATCGCCCTGGCGAAACAGATAAACCCTACAAAAGTATGCAACCCCTATATATTATTCAATCTGTCTGAAATTTGACATCCATATCATTTAAAGGAACAAAACCAAGGGGTTGAGCAAATTGTCATTAAAATAGCAACTTTGGAAAAATGAAACACCCTAATGTAATAACTCCAAATGATATTTAAATAATTAGAAATCTTCACAATCAAATCCACATATAGCACCAAAGGCCATGAAAGCAGAGAAATTCCCACAACCCAATAATGTCCACCAATCTGTGCCGTCTCTAACAGACAACTAGAGGTATTGTGCTGCATGCCATACTCTAATTCTACCATCAGCGTAGGGTGAACAAATCTTTATCCGACTACACCACCATTTTCCAATCATAACAGTCCAGTGTTGATGTTACCTCCCAAACTGGATACTGCATTTTCTGTTTTTGCTGGCAACAGGTTGACCATCTTCTGCTACAGACCACCTGAGATAGTCAGCCGAATCGTACATTCTGGCACCATGTTATACGCTCCCCAATTGTTGTGTATGCATATACATATATATATGATATAGTTTATGCAGTTGTTATTTGCAAAAACAATTTTACTCAATCTACGATGATTCTCCCCTTCTCACTACCACTAGCTATGATTTTAGTTTTTATACTTTAAAACCAAAATCAAAGTCTACAGTTTAAGCATCCTACTTTAATATTTTACACACATCTACAATTTTAATCCAGCTTCACTTTCTAAGATTGCTCCATCTATGCAAAAAGGTGGTGGTATGATGTATTTAATAAAATGGCTACTCGGTACAAGTAAACAAAATATAGTTAGTTGTTCATAGTGCACGTTTTTACCTTTCAAATTTACAATTTTAATTATTTCTGTTCTATTTTTTCAGAAGCATCAATATGGGTGAGTGCCCACAGGCCGAACGTGAATTTCCAAATACGTCGGATACCTCTTTAACCATGCTTAACAACAGCATTTTGCATCAGTCTGTTATTTTAACGGATGACATTACAGACCCTGTAGTCCAAAGCGTGGAGAAACTAAAATTCATAGCATATGGTGTAATTAGTTTAGTAATAATTGCGTTGGGAATTTTAGGGAACATCACAAACCTGGTTGTATTAACTCGACCAAACCTAAAAGGAGTTACCTTCGTCTACTTGACTTGGTTGGCCATTTCAGACCTCAGCACACTGTTAGTGAGCATCAGCTCCATGATGAGGCTCCATGGTATGCAGCCCAGGACATATGTAGCTGCCTTGTATTATGCTCATGTGGAAATGCCGCTTGTCAACGCACTGATGGCAAGTAGTGTTTTCTTGGTGGTTGCTCTGACAATCGACAGATATTTTTCCGTTTGTTTACCGACTCGTTTCAAAGAAGTTCACAATGCAGAGAGGGCCAGGAGATCTATATGGGCCTCATATGCCTGCGCCTTCCTTTTGTACATCCCTGTTTGTTTTCAGAAGAGACCAGTGGCAGTCGTTGCTGAGAACTCCGATGAAATAAGCTACGTAGCTTGTGATAACGGCAATATGGTGTCTCATCCTCTCTTTAAAATATACCTTATGATGAAAGAAGTAATTGTAAGGCTTGGACCTGTTGTTCTGCTTGCTGTACTTAACACGGCCATAATCGTAACCTTCAGAAAAACTGTAAAGAAAAGAAGAGATCTTCTCAGTATGTCTACCACGACCAACTCAAACACACAGCAGCCTCGTGAAAACAACAAGAAATACCGTGAGGAACAGAGATTGGTAATACTTTTAGCTGGGATCGTTGTCTTATTCTTCATTAGCATGACACCTGCTGCAGTTCTCATGATCTTGATTTCCGATGATAAAGAACATAATTTTGGTTTCCAGCTTTTCAGGGCTGCAGCAAACGTTCTTGAACTCTCCAATTATGCAATGAACTTCTATGTATACTGCATGTGCAGCTCTGAGATCAGAAGAACATTTATAGCTCTTGCTACGTGTAGTAAATCTTCGCCACAAGTGAGTTCTGGCTGCAGCAAGCCGTCTGTTGAGAGTAATCTTAAATATTAAGATATAGCTGCGAATTGAATACAAGCATCCATCTTATTTTTCACAAGATTTGTTGACACCTTCATGAGCAAACACTGCCTTGTGAACAAATAAATTAAAGCTCACATACAACCTGTAATAATTGCAACGGAAGAATTTATGTAAATGAATTGTTTGACAGTACGTGATTTTAAGAAATACACGTTTTGTACATAATAATCATTGGATTTGTAAAGAATTTTAGAATGTATTATGTGCATTTGTGAATATAGAAATTTTACTGCATTCATACAATTCAATTTTATTAAAATACCGCAAACGTTATAATAACAATAATAAAATATTGTCTAAAACTCTAGCTATACATATGTGAAATTAAATCGGGAGAGACATTAAAATATATTCGCGAATTTATCACAATATTTCAAGCACAAAATTTACATAAGAATATCCCTGAAATAAATTAATTAATTTACATATTTTATTATTTTAATAGCATTTTCTTTACATTGAATATATTCCGAACGGTTTTGAAGATACTTCGAAAGAATTGCTTCCTTCCTTCGATGCTGTGCTCCGTTAAAAATCTTTTCAATAAATAATTCATAAACTTTAATTTTTGAATTTTTTTTCTTGTAAATGAACTTTTAAATCCATAAAATGATTTTTAGAAATAAAAAATTTCATATTCCTGTAAATTAAATTTTAAATGCTAATTACTGTGCATGTTTTGTCCCTGCTTGCTGCTGTGCATCCAAATAAATAAATAATTATATATGAATATATATACACCCAGACATGTTTATCATCATGCTAATGATAAAGTTGATAATATGTGTATAAACTGTGCTTTTTTATTCCAAAAGGTGGGGGGGGCATGGTGAACAATTGGAAATGCCCACTTTTGAAGTCATTCTATGCCACTGATTATATTTACTGTTATTTGTGTTCCAGCTGGAAAATTCTAGTTTTTTATGCTTTTAGCAAAATGTTTTTGCGTTGCTTCAGCTGCTAGGAAAAGAAAACAAAAAATACACTTCACTCATTATTAAACAGGTGGTCAAAAGTTACACGCAGAAGAGTTAAGTCTGATCGATCTGAAGACAAATTTAACCTTAACACATTTATTATTTGTCAACGTATGGTTCGATTATATCGATATATTATTCGATTATATATATATATATATTATTCGATATATGGTACGATTGGTGAGATACCAAAATAACACAGTACAAAAGCAATATAATGATAATTTGAATCGTTTGTTCTATTTGAACTATTTGTTCACAATTTTGCCCTTATAAATTAAACTACACACTTTTAATTAAAAAATAGGACGTGTACTAATTAAAGATTAGCTGAAGAACTACGAATTATCGCAGAAAATTTAGTTGTAACACATTTAAAGTATAATCCTGAGTGAGTTAGAGTCTGAGAATGAGAACATATTCCTTTTTTTTTTTTCCCCTTTTAAAAAATTGGTTTTGAGCTAGTAAATGAGGTTATTTGCCATAAGAAAGACATAAAAACCCACGGTGACTGAAAAACAAGTGAGGAATTATTAATTTTCGCAGAAAATCGAATTTTGGCAAAAAATGTAATTCAGAGTTCGAATCATTCCCGGGAATACAAACATTCTCGTTTTTGTTTTAAAATTGTTTGTTTGTTTGTCGTTTAATGGCTTATGTACTAGCATGATCCTGTTGCGTCGGGACCTACTGTTTTCCGAGGAATCCGAACCTCTGGACCTACAATTTTCCGAGGAATCTGAACCTCTTAAGAACTACAGAATCAAACCCCTGACTACAGTGAGCAGTGCAATATTTATAAGATACCTAAGTAAGCGTCCTTTTTACCGTTAGGAGTCATACCCGAGTTAACGGCGCACTAGGCAAATGCGTTACCACACTGCGCCAGGGCAGAGCTTTTTTTTTTTAATGTGCTTCAGTTAATGATACCATCTGCCACAAGAAAGGTAGTAAAACGTGGAGTAACCGACGAACATCTGCGGAATTGCCAATTGCCACTGAAAGTGGAGCTGTATCACAATATTCGGCCTTGTGCCGAATGACCCTCCTTCCATGCGTAAGTAAAGAACAACACGATCTGCATAAAAGTCGTCTTCGTTTGTGCGTTCGGTAATAGCATATTTAAATTCTTAAATGATTCCTGTAATCTTCTATATTTTCAGGGCCGTTAGATTTACCATCCGTCGGGGAATGAGTATGAAAAATATTGATAAAAAAACTAAATTTAATATACATAAACAAAGCAAAGCTAATGCACTGATGACATTTGTGTTGTTTGTTTGGATTTTTATGGCGCAAGAGCATCTGGACTATACTGCGCCGATGACGTTTGTGAAACGACGGCTACGAAAAAAGTGCCTACCATCCACTTTTATTTCAACGACCGAATGATTTCAAAATGATTTTGTCACTTTCCTCTTCACTAGAGAAAACTACGATGCCAAAACTTCATTGGAACTTTTTACAAAACGTTGTCTTGTATAATCTGAATTCGTTTAGTGCAGGGTTAATAAAACTAAACTTCAATTAATTTATAAGAATTTTTTAATTCCGTCTTTGGTTTTCAAGTTTTCACTTTTTGATATAAAAAAAAATGAATTGTTATAAATGGAAACTTAAAAATAAAAGAACGCATATTACTGGAAGGAAAGGAATCAAAAGTAATATAGTATATCGCAAATAAAGATTAGTTAGGAGAGAAATTAATGAAGACTTGATTGAAGGCTCAACAAAAGCCGTTTTGCGCCATTACCTTCAGGTTCAAAAATACTTTACTGATGATATTCATTAGCCAATTTATTAGTGAACTAGTCAAAGCAAACCTCCACCTTCATGCGTAAGTTTAAAATTGACAAGTATAAGTAGGAAATTGAGACCACGTCAGTTGCTTCTCAGTGGTTCAAGTGAATAAAGCCCATGGGATATAAACTTGTGAGCTGGCTTTACTTAGAAACCTCTGAGTATAATAAATTTCCTAAATTGTCAAGTTCATTAGAATATGCAATAAACTTCAGGGATTATGTTTAATACTTAAAGCGGAGCTGAATGCAACTGTTCAAAGAAAGTCTTAGACGAAAAGGCATATTAAAATTAAATAAGCATATATTTAGAAGTTAGTAAATCTAACCGTATGGTTATACGTATGAGTGTTCATTCTGTGTTTATATGTATATGCATATGTTACTGAAAATAAAATTTAACACCCGTCGTACATTATTCATATGATGCTGTATTCAGCGCCGTATTTCCCAATAGGCTATACTAGGCTATAGACTGGGGCGGCAAAATTTTGTGTATTGAGTTTGATATAAAAAATTTAATACCATATGATATAATCAGATGTTTTGCCGAGAAGACAGCTAGACGTCATGCTTTCCATTTAAATACCAGTGTTCGATAGGCTTTTATTTTTTGCTAAAATTAAAATTTATTTCAATAAAATTGAATTTGATTTATTATATACCAAAAAGAAATAATACTTCAATATAAGTTAATATTGTTTAATGTTTATGTTTCAATTTATGAGTTTGTTTTTCAACATATTTATTGTCAATACAAAAGTTTTTGGCGTATATTGAATGTAACAATTTTTATGTTCCTACTACTGATTAATGGACGGACGGGTAGGAAGGGGTGGCAGAAAGTAGCCTAGGGGCGGCAAAATGGTAAATCCTCCCTTGACTGTATTGAACGTAATAATTCCGACACCCACGTTTTTAGCTCAAACTAGAGCTTTTTTTGTTATAGGAGAAAAAGAGGCATCTTCCCCGTCCTAGAATCGAACTAAGGTCTCTCCCCTGAGTCTAGAGTGCTTTAACCGCTAGGCCGTTGAGGCGAAGCTCCCTTTCTCTATACGGAGCGTACAAGGTTGTAGCACAGCGGTTCTTTAACTTTCCTAGACCGCGGACCCCCAAGAATTAACTCAAAGTTTAAAGCCCGGAATTTGCATCATATGTATTTATTTCTAGTGTTTCATCGCTAATTTTCACTATTTAAGGAAGGAATTTTTCGTCCCCTCATAATTTATTCTTAGTATTAACAACAAAATGCTCTTTTCTTAGTATTTTTCCGAACTTTTGTGGAACACTGGGAAAATCTCGCGGACCCCCCCGATACTGTCCTGCGGACAACAATTCAAGAACCTCTGTTGTGGGATAGTATTACCCTTCTCAGGGCTAACACAATTGCCAAATATTGGTCAACACATGAAGCCTCTAGGGCGAGTTTTTTTTGGGATTTTTCGTGGGAAATTGATTATACGTAATAATTCCGATACCCACGTTTTTTGTTGAAACTGTTTGTTGAGTTTTTCTTTTGTTTTTTGTTACAGGAGAGAAATGGGAATCGTCCCTGACCTAAAATAGACCCTTTTTCCCTTGTAACAAAAAAAGCCCTAGCTTGAGCCAAAAACGTGGGTGTCGAAATTATTATGTATAAAAAATTCCCGACGAAAAATCACAAAAAAAACTCACCCCGGTGGCTTTGTGTGTTGACCATTATTTGATAATTGTGTTAACCCTGAGAAGGGTAATAATATCTTACACACTGTATTAAATTGAAAGGATTTTAATCGACACTGTGTTCCCCCTCCTTTCCTATTCAATCGGACACCTGCAAAAATCAGGTCGCGGCCGGGTTTTGGGTTGCCAGTGTGGCCACCTTTTCCTAACATGGCGGACGCCATGTCAGCCAACGTTAACATGAGCCAAGTTGAAGTTGGCTAATAATTGGCGACCAAAGATTCTGGCGGTCCTTAACCAGCACACCAAGTCACAAGATGGCGAAATGTGAAGAGCCATCGAAAATCGGCAGAGAGAGAGTTTGCTGCTTGAAACTTCAAAACACAGGCCATCGCCTGTCCATTTTCTTAGCTTCTTGAGGTCTTCGGGTTGACGGTTTCACCTTAAATAAAAATGTAAGTTCCCTTTTCTTTATTTCCTCTTAATTTTAATTAATAGTGCCTCCTCCCCATTAAAATTCTAATATGGTTAAGTTTTCTTTTCTGGTGGTTTTTATATACCAGTATAAATTTAAAAAATACCAGTATATATTACCTAGTTGGTAATTGAATTTGGTTTCATAATTTAAAGTAATAGGAAGTTTTCAGTTGCAAACAAAAATGTAAAAGAAAGATATAATCCTACGAAAGATATGATTAAGAAAATCGGTTTTGTTAAGGAAAGAAGTATGAAAATATGGATGTTTTCCCTATTCAAAAGGGAAATTTTGAAGATATGTATTTTGTACTAATACGTAATCATGAAAAAATTGTTACTGGCCCCAATGCTTAAATAAAAGGCACAGTTTAAATTTTAAATAACGTTCTTGCCTGTCCTTATTGTGAATTTCTGGGTTTCTTTACCATTAATTGCGGATTCTGAACTAAAATAATTAAAACACGATCATGCAATGTACTTAAGCTTCAATTTTCATAAATGGCCTATTTACTGATCTCGATGAGTAAAACTAATATTAAACATAATTGTAAGAGGGTTGTAATGTTCTCAAATAGTTAAAATTAAATCAATAAGTAAACTAACTAAAAATTTAACCAAACTAATTATAAAATACTTTTAACTTCATTTTAACTCTGACATTCTAAATTTCTAATCCTAAATTCTAACTAATTAAATTAAAATTTTACAACCCTGTTATCAACCTAACAACAAGAAACGAAATAATATATTCAGTAATAATGAAATAATTCTTTAATATTCATACAAAAAAAGTTCATTTTTTATTCGGAGCAAAACAAATTGAAACGTTTCTTTTTGGACATTTAACCCATTCACAGACAGTTGATAATTTTTGAGGTGGCAGGATTTTACTTCATATGCCTTTCTCCACTCTTGGTATCCTTATCAGTACTTTTCTATGAAAAATTGCTGCATGTAAAAGATTATCGAAATTTACACATACAGAAAAAGTATGGAAAAATAATTTTCCTAATATTTTGGGTTTTTTTCTTTCTTGTAATTTGAATATTTAGCGGATATATGAGTTTATTATTATATTATTTGAATATTTAGTGGATATATTGAGTTTAAAAGCGAGGGGGTCAGAAATTTGGTGCAGTTGGGAGTGCAGCGGAATCCCTGCCTCTTCCCATCTGACCACGGCCATGATTAAAAAAGCCACAAGCAATGAATGACTCCCCCCCCCCGGATACATTAACATGGCGGGGCGTTAATTCCTGCATTTCATTGGCTGAATTTTCCTTTGTTTGAAACTTGGAAATTTACATTTACATTTCGCCGTTAAATATTCATGACACGTTCCAGTTCCAAATCATTGAACGTAAAAAAGCTATAAGAGATAAAATTTGGATCAACCAGTCCATTAAATAATTTTTCAATAAGAAAATATACTGGAGAAAGAGGGCTGAAGAAGAAGATTGAAAACACAAATATAGATGGCGCCACAATATTATTAAAAACTATCAGCTTAAGCGACGTGACCGAATTTATTGAAGTTATAATGTGACATAATTACAAGGGGCGTGTATAGGGGGTGCGAGCTAGGCAGCTGGCCGCTAAAATTTGGGGCTGCCAAAAAAGTGTACTGCAACTATCAAGAAATCAGATTTCAGGGGCTCCATATACTTTCAACAGGGTATTGGATCAATTAGCCTTTTGCGTTTGACGTCATACTTCTCATAATGCAGCTTCTAAATGGTGGTCAAAATAAATACACGTGTTATTATGCTTTACCATTAGTAGCCTATGTACGTTATCATGTTTATTGCGGTAGCCATATAGCCACAGAACTCGCTGACGCCAGTGCTTCAAGAGTGGGGGGGCGAGATATGTTTTACGACGACAAACTGGTAGCGCCATCTATTGCCATAAATTTCAAACACTTATTATGAAATATTAATTTGATAAATTAATTGTTAATTAGATGTTAATTAGTTAATTAAATAGTTAAAATAAACTGAATTACAAAACAACAACCACTTGAACGATTTCAATTTTACTGATTTCGCAGAGCACCAAGCTTTAAAATCAATGGTTTCACAAAGAAAGCAATATGTTCAACGTAAAGAAAGGTTAAATTTTTTTAACAATAGATACGCTAGGCGGCACTGTCAGAGAAGTAGTGGTTGTATGGTGCCGACATCTATTGACAGAAAATGAAATTAGAATCCAAGGTTCTTTCAGCTTTGCTACATTAGTGGCAATGTTTAATGATATTTTTGAAAAAGTTTTAATAGTGAGGGGGCGAATTATGCCTTTCGCCCCTCCTCTTCCGCGATTGGGGCGAAAAAACCCTACAACACTGTTGGCACGTGCCTGATTAAATGTTAATTCATGAATTAAATAATTCAAATAAAATTAATCACAAAACAACAACCATTTAAGCGATTTATAATTTTACTTATTTCACGGAGCATTACGCTTTAAGATCGATGGTTCCACAAAGACTAAAGGAAAATGTACAGGAAAAGAGACAACGATTTTTTAAACAATGGATACGCCAAGGATCTCTGTCAAAGCAATATTATTGACGGTATGGTGCTGACACCTGTTGACAGAAAATAAAATTAGAATCCAAAGTTTCAGCTCCACCACATTAGTAATGCTGTTTAATGTTACTTTTGAAGTTAAAATTTTTAGAGTTTTTCTCAAAGTGAAGGGGCGAAATATACCTTTCGCCCCCACCTTCACAACTGGGGGTGTAAAACACCCTGCCCCCCCCCCTGCTGGTACGTGCCTGAGTAATGGTTAACTTTTAGCTACCGGGTGGGACGACGTATATCCCAGCAGGTTTATCTTCCTAAAGGAAAGAGGCTGGGATACACCCTATCCCAGAGATTTTTTCCCCGCTTTTCTTGTTCTTCCCAAGTCAATGGCCAGTTTAGTAGTATAAATGGCTCGATTGCGGGTGGTAACGAAAAGGGGGACGAAATAAAGGCCTATTATACAAACAGGACCTCCCCAATTTTCTCTTCTTCACTGTTTTGTACGAAAGTTAATAATCTGCTATTAGATTATGAGTAAGTTTCTTACTTTTCACTAACATAAAATACATTCCCATTAAAGTTATTTGGCGTTGTTTATTTGTACTTCAGCGCAGCTACACCTCTCTCCTGACCCTATGTAGCGACGCTTTCAGTTGCCACAGATTGAATTGTATGGGAGGCGGTATTTCCCCCTATAGAACGACAAATTTCTGTTTTCTAGCCCCGTAAGCTAAAGGTTAATGTTACTTGTGAAGATAAAATTTTAGGTGTGTTTCTCAAAAGTGGGGGGCGAAATATTCCCTTCGGCCCTACCTTCAAACCTGGGGAGCGAAAAACCCCGCTTCCCCCACTGTTGGCACGTGCCTTGCCTTGCAGAACTCTTTCATTCCGACTCTGTACTGCACAAAAAACTAGAAAAATTACTTTGTAAGTTCTAATATTATAAAACAAGCAGCTTTGTTCGTTGAGATAGCTTTTCATTAATTCGTTATAATTATAATAATTAGAGTAATAATAAATTACAATGATTCGTATTTTATTTAATTTTTATCCCCTATTTTCAATTTAACTTCATTATCTGCTCTTTATTTTTACCTACAGCGTTTAGACCAGTAAAGGACTTTATTTTGTAATGCTAAACCCTGGTAAATCATTTTATCGTTGTGTTAAGTCAAAACGTTTTTAAGGGCCGCTAAACTCTGCTTTGCCCAGGGCCGCTAACACCATAATCACGGCCCTGATAATTACGCTTAAATAAAATTTTGTGTTGTACTAAAATGCATGTATATTTAAATATCACATACCTTCTGCAACATGAGGTTTTCAAAATTATTAGGGGAGGAGTCAGTGACGTAGCTATAAAATTTGGACCCCAATGCAATCGCTGGTAGGCCCCTCCAATACCAGGATCCCACCATTATGCTATCTAAGGGGCCTCGACTTCCAAAGCCTCAGGAAAAGGACGCAATGCAACTGCATTTGTTGCATTGGCATCGCTGCCCCACTGGAAGGAGTGCAATCATATATCATATACATTTATACATTACAATATATCAGTGGCGTTTTTTTAAGTAGGCACACAAGGCAGAGGCCTAACGGTGGCACTTAATTGGGGCGGTATCAAAAAGCTTGAAAATAAAATTTTCCAAACTGGACAATGTTGAAAATAATGTTTCTTTTTAATTATTGCCTTGTTCCTCCAACAGCGATGATACAGGCGACTACTTGAACTTTTCTGCAAATGCAAACTACAGAATCGAAAGACAAAGAGATATGACCATATTGTTTATATTACAATATCAGATACTTCCCACAAGAGAAGCGGATGTATCTGATATTTACACCTGGTAATTTCTATCAGTTCTTTATTTTAACTTCGTGACTTTGAGAAAAGCTAAAACGGAAACGTTTTGCAGGCGTCATTGAAGGTAAACAAAACAATTGTCGATGGTGGCAATGGGCTTTTTTAATTACAACAGAGCTGTTGAAAACAGAAATCAGGTAAGGTTTTAAGCAGAAAATTAAAAGGTTTTCGTCTTCAGCGAGTGGCGCGAGTAGCATTTCATATGTATTAAAATTACTGGTCAGTTAATTGCAGCTTCAGTGTTCCTTTCTAAGTTCTTTTCTCATATTAATCAATAAGCGAGTTAATGTTTTTTTATTTTCATGTTATAGGTAAGTAGTAATCATAGGCTCAGACTTGAAAAATTAGTGAAGGTTTCAGAAATTTTAAACTTTTTTTTTTCTAGATAAAATAATTCATAATATTAATTTATGAATAAAAAATTAAATAGTAGTTCGTAAATAATATATTTTTTTTTAATATTAAGCTATTAATATATTAGTCCACATTTTCTCAATCTTTTTACTTTGATCCCCTTTACGCTTAAATGCGAACGTTGCCCCCCTTTTATACCTACACGCGGACGTTGCAATCCCTTACCCCACTTCAGATGTAGTATGTGAATAAAGATATTTTGTTTGTTTAGTGTACTTCTTTTTGCATATATATGTATATGAGCATTTTATAATTTCTTTATTGGAAAATGAATTCATGATTCAAATGAGAACAGCTTTATTTAAATAAATTCAATGTCAACACGAAATTATATTTTAGCTATCGCGTAAACGTATCAGCATTTTTTTTTTTTTTAACGAACACAGCTTGATCTTGTGTTTCACACAGTCATTATCATCCGCATTTACAGAACATCTTCCCTTAGGAGGACGCAATACACCACCAACACCTAATAATAATTATTATGTTAAATTAAAATATATATTTAATAAAAATGTCGTATTTAACGTAAACAAATTGCTCTCCGCAATTAATATAACTGTGGGGGTTTTTTTTTAACTAATTTAGCTTAGTCAGAAATAAGGATTTCCCGTACGAAAATATTTTCGTGCCGCCCTGAACGACTGTATTAGTCAATTGCTTAACTAGCCAGGCTACCCTTCCAAATGAAACAAGTATGCGTCTCTTGGGGACAATAGGACACATTCATCCAAAGCTGGACTGTCCTATGCGAATAGGGATGTCTGATCACCTTACGCATCGACAGAATTCTAGGGTAAATAAATGTAAAAAAATTGTTCGTAACATTTTAAAATTTTAAGCCCTGGGCATTTACACAGTGTGTACATTTATAAAACCGGGCTTGGTACGATTTTTATACATATACTGATAGTAAATGAATGGATAACGAAAAATCTGAACTGATAACGAAAATGTTTTTCTTTAGTAGGTCATACAAACTATGTATGGTAGTAGCAAGATTCGGTATAAACCTGCCATAAAAATTATTTATCCAAGGAAAGCTCTGAGTTGCGTGACATTACACGGTTTTGGAGTTTCCATTATAGCTTTCAATTTGTCAGAAGTTGGTTGCAAAGCTTCTTTGCTGACCACGAAACCCAAGTATTCCAAAAATTCTAACATGAATTTTCACTTTTCTTTGTTTATTCGAAAACCAGCTCCATGAAGTACTTTTAAAACTTTTTCTAAATTTTCCAAGTGTTCTTGATCATTCCTCCCGGTCACGATAAAGTCATCCTGCATGACTCCTACACCTTCAATACCGATTAGTTTTTCTTCAATTGTTCTTTGGAAAACTTCTGCCGCTGACGTAATTCCAAATGGAAGACGTTTTACTTTATATAGACCTTTATGTGTGCTTAAAGTCAGTTCCTGAGATCCTTCCTGCAACATCACATGTAGATAGGACATCTAATTTCGTAAATTTTTCTCCATTGGCTAGTTTTGAAAACAATTCATCAATTGTTGGAATAGGGTATTTTTCCACTTTGAGATATGGGTTTAGAGTAACCTTATAATCACCGCAAATGCGAATATCGCCATTCTTTTTGATTACAGGGACGATTGGCGTACCCTAATCTGATTTCTCGACTTTTTCAATTATTTTATCTTGCTGTACTCTGTTTAGTTCTTTTTCAATTCTGCTTTTTAAAGCAAGAGGAACTGGAAGAGCTTTGAAAAATATTGGACGTACCTTCTTTAAGTTCTAACTTAATAGCTTTATTTTGAAGACAGACAACACCAAAATCAAATAAATGTGTATGTAACTTTAATATTTCATCTACAGACTAATGTGCAGATAGTTTGTGCACTTCTTTCCAATCAACTTGAAATTTTTCTAGAAATTCTCTGCCTAACAACAATGGACCATTTCTCTGAACAACATGAAAGCAATGTTCATATATTTGGCCTTGATACGTCACAGATCCAATAAACTTACCTACAGGTTTGATAGGTTCGCCAAGGTAAAGTTTTACTACAATTTCGGATTTTTCCAATGAAGCATTTTTCAGTGAGATTCATATACATCTTCAGAAATTATGGATACATCTGAGGCAGTATGTAATTCCATACTAACATTTTTCTGATTAATCTTAATATTAATCAATATAGGTTCAGGCCTTTTACTTTCTTTGAATGCAAAAAGTCTGCAGTGTTTGTTTCAATATTTTCTTCTATCTCAATTTTGTGAGTTGGTTTTGCTTTTTTTTTTACTTTGGTTTGGTAGTTTCTTTGAGAATTTCTACATACTTTAGTATAATGCCCTTTACGACCACATGCCTTGCACTTAGAATTCAATGCAAAACATTTCTGGGATGGGTGATTTGTTTTACCACATCGGAAACATGCTTTGGTTGCAGGACGATACATTTTAGTTTTAGGCTTACTATTGACAATTTTATTTACGGGCATAGCTGAAAAATTTCCTCTTAATTCGCTTGCATCTCTAAATGCAGCTTCCATTGACAAAGCTAAACTTTCGGCCTTCTGGGCTGTTAGGTCAGGTTCACCCAACAATTTTTTTAAAAGATTTTCACATTCAACTCTACTTACCAGCGTATCTTTTAGTCTGTTTTTTAATCTGATGAAAATTGCAGTTCATTGACAAACGTTTTAATTCCGTAATATATTCAGAAATCGTTTCACCTTCTCGCTGCATGCGTTGATTAAAGCTACACCGTTCAGCAGTTGCATTGGGTATGGGCTCAAAATGGCTTTTCAACATCATGAATAAGTTATCATACTTCATTTCAATTGGTTTGCTAGGGGTGACCAAATTTCTCAACGCATTATAGGTTTCTCTACCTATTGCAGTTAATAATATCGCTACTTTCTTTTTGTCATCAGTTATGGCATTAACTTCGAAATAAACTTCGAATCGTTCTTGATAAGAACTAAAAGACTCTAGTTTTAAATTCTTCTAACTTGCCTGTGAAGCTTGCCATTTTATTCTAATTAGGCCAATGTAAACGAACAGGAGAAAAAAATTGACTATGGTTGGTGAAATCGTGCGTTAGGCTTAGAGAGTGAGAAGGAAAAAGAAATGAATTTACTAACTTGTTTTCGCCAATGCGTTGTTCAATCCCATGCTCGTCGCCATTATATTGTTTTGTTTAACGTGAATTGACACAAATGTAAAGATAACCTAATCTAAACATACTTTAATGAACACTACAAAACTACAACTAGTACAACGACATCGACAATAAGTAAATACTGACAGCCCAGTATTGCCAGCCTTGTTACTGGAGTTGCCAGATACATTACATTATTATTTTTATTTATTTATTAATAAATTGGTTTATGGTTAACCAATTACAATAGTGTTGATTATATTGAATAAGTAATAGAATTATTTGAGATATAGTTGGTTATTTATATTATTAAGTTTCCAATTTGGCCAGAGATTATAAACTTACCACACGTTTGAACCTTTTACAAACATCCATTATTACCAGGTTCGATTCTCGTAAATTGAATATCCAAATTCATTCACATGAAAATCTACAAAGGTTTGATTTCCTAAATTGAACTTAGGAAATTAGTTACTTTTTTAGACTAGTGATCTATCTAGTGGTTACAAATTGGTTGGATTCCACTAATAACACCAAGAACCGTATATAAAGAAGACCGGACAGTATAAAACAAATTAGCTTAATATCAAAAATCCCCATTTAACATATTATTTGATTAAAAACAACCTAGTTATTTACTACTTAAGTCTGCACTTACAATGTTAAAGTAATAACATACTAAAGTAATTACACTTTTTTTGGCAATGCTTTTTAATAGTTATGATATTCAATAATACATGTAAAAATGACATTAATTTTGCAATACAATATAAAATTCTAATAATTGCCCCCAGGAATTAAAACTTTTAATTATGAAAAATATCAATACTTGTCAACTACTTTAGACATTAATTTGCAAATTCAGCAGTACGAGTTCATTTATTTTTTTTTATAATTGGGAAGAATTCCAACGTCAAATTATTAATTCCATCAACTTTACCTTTTACGGGGTCTGGCCCCCACAAAATAATCATTTTAAAAGAAGGAAAACATGCAGAGTATTGCATGTTAATTTACAAAAGAAAATTAAACTTTTAAGCTTAAAGGGGCACAGGAAGAGAAGAAAGTGAAAGAATATCTACCCAGGGGCACAAAGCCCCCAGAAGATTCGTCTTTTACATTTTGAGGTGGTCGAGGCGTCTGTCAGATCTTACACACTTTCAAGTTTTCGAAGAAAGTATTTTGCCACATGCCATTTGATAACATGGGCAATGTGCCCACCAACATTGGCCGATCTCTTCTTTGGCTCTATTTGGCGGATGACTCATACATTTCATCCGCCAATTTTTTGCACATGCGTGCACTCTCACGCACTCTCGTCTGGTTTGGAATTCCTACTCGTAAAACTTCGACTATAATGGATAACCGATGACAGTTGTATTTCCCCATAGAGTACTATTAGCTAGATTGAAATTGTGCTGGCATTTTTACGTTTCTTAGTGGATAATATGTGTGCAAAATATGCAGAAGGCGAGAAGAGAATGAGCTTGAAGATATTTTGATGGCAAAGGGTATAGATAGATAAGTTGCAGATATAGGATCCACATTGCCATGAGGGTGTTTTTAGTTTGAAGTGGAAGAAAAGATTCCAGAATAAAGGTAGTAAACTGATAATGCCAAAAGAAGGGTAGAAATTAATTAAAGTTTATAAGATTATATGAAGTTAATTAAATTGAAAATTATAACATATCCAAAACTTAAAAAAATTTTAATATTGTAATACATTTCAAAATTATAACAAATGTGATTCTGCAAAAATTATATGTGTTA
>QLNU02015359.1:25902185-25917236 GCA_006491805.2 Dysdera silvatica | reverse complement strand
CCATTATAGCTTTCAATTTGTCAGAAGTTGGTTGCAAAGCTTCTTTGCTGACCACGAAACCCAAGTATTCCAAAAATTCTAACATGAATTTTCACTTTTCTTTGTTTATTCGAAAACCAGCTCCATGAAGTACTTTTAAAACTTTTTCTAAATTTTCCAAGTGTTCTTGATCATTCCTCCCGGTCACGATAAAGTCATCCTGCATGACTCCTACACCTTCAATACCGATTAGTTTTTCTTCAATTGTTCTTTGGAAAACTTCTGCCGCTGACGTAATTCCAAATGGAAGACGTTTTACTTTATATAGACCTTTATGTGTGCTTAAAGTCAGTTCCTGAGATCCTTCCTGCAACATCACATGTAGATAGGACATCTAATTTCGTAAATTTTTCTCCATTGGCTAGTTTTGAAAACAATTCATCAATTGTTGGAATAGGGTATTTTTCCACTTTGAGATATGGGTTTAGAGTAACCTTATAATCACCGCAAATGCGAATATCGCCATTCTTTTTGATTACAGGGACGATTGGCGTACCCTAATCTGATTTCTCGACTTTTTCAATTATTTTATCTTGCTGTACTCTGTTTAGTTCTTTTTCAATTCTGCTTTTTAAAGCAAGAGGAACTGGAAGAGCTTTGAAAAATATTGGACGTACCTTCTTTAAGTTCTAACTTAATAGCTTTATTTTGAAGACAGACAACACCAAAATCAAATAAATGTGTATGTAACTTTAATATTTCACCGATAGAGTAATGTGCAGATAGTTTGTGCACGTCTTTTCAATCAACTTGAAATTTTTCTAGAAATTCTCCACCTAACAACAATGGACCATTTCTCTGAACAACATGAAAAGAATGTTCATGTGTTTGGCCTTGATACGTCACAGATCCAATAAACTTACCTACAGGTTTGATAGGTTCGCCAAGGTAAAGTTTTACTACAATTTCGGATTTTTCCAATGAAGCATTTTTCAGTGAGATTCATATACATCTTCAGAAATTATGGATACATCTGAGGCAGTATGTAATTCCATACTAACATTTTTCTGATTAATCTTAATATTAATCAATATAGGTTCAGGCCTTTTACTTTCTTTGAATGCAAAAAGTCTGCAGTGTTTGTTTCAATATTTTCTTCTATCTCAATTTTGTGAGTTGGTTTTGCTTTGTTTTGTTTACTTTGGTCTGGTAGTTTCTTTAAGAATTTCTACCTACTTTAGCATAATGCCCTGGATGACCACATGCCTCGCACTTAGAATTCAATGCGAAACATTTCTGAGGCGGGTGATTTGTTTTACCACATCGGAAACATGCTTTGGTTGCAGGACGATACATTTTAGTTTTAGGCTTACTATTGACAATTTTATTTACGGGCATAGCTGAAAAATTTCCTCTTAATTCGCTTGCATCTCTAAATGCAGCTTCCATTGACAAAGCTAAACTTTCGGCCTTCTGGACTGTTAGGTCAGGTTCACCCAACAATTTTTTTAAAAGATTTTCACATTTAACTCTACTTATCTTTTAGTCTGTTTTTTAATCTGATGAAAATTGCAGTTCATTGACAAACGTTTTAATTCCGTAATATATTCAGAAATCGTTTCACCTTCTCGCTGCATGCGTTGATTAAAGCTACACCGTTCAGCAGTTGCATTGGGTATGGGCTCAAAATGGCTTTTCAACATCATGAATAAGTTATCATACTTCATTTCAATTGGTTTGCTAGGGGTGACCAAATTTCTCAACGCATTATAGGTTTCTCTACCTATTGCAGTTAATAATATCGCTACTTTCTTTTTGTCATCAGTTATGGCATTAACTTCGAAATAAATTTCGAATCGTTCTTGATAAGAACTAAAAGGCTCTAGTTTTAAATTCTTCTAACTTGCCTGTGAAGCTTGCCATTTTATTCTAATTAGGCCAATGTAAACGAACAGGAGAAAAAAATTGACTATGGTTGGTGAAATCGTGCGTTAGGCTTAGAGAGTGAGAAGGAAAAAGAAATGAATTTACTAACTTGTTTTCGCCAATGCGTTGTTCAATCCCATGCTCGTCGCCATTATATTGTTTTGTTTAACGTGAATTGACACAAATGTAAAGATAACCTAATCTAAACATACTTTAATGAACACTACAAAACTACAACTAGTACAACGACATCGACAATAAGTAAATACTGACAGCCCAGTATTGCCAGCCTTGTTACTGGAGTTGCCAGATACATTACATTATTATTTTTATTTATTTATTAATACATTGGTTTATGTTAAACCAATTACAATAGTGTTGATTGCATTGAATAAGTAATAGAATTATTTGAGATATAGTTGGTTTAGAGTTTAGTTAGTTAGTTATAATATTGAGTCGCCAACTTGTGGAGAGATTATTTATTACACCACACAATATTTTACAAACATTCATTATTACCAGGTTCGATTCTCGTAAATTGAATATCTAGGTTCCTTCCGATGAATATCTACAAAGGTTTGATTTCCTAAATTGAACTTAAGAAATTAATATTTTTGAGGCTCATGATCTGTCTAGTGGATACAAATTGGTTGGATTCCCCCTAATAACGCCAAGAACGGTATAAAGAGGACTAGACAGTATTAAACAAACGAAACTTCATTGATGTCAAAAACCCATTTAAAATAGTATTTGAATAAGAACAACCTAGTTATTTACTATAAGCCTGCACTCAGAATGTTAAAATAATAACATAATAGAGTAATTACACCTTTTTCTGGCAATGCTTTTTAATAGCTATGATATTCAATAATACAAGTAAAAATGACATTAATTTTGCAATACAATATAAAATTCTAATAATTGCCCCCAGGAATTAAAACTTTTAATTATGAAAAATATCAATACTTGTCAACTACTTTAGACATTAATTTGCAAATTCAGCAGTACGAGTTCATTTTTTTTTTTTTTATAATTGGGAAGAATTCCAACGTCAAATTATTAATTCCATCAACTTTACCTTTTACGGGGTCTGGCCCATACAAAATAATCATTTTAAAAGAAGGAAAACATGAAGAGTATTGCATGTTAATTTACAAAAGAAAATTAAACTTTTAAGCTTAAAGGGGCACAGGAAGAGAAGAAAGTGAAAGAATATCTACCCAGGGGCACAAAGCCCCCAGAAGATTCGTCTTTTACATTTTGAGGTGGTCGATGTGTCTGCCAGATCTTGCAAACTTTCAAGTTTTCGAAGAAAGTATTTTGGCCACTCGAGAACTAAACGGAGCCAAAAATCTATCCAAGAGTTCATTTTCACAGGCCATTCGTTAACGTGGGCAATGTGCCCGCCAACATTAACCGATCTCTTCTTTGGTTCTATTTGGCAGATGGACGTATGAGTCATACATTTCATCCGCCAATTTTTTGCAGGTGCAAGAGCACGCGTTAACGCATTGAAAGACTTTCCACGCCCTACTAATGTATCAGAATTGCGTAGATTTCTTGCTATGATAAATTACTATCATCGTTTTATGCAACGAGCTGCTCACATTCAAGGCCCGTTACACGCAATGACTTCAGGTAAGAAAAAGATAAATCTTTTTAGAATGGTCTGCAGTAGCCATTGAGGCATTCCAGACATGTAAAAATAATATTGTTAAGTCAACACTTCTCTCCCATCCTGTGTCTGGCGCAGCATTGTCTTTGGTGACAGACGCCCCGACCATAGCTGTTGGTGCCGTCTTACAACAGTGTGTTAATTGAGTTGTACAACCGTTAGCGTTCTTTTCCAGAAAACTTAGTAAGATTGAACAACGTTATAGCACTTATGACCGAGAGTTATACGGACTTTACGTCCCAATCCGTTATTTCCGTCATTTATTGGAAGGAAGATCGTTTTGTGCTCTAGTAGCCCACAAACCTTTAGTCTATGCGTTTAAGCAGAAAAATGAAACTGCTTCACCTAGACAACAGCGCCACCTAAATTATATTTCGCAGTTCACAACTGATTTGCGGTATTTGCCTGGCGATAGTAATGTTATTTCTGACGCTTTATCACAAATTTCCACTATAGACACAACTGGGAATATCGATTATCAGGCTATTGCTACTGCACAAGAAAATGATGATGAACTTAGAAAATTGCGGGCGGAAAATAATTCCACGTTACAGTTTAAACCTATGGTGGTGAAAGAACCAAATATCAGTGTATGGTGTGATATTTCTACAGGAACAGTAAGATCCTACATTCTTCAAGGATATCGACGTAGTGTTTTTACATCATCGCATAATTTGTCTCACCCAGAGATTGCTACTACAGTCGATATGATAAGGGAAAGGTTTGTATGGAAAGATTTAAAAAAAGATGTCGCTTTGTAAACAAAAATAGACCTCGATTGCCAGGGCAATAAAGTTCATAGACATACTAAATCGCCTACATGTTTTTTCCCTTACCGTCAGGTCGTTTTTTGCAGATACACCTCGACATAATTGGACCTCTACCATGCTTTAGAGGATATACTTATCTACTTACGTGCATTGATAGATTTACAAAATGGTTAGAAGCTCTACCTATGCAGGATATCACTGACGAAACTGTTGCGCGTACCTTTTACGAGGGCTGGATTACTCGATTTGGTGTCCCTGAGCAGTTAACTGCTGATCAGGGGCTCCAGATGGAGAGTAATTTGTTTCAAGCTTTAACACTATTTTTCCGCGTTCACAAAATAGGCACAACACCTTATCATCCTAGTTCTAATGGTATAGTTGGGAGATCACATAGGTACCACAAGGCTGCTTTAAAATGCTGTCACACTGAACGATGCACTGAGGTATTGTTCACCGTTCTTTTGGGTATTCCTGTATCATTGCGCGAGGATCTCGGCGTTACCACAGCTGAATTAGTATATGGATTAGATGCCCTGGCGAGTTTATTGATGGTACAAAACAGAATAGGTCTGCTATTGAATTTGTTACTTTACTTAAAGAAAAAACGAATAACCCTAAACCCGTACCTACTCGCATTTCTAATTCTAAAAGTATTTTTATACATAAAGATCTATTTATTGTTACTTTTTTTTTTCGCAATGATTCCGTACGTAAACTCCTACAAAGACCATATACTGGACCTCATAAGGTAATTAACAGAAGTACAAAGTTTTTTAAGTTGGGTGACAATGGTAAAATTGTCACTGTATCAATAGACAGGATTAAACTTACTTATGTATTCTCAAATGAAGAGGAATTTGTAACACCCAGCGCTACCTCTGCTGCCGACAGCAACAATACGTCGGAAAATAACAGAGAACTTAACACTCAATATACGACACGTTATTGTCGTAAAGTTAAATTCTACGTATAAATGTTTTACTTACACTTTGGTAAGTTATTCGTGTGGGAGTCCTGTGGCAGCAGATGTGACGCTGGTGGTGCGCGGCAGGTTTGAATAATTGTGACGCATGGTCATTATGGCGCAAGCGCAGTATTTTCTGTTCAGAGGTTAAATACCGATGTTTAACTAACTTGTACTCTCTTACTATTTTCTTTCCGTTCTAGCCCCCGAGTTTTGGCCGACGGACGAATTGTTTGCGATGCCACTTAGTTTTGAATATTTTGCTAACATACCTTGTTCTAACCGTTTAGTGTTGAATTATTAGTTCTAGTCATTACCAATATTATCAGTGCCAAAGGAGTTGTAATTGTTGTTGGATGAATAAATCGTTATATTTTGTTAGCAAAAAGGTGAGCTCATTTGATTTAACGTGATTTTGAATCAAACGCAAGATATACAGCCATTTTCCTAGAAAGTATTATGGAGTCAGAAAGAGTAAAAGATGTAGACTTTTCGTAATACTATACTTTCATGAAATATTTATGAAACGGCATTCTGGACGTACCTACAATGGGAATATGTCAGTTGAAGCTCTGTAACCCCCTCTCCCCCACCCATTGTGCCTATAACCTCCCTTACGAACTTTCTGCGTCCCATACACTCCGACAAAGTCTAATCCCACCACAGGCGACACAGTCGTACGAGAAGGAACCAAGCCCCCCCACCCCCACACACACACACACACGGACCGAAGCAGAAAGACGTCCGCCCGCCACAGAACTGGAATTGGACTAGGGTGTACAGGTAACAGATCTGGACCCTACAACCAATTACGTTTAATGACAATTTATATTTGTTATATTATAAAAGTTTCGAGCCGGACATTTGCCTACTCTCCATCACGAGCCCTGTCAAACACCCAGAGCCGAAGAGAGGGGGGCAGCAGGGGCTGTAGCCCAGAGGCCCGGCCCATGCAAGCTGTCATGGGGCCGGTCGAACTAACCCGGAGGGCTTCGTGCGCAATCTATGAGAATTGTTTGTTTGTATCTTATGACGCCAGTACAGCTAAGGTCTTGCTGCGTAGGCGTCGACAGTTTGTTGAGGAATCCGAACCTCTGTTACCTAGGAAACCAAACCCCGAACTACGATGAGCCGAAGAAACAACACGCATTATAACACCATGTGGATAGAGTTGTAAAAAACCCGGGAATTTTGGGCACATTGGAAATTTTGAACATAGAAACCAGGAGGAGGAGGAGGAGGATTGTGCAAGGGTTTCATTGGGAAGGGTGGCCGCCGGGGGCGGCGCTGTAATCCCAGAACATAGAAACCAAGATAGCTAAATTTGACACAATCGACCAATAGGAAGAAAGGTGCGGACGGGACTACCTCCTTTATTCTAGCTATCTTAGTTTCTTCCCATCAAAGTTTCCAATGTGTCCAAAATTCCCGGGTTTTTTTTTAGAACTCTACATGTGGATTATCGGCAAAGAGCTATGCGGGGCCCGAACCGCGGACATGGCATTATCTGAGAGCAGCAGTGTAGAATTTTCAAAATATTTGAGTAAATAAGTACATATTTTGTTTGTTTGTCATTTTATGAAGTAGTTATTATCTTGGGCTATACTGCGCCCCATATTTTGTAAATTCTGTACATTACAGTATATGTAAAATTCTCAAAAATTATTTCAAAATTATTGGGGTCAGCCAATAATGGGCCATATAACTCTACTCCTATGCCTGACAGGTAGACAACTTTCGCTCGTTAATTTAACGGCGATTTATTCACAATGAGGACTAAATTAATGGAGGCTACAAATTTTTAGTTTTTTTCTTTTTCTTTGAGCAAAGTAACACTACTTCAGCAAATGTTCACGACATGGATAATGTTAAACACACAAGACAGTTAATTTATATTTTATATAATATTCTCATATGTCACATATAATATTGTTAGAAAAGAAAGAGTGACAATATACTGGTCACAGTACAACTTGAGGGTTAAATATAGCGTAAACTGGTGGACGGTACAAAAAAATTGGGTGAAAAAAATACGATTTTGCCTCTGTTCTAAAAAAAAAATGGGCGCTATGTGCCCCCTCATTTCCACCAGATTACGCCTATGGGTCACCTTCTTTCTTTCTTTCTTGTGCAAATTTCAAAAACCTTACACAAGTTAATTGCAACTATTAGTTAACATGTCATAGGTAATTTACCGATATTTATCGCTGTTTGCCTCTAATAACGTGTAATTTAAATTTAAACAAAACTATCATACATAACCTTAAGTTAATAATACAGTATATGATTGAAATTTTGCGATCTCGATGTTTAATAAACTATACAGAAGAAATAGAATGTCAATACGACAGCTGGGAGAATTATAAAAGTTAACTGAAATATGTGAGAACTCGGGAAATATGGGAGAGAGAGGTCTACTTTTACCTCTGTACACATTTAAGTTTTAAGAAATAAAAAATGTACTGCAACATTGACGTCACTAGTTCCAGGTAATGCTAAAAATACGGCGCTTGGGAAGTTGGTAACACTGGGCAGTGTAAGGATACTGTTTATGCGCATGCGTTCAAATATTTTTAACCATCGGGTTGTCTGCTACGTGAGAAGAGATTTGGTTATACTTAAAGCTGAACAAGTTTCCATATAAAAAAGTTATTTTTCATTTTGAAGGATAAAGCATTGCAACGGAAATTATTGATATATTGTAATAGAAATAACGCACCTATTATCATCAACTCCGTTGAATACTAAAATCACTTCGGTTTTTGGAAGAAAAAAACGGATTTGGAGGTAAATACTTTTTTTTCCCCCAAAACTTTTTTTTAAATACACTGTCAGTGATAATTTTCTGCTCTTTTAGTTAAAACTTCTATTTTTTCTTTTTAAAAATTCCACCTGTGTTTGACATTGTATAGTCAAACCTTTGAATAGCGGACACCTCTGTACTTGAATATCTTCCCGCTGTTTCGGGGGTTTTACTGTATTTATATGTATTTGCGGTCTTGTCAATATTCTACTTTTTCGCTACTTGGCAATTTCATTGTATGTTTGTATAACCTAAATTACGTAATATAAAAGTTATCCAAGTGCCTACACGAAAAGTTGGGGTGTTACAGATTCAATTGGGGAAGTTTACAGAACTACAACTCCATATATATATATATGTGTATATATGGAGAAAAATTTCACAGATTCAAGGGGATAGATGAAGAAGTGGGTTGCATGTTCTGCAGTGTCACCGCCAGTATCTGTCTATTCATAAGTGTATGAAATCATATAAATTTTTCTCTAATTCTTTGCTGAATTTTTAGACATTACTAATTATTGCTCATCTTGATTTACGGACATGCAAGTGATTTAAAATATATATATATGTAACCATAGGCATAAACTGACTGGGGCAAGTCAGGGCACATGCCCCCCAGTTTTTTCGAACAGCGACAGGACTGTATTTTTTCCACCCATTTTTAGATTGTTTCTTTTTCCCTCTTTCCCCTTCAGTTTACATCATATTTAACCCTCATGTTGTTCTATGTATCTAATTTCTTCATAGACAAAACCATGAACTGCCTCTCTCTCTCTCTCTTTTGTGGTTTTACGGCTCAAAGACTACAGTGGTCATGCTGCGCCGGGACCTACTGTTTTCCGAGGAATCCGAACCTCTTAAGGCCTAGGGAACCAAACCCCGGACTACAGTGAGCAGTGCGATCTTTATGAGATCTCTGAGTAAGCGTTCTTTTTGCACTGCTGGGAGTCGAACCCGGATTAGCCGCGCAATAGGAGAACGCGTTACCACACTGCGCCACCGCAGGGCCCTAAACTAAGTTCCCATTAGTTCATGGTTGGTAAGAATTTGTAGGTGTTCTTACCAACTTCAATGAAATTAAAGAAAATCCTGTGTTGTACATATATTACTAATAAATTTGACACTCATGTTTAAAGCTCATACTAGAGCTTTTTTTGTATAGGAGAAAAAGAGACTGTTCCCATCCCAGAGTCCCTCCGTTGAGCCTTGAGTGTCTTAACTGCTAGAACGAAGTGCCAGGTGTCAAAAAAAGCCTGATGGTTTTGTGCGTTGACCATTATTTGGCAATTGTGTTATCCCTGAGAAGGGTAATAATACCTTACATTGTAAATATATCAGGGTTAGATAAATCTGAAAATTTCTACGTGCCCTGTCGGGTATGTTGTGGAAAAAAATAGATGCCCTAGCAAAAAATTTACATGCCCAACATTTTGCTGCTAAAGTTTTACGTTGCTGCTAGCTCTAAAGCTCGGGAAATTAAATATCATTATATAGGTTTACGTAACATATAATTCAATATCAAAACTGAAAATCAGTTACCTTTAATAAAGTAAATGTATCAAAAATAGATCAATTATACTTAGAATATTTCCAATTGTACGGTACAGACGAAAGTTAAACCTGACCTACAAGTGTAAAATTTCCTCACATTTGTCATGACACAACTGAAGTAAAAGAATGCCCACTAATATGCCTAGTGCCTTTGGCAGCTGATTGCCAATATTCAATGGCTAGAGATGGATCGTGATCACAACTGTCAGCGCCATCAATACTTATCCGCCTCAAATCATTTATGGTTTCAGTCAAAAAGTGGGAACAAAGAGAAGTTTTTATACAATTCATACAGCTAAAACCACCTTCACATGCGGAGGTACTAGGAGAAAGGCAAAGCATGATTTCGACCAATAAAAGGATGTTGGTCATGTCTTTCGATTGTGTTTTAAGGAGGTATGCATACATAGTAAAAGGGCAGGTTGATGCAGTTGCGCTCATACTTCTCACATTTAACTTGAAAGTTGACCATTCCAGTTGAGCCAGTCTAATTCCCTCTTCATCAAGAACTGCACTAAAGTATTCACATAGTTGAGCAATTTCTTCATCCCCGTAAGTCGATAATGACTGAACATTATTAATCGGCCAAACATGAAAATTAAAAACTTGGGAGTATGACAATGGTTTTTTTCGCAGCATTTCAAATCTGTTACTGATACTATCCGTGACATCGTCGATCAGATCTTTTAGTGATTCTTCATTATCTTTTCCACTCAATTTTTTGCCCAGAAAGAAAGAACTATTGAATTCATCTTGGAAAGATTTCAAATGCCTTCCAGTTGTGTGCTTTAAACTTCCCAACTGTAGGCATACATCCTCCAGAGCACTGTTAATATCCAATAATGTAAACTCATCTGCTTGGAATTTCTTCGAAACAGCTACTAGGATTTCAAGAACATCAAACCAGTAGCACAATGTTTTAAAAAAACGAACACTGTGAATTTCTTTCAAGTAGCTCTTTGCTTTTGCTGATTTTTTATCATCTTTTTCCACAGCAACATTTTTCAAATGCTTGTCTATCACCACTACTGGAGAACGTTGTGGACTGGATAACCACCATATTTGGGTTACGTTACCTATCTGCACAGAAGCAACTTTAAAAAAATTACTTATGGCGGTAAGCCGTCTGCGTTTCTTTGGGGGTTGACTGTAAAACTTGATCACACCTTTAACAGTAGATTCAAAAACTCCTTTAATGTATTTATTTTTTACCACATCCATAACAGCAAGTTCCAGATTGCGAAAAATTAATGTAAAGTATTATTATGATCGCCAGATCTAAATTATTAGTCGCCATAGTGACCTGGCGCCCAGTATTTTTCAAACCCTGATCTAGAGTATGTGTTAGAGCACTGAGGACTCCTGGTGCATCTGCATGCTGTAATTCCACCGAATTTACAAATTTGGTGACAGGATAACCAGATGAAATATATCAAACATAAACTATGTCCTCTTCAGTAGTATTGCTGCAACCTGTGCTACCATCTTCCAATACGCAGAAAAATCTCAAATCTTCAATGAGTTGATCTCTAAGTACTTGTGCAATATGATGAACAAACATATGCCCTCCTTTATTATTTAAATAGTTGGCACCACATGCAATTCCATTCTTAATTTGGAGCTTGCATAATTTCTCAAATTTGGGAAAAGCCAGTTCTTCTTTAGCACAAAAATATGCTGTGTTAAAAAGGATAGTCAATTTTTTGCACTCTTCCTCTATTAGATTAAATAAGCATTTATTTAATGGAGCATCCTTGGGTTTATCTATGGTCATTTTCGCCTGCATGCATAAATTATGTTTCTTCATTTTGTTAAGTGCTCTTACAGAAGTAATTCGTATAGCATCACCTACAACACTAGGCACATCGAAGTAGGATCTCAATTCATCAGCAATATTAGGAAAACTACGGCACACTGAGCACGATATTTCAGTCCGATCCTTCATTCATTTAAAACCAAATGTATTCTATGTTTTTCATATTCAATTTTTTTTTTTTTTTCCGATGAGGACTCGTTCGTTCTCTACACAATCAGTTGCTTTTTTTTTTTCCTAATTGAAAAGCTAGTACCAGCCTTTCCAGCAAAAAAGTTTAAGATATCCATTAGTAACTAATAACGTTCAAACAACACATGCTTCTTGTAAAACACACATGTTCTCTTAGTAACTTTTCGAGAAAAAAAAAGGAAAAACGTGATGGCTGACTAACGTGGACGGGGTGGCACCACTGGTCTGCAAAAGAGTGAGTGTGGAGAGGAGGGAAGGGAACAAAGCTGCTATGGCAGGTGGCTCTGTGCCAGAAGCTCAGGCTGCTAACCGGATCTGCCCTCGTTAGCTGCGGTCTTGATTTTTTTTTTAATCCTCCATTATTCGGCTTTCAATATCAAACAGAAAGCATTTCACAGTGCAGCGCTAGCGGGTGAATAATAAATGAAAAATTTCACATTCCCGGCAGGGCATGTAGTAACAAATAGTACATGCCTGATTGGAATTTTTACATGTCCCCGGCATTTCTGGCAATAGATTTATCAAACCCTGAAATATATGTATATATAAAGTATAACAGTAATTAAAAATGTATTGTAAAGTGTATTCAAAGACAGTTTAATGGTTTTAAAGAGCAAGGGCGTACTGGGCTACCAACTATGTGGAGTGTAAAACGCAATTCTGTTTTACTGAACTTTAAGTAATCGAAGCTAAAAATATGCATTTTAAAATAGCTTTAAATATGGATAGAGGTGAACAAAATAATAGTCATAATAACTCGTATAAAATTTTACTTTCAGTCAGGTGAGAAATGCTATGATACGAGGGTTCACCGGGTACATTTTTCAGTGGGCCAGCATGCCTGTGTTAAAGAATCAAATTTTTTAAAATATTTGGTTGTCCTAATAAGCTATATTTTTCTTCTTTTCAATGTGATCTAGGTAACTTTCAGACATCAAACTAATGCATTGGCATAGGAAGAGGAGAATTTTTGTCTCAAGTCAAGGGAGGTAAGAGGTGGACAAATATTTGGTATTACATCTGCTCCTGTTTGCTCTTTTCTTTTTTTTCTACATTTAACTTTCCTACTTCTCCTTGTGTACAAGCCATAAATTGATCTGCTTCCTGTTGTGTGAGCATGTGAAGATGCATCCTTTTTCAGTAATTCTTTGTCTGATTTTCAGTAATAAACTTGACAATAGTTTAAATTATTACTGATAAAGTTTTATTTGTTAATGTAGTTTGTATTTTTTATAAAGTTTAAAATTTTTTACACAATTGACATGATACTTGAAGTATTAATGACAACACTGTGAAACGTAGCTCTTAATCTTGGATGGAGCATATTGATGCATTTTAAATAAATCTCAGTCTTTCATCTTGAATAAACTAAAGAGAACTGCAAGTAAACACAGTGTTGCCATTTCCTATTGTTGTTGATTGTCTGGTACCAGTATCATCTTTTGGTTGAATTAATTTTGGGGTGGAGAAATAACCCGAAAGTTCAATGCGGTGAGGGAGCGGTAATTAGTGAAGGGAGATTAATAGCCTTTCATGCAATACTGAAGTTAGGGGTAGATTTATGATCATTAACAAGATTGTTTATTTGTTCATAAATGGGAAGAACTTCCAGACTGTCTAAACTTCAAAGGTGATTTAGATTAACAAATAACATGTTCTAAAATTATGGTTGTCCTGCTAGGAATGAACAGCAGTAGAAGATTTTTTTAAAAACATTTTTGCGTTTTCTCTGCTTGTTTATCCAGAAAGTTGTTTAAATGAAAAGTTTTGATGAAAAGTTTTGTTGTTTAAAAGAAAAGTTTTATTTGGTCATATAGGAACGATTATGTTGACAGAACGTTTAGTTCACCCCTTCTGTGGTGATGATTTTCCCGAAGGCCATGTTCCTATTCTAATAGCATCATTGTAGAATAGTGTAGATATATACAGTGAAACTTCTCAATAGTGGACACTGACAGGGAACGGAAAAGTGTCCGTTATTGGGGAAAAAACAAAAATACGTAAAATTTTTCAGTTGAAATTTAACATCTATGAGCTTGATTTAATTAACTATAGTAAATATATATACTAGCAGTACATATTACGTTTATAAATAACACTCACCTTTTACAACGATCTCTCTGTTTAATTATCCATTTCATTTAATTGTACAGCATTACAAATTTATTTTGAAAAGAAAAGTCTGAAATTTTGGTTTGCTTTTTATACATTTTTACAATTTTCCCTTCCACATGAATTCCTAATTCGAATGCATTTTTTAGACCATCTGGATCATTCTCTTGTAAAAAATAATTTTTTAATTTACTAATGCATTAAATGGCTTCTTTCTTAGACACTATTTTCATAATATTTTCTTCGCTTTCAGCAATTTCTAGCTCCTTATCCAGTTCTGTATTGTAGTTTCTGACAATTAGATCATCAACTTTAGCGAATTGATTTTCAGTTGATAATTGTTCACCTATTAACGTGTAATCTTCATAAGATTCAAGGAAGATTTTCATAATGTCATCATCAACAGTTTCTGTAGTGGCTTTGTTGGTGATGGAAATTCCTGCTTTTACAAAACAAGGACCCATAGTTACAGCTGTGATTTTTACTGAATAGGAAACCCACAATATTGCGTCTAAGATACTTACACTGCTTGAAAGAGAGCTTGGTGATTTAGTGTCTTACATTTTTGCTAAAAGGTGTCTTACAATGCACTGACGGTAGCAAGTTTCGGAGCATTTAATTATGCCTTGGTCCAAGAGCTGGCCAACAGAAGTCGTGTTTGGAGGAAGAAAAATTAATTTGACATTTTCCAAAGCAATGTCAGGATGAGAAGAAGCATTATCTAAAATTAAAATCACTTTTCTTTTTTCTCGCTGCATTTTTCTATCAAAGCCTAACAACCACTCAATCATTAAATCTTTGTTCATCCGCGATTTTTTATTTGCCCGACATTGTACGTCCAATGCATTAACATTAACCCTTTAAAACATCGTGGTTTCATAGCTTTACCTATGATTAGAGGTCTTTCAACTTCGCCTATCATATTCACACATAACATAATAGTTAGCCTTTCTTTGGAAATCTTTCCTGAACTGCATTTTTCGCCTTTGAAACTCATACTTTTGTCCGGAAGAGTTCGAAAGAAAAGGCCAGATTCATCACAGTTGAAAATGTTCTTATCATCATAACCTTTGAAAAGATCCTTAACTTTCATTTTCCAATCAAAAACAATTTCGTTGTCAACAGACGAGTTTTCACCGCATACATTTTTATAAGAAATAATGTGTCGGGCTCGAAATTTATTCAGCCAGCCACGCGAGGCCTTGAAATCACAAAATCCCATTTTTTGCGCAATTGCTAAGGCTTTCTCTCGAATTAAAGTTCCAG
>QLNU02015359.1:25875664-25886454 GCA_006491805.2 Dysdera silvatica | reverse complement strand
TCATGACTTCACAAGAGTAACGACTGCACTTCGGCAACAGTTTGAAGGGGAAGGAACACAAAGGTATGTGTTCTGCATTAGCACCTATTATAATATGTTAATGTAAAGATTTTATCATTTATAAATATTTTAGACTCACAAAATGTTTATCTTTCATGGTGGCATCTGGGAAAGAAGTTGGCACCTTTGGCATGGGATCAATATGCAGTAATACCCATAAGTTACATTATAAGCATACTTTTTAAAAGATTTGATCCTACTTGGCAAGTACATTTGAAAAGGTTTTAGCTATTCCATGACTATACTGTATATAAATTTCTATATAAGGATTCACTGAAATCTGAAACCTCAAGGTCTAAAATTTTATGGTTTCCTTCAGGGTAAGAACGTAGCTGGTATAAAATAATGGCTAGATACACTACACATTTCGAGAATGGCCCTTTTTATTTTCATTAGATGTTGGCACATTTTTATAGTTATATAATTGTTATTTTCATCTAGAATAAAGAAAACATCTATGGTCGTTTAAAAATCAAATTTCAATACTTTTAAAGATAAGCCATTTCATATAGCAATGATTTAAGACAAAAAAAAAAAACTTTAAAAATCAAATCATTATCTTTCAACACAATTGACAGTTATTCTAACAAACAGCATGGCAGCACGAATAGTTCAAAGTACACGCAAATCAATATCAAACAAGCACTTTTGCCATTTAAGGACAATCTTGCATATAGGATTAACCTGACAACTCCTACCGCAACATCAGTGACTTGAGAAAATTGGTTGCATTTCCCCTATCCCTCGAAACATTGCGGAATGTAGAAAGGAGAAAAGATCCTCGACGATACACTTGCATCAAATCAAACAGTACAAAAAAAAGTACACCAATTCCAGTAGCAAGGAAACAAATAGATTCCAATGGATCAAAATTACCCATCACTTAATGACAAATCTTCAAGAATTTTCTTCTGCAAGATAGGAAGAACGTAGTTACACTAAGGTATGTGTGTGACAATGCTCTCATAAAATTCGTGTAGAGCCATCATTAAATGCAGCTGAAACTTCACCCACATCACACAGAAAAAGAGTCAGCATTGGAAATCCTCTCTTTGTAATACAGGAAAAACATGAAATACAATTTACTGGACTCAATGTACTCTTATGCTTTTTCTTGGCGTATTATTGCATACTTTCAAATCTCGTAATGTAGCAACCGCAATCCGGACAATTACGCATGACTTCAGAATGTAAACGTGGCATACATCCAGAGCATAAATTCTGAGCTCCGCAAGGGTGCAACTTAACGTTTACAGGCCCGTTTAAACATAGAATACAATACTCATAACTCTGGCAGCTGCTGGAATTTGCAGATCGTCGTCTGGGGGAAGATGTGGGTGATTCCATTTGTCTTTGGGTTCTACGTGGGGATGATCTGGCTACAGGACGATGAGGTAAAGCACGTTGTGGCTCTCTCGTTGCGAAATAGATAGCTGCACCTACTGCTACAATGCCTACGAGAGCAACACAGCCGACCACTATGGGAACTACCGGAACTGTCATTTTGTAAAAGATTCCGATTTCAAAGGCGGAAACGATCTCGTTTATAAGGAAAAAGGAATCTGCAGCTTGTACCCAATTCCTGAAGTATCCGCAACACTTAGAAATCTAATTAAACCTGTCGTCTGTAAATCAAAAGCTAGTCTATAAACCAACTAGGAATTTGTAAATCAAATTTGTGTTCCGATTCCTTAAATCAAAATTTCTAAAACAAAGTTTAAAGAAACAGCATCATCAGCGATTCCATAACCGTCATAAAACCCTGCCAACTTCTAAAAGTACAAAACCAAAACAGCGTTGCCCACCCCGCGCCGTTATACAAATTCCGTACTCAAAACATGGAATCTGTGTAAACATGTGATAAAAATTATATAACAAAAAAAGTTTTATAATAGACAATAAAAATTCAAAAGAATATATTTTTCAGGGCAGAGGAGAGTTTCATGTGGCCACTTAGCAGTTCAAGATCACCACCAACAACCAATTGCAGTTAATGACAAATTGTATTTGTTAAGCTTCGATGACATTCGGCGAGTTTACACGCTCCTCGCTGTCTTGGAAACTAGCTAGAGAGTTGCAATTATACAAAGTTTGTAAAACCCGCTGAGTAAAAATCAGACATGTTCTGTACAAGATAGCTAAAACAGAAGATGGGTCCATCCAAGTGGGCGAGTTCATTTTGCCCTATAGGGGAGGAAGATTGTGACGTCATTGGTGCGATTGTCGTGACTGTTTCTGCTTTGTTTTTTCGAGTATAGAACTGACAAGAGGGAGCATGACGCCGTGGTTAGTGGGTAAATGTTACTAGGTGGAGTGTGAAGCATGCGAGAGGCAGGAGAGGGAGAGTTTTCTGCATTTTGCAATAACCAAGATGGCTGTCAACCTGTTTTTCTCCTTTTACTAAAGATGTAAAAAAAACCGGGAATTTTGCATCTCTACCTTTTACCCCACCCTCTCTTCCCCACTGGATTCCCGCTCTGTCCGATGTTCAAGCGGAGTGCAAATTGAATGAATTATGTTTAGCATAACACACACATAAAAAAGGGTAATTATATTTATAAATATACTGTCAAACTCCGCTGTAGCGAACCCAGCTTATAGGGAACGAATTTTTTGGTCCCGTCCAATTTCTTCTACCTACAATGTCAAGGCCGTAGCCAGAAGGGGCGGCTTAAGGGACAGGCAGCCACCCGGGGCCCCGTTTGGATGGGGGAGCCAAACTGAAGCCAAGTTAGAATTTTTTTAATTGACCCAACAGCAGAAAGTCTCTTTAAAAAGACACAAATTTAGAGAAATTCTTTCAGAGACATGGCCACTTTTATAGGGTATATGGCTCACTGTGCATCTGTGAAAATCTTCTATTTTCGTCGGAGGGGCGCCAAAAAATAATCCATACCCGGTCGCTCTTGGTAGCCAGGATTTAATTTTGGGGGAATTAAAAAATGTTTACAAAATAGCGAATAAAGTTGTGTCGCCTTTATCGTAAAGAATAAATATAAATAGATCAGTGGTGTAGTTAAGGGAGGGGCTAAGGGTGCTCAGACCCCCACTAGGTATCAAAACATTATTTTCTCTAAGACCGCATCATATAATTTTCTTTGAAGCCACTTGAGCCCCCATGAGTTTCAAGTTGCTACGCGACTGAAATAGATCATACAAAAATAAATGAGAAAACACCGATTTTGCCTCCATACTTCACTGTAAATATTTACTTGTAGTTTTGCCATCAAAATTTAATTTTACAGAATGTCACCCACCCCCTGCTTTTCAAAGAAAATGGTTTCCATATTATTTTTTTCTTCTTAAAGTATTCTGAAATTAATGGTCTGCAAAATGAGACCTTTTGGTCAGTCCGGATCCAGGCTGAAGGCGTAAGCTCCCTGAAAATAATAAATTTACATTAAAAATTATTATTTTCAAGCAAAAAATAAAAATAAATTTACGGGATGGATGGGCGGCGCAAAAGTGTAGTTACCATATAATATTCCAGCATTGACGCATTAAAACGCGGGGCCCCTATTTCATCAGAGCCTATAAACAGATGCTAGTAAGGATCGCTTTTACTGCGCTAAGGCAGGTCCGAATTTATAAATGGACACGTTAGGCAAGTAGAAAGGGTGCCAAATTTATAAGGAAGCAGAAAACGGCAAACTTTGTTTTTCTTTTAATTACAATCTATCTACCGTAAAACTGCGGCGATCCGCACTCCACGAAAAAGCACCTCTTCACGCCTATTGTCTTCATTCAAAATTCTGCAAAAATTCGGTCTAACGACTCTGCCCCTATTAAATACAGAAAAGAAATAAAGAATTTTGCCGTCAAATAAACTAAATTTATTCATAAAAACACCGTTATTACATCTAATAATAATACACATAAGGTACTCATAAATGTTCCCCCTTTCCTATTCTCCGCGGTTTTTCGCCGCATTTGACGTACAGAATGAGAGAATTTTGATTGTTTCTACTAGTACGGCGGGAGGGGGCATGGACGTAACTAATTTCGAAGTATAGGGGATACTTATATTGTAGGCATTATCGCTCTAGCTCCCCTCAGTTACGCCAATACAGGGGAGAGTCAAACACATTGTGCCCAGGGCGCCTCTCTCGTTATATCGGACACTGTGTTTAAGGGTCAATGAAATGGTGTAAAAAAACAAAATATATACTTCCACAAATTAATGATCACCCGTGAAGAACTCAACTTTTTTCGTTATTTGTACATAAAAAAATTAGCGGAGGAACGATACCACACCAGCATGTTATCAGGTGCCAAAGTGGTTTGTTTTGTAATACGTCGGTGAAGTCGTGACGTCACAACATGGCTGCTGGGCACAAACAACAGATTGGGCCCATTGACTTAACATTGACGATCGTAGTAATTAGCATTTCTTAAGCTTGCAAATAAAAATGGGTTTATATTTTGTAGCTTGTTGCAACCACCGGACTGTCGGGAATAAATGTTCTTTTTATAGATTCCCAAAAGACAAACGCAAACATGCACTTTGGGCAAAAATGTCCAGGTATCTATAATTTCTATCAAAGGTCATTCAAATCACATCAACCGGGGCATTGACCTTTAATTTTCAGATTCCAATGATTTTTGATTTATATTTACCTATGGAGCAAATTGCAAATTTTCATAGTTTTCGGAGGTTCCGTTTTCCTGGAATTAATTTTTGGAAATTAAAAAATAAAATAACTTTTTCATTGATCTTGAGTCACATTCATGTAAATATCTAAGCACCTGTTTTAGCTAGAAAGTTCATCTTGAGCTCATTTTAAAGCCCTCTATATGCGCTTTCTCTGTGATATACATATGTACTGAGAAGATTTTTTTATCGTTTTTAAAATATATATATATATAAAAACTCAAAACAGCATTTTTGAAATTGAAAAAAAAATAAAAATAAAAAAAAATAAAATATATATATATATATTAAAGGAAAACTTCATTTGAGTACTTTTGCACGAATTCAGGGGATGGGACAATAATGAGATCAATGTTTTAAAAAAAATCTTCCCAACTGCATTAGAATTTAAAAAAAATAAATAAATTCTGCCTGTATTTTCAAATAGTTCACAAAATAGTCATTAGCCATTAACTCTTCCAATTATATTTTAGAGTAAGTCACACATTGAAGGAATGTGAAGTTAGTTATATAGTACCGTGCCTCTCTCTTCGCCCCAAGAATTTTTTTCTGTATTCGCCTGTACGTTGGACCAAATTTCTGATATTAACATAAGAGAATTAGAAAGATGAATTTTAAATTTAGTGGTTTGTTTAATAAATTTTTATATTTGGTTTTTATTCAAACTTTTGTGTTCATGTATGTTACAAAAGCATTTAATTCCGCACTGCTCACTGTAGTCCGGGGTTTGGTTCCCTGGGCCTTAAGAGGTTCGGATTCCTCGGAAAACAGTAGGTCCCGGCGCAGCATGACCACTGTAGTCTTTGAGCCGTAAAACCAAAAAGCAACCAACCATTTAATTCGTTGTATTTTATTTGAAAAAAAAATTTTTTTTTTTGGTGGAGGGCTAATATATGTATATATATTCAAAACATGTCCATATACTTTGGGTAGTTTTGTTCAGAATTCTTGTTATATTAATAAGTCTTGATGCCGCAATCATTTTCTTTAAAAAATGTTTTGATCTTTTATGAAAATCAATTCTTTTCTCCTTAAATTTACAGTTTTGATTTTATAGATCTTTAATTTTCCATTTATTTTTTGTCTGTAGGGGATATGGCAGAATATCTAATAACTTGAACCATAATTATAACCCCCATCAACGACGTAGTCAGGTTTTTGTTAAGGCTGGCCCCTTAAAATAAATTTTTATAATTTATTTATTTTTTATTTCCTTGAAGTGGGGTACGACCAAGCCCCCCTGAAAAAAAACGGATCTTGTATATATACACACTGAAAGAACAATTTATCTTCTTCGTTCATGAAATTATTGAAAAAAATTTAATTTGTTACGAATCTGTCAAGTGTTTTTATGGCCCTTTAATTTCCTGCAAAAATTTTTTTATAAGCGCACTGAGAGTTACACAGCAAAATATGTATCGCTTCCAGAAAAATAATATACGTGTATATAATAAATTGCTCTTTCAGTACATGTGTATATATATGCATACATAAACGCAGACTGGGTACAGTATCTGAATACTATATACTTTACTCTTCATGGAAGCATGAATTTGTTCTCGCATTTCTTCATTATCAGGGTCATAAAAAAAAGATCGAACATGTGAAGAACGTATAGCGTTTTCTGCACGTTCGATCAGTTTCGGCTGATCCGAAAAAAACACGGAAATTTCATAAAATGAGAACATTTTAAATCTATCTCATAAGCATAACATAGCAAATGGCAGTTTGTTTGTGCCCAGCGCCATATTGAAACGTCACACTTCACCGACGTATAACCAAGATGTAGGGTGTTCCTGCTGTCTGGCTTCACTTTTTCCCTTCGATGCTCCCTTTTGTCAGTTCATACTCGAAGATTTGCCTCTCAAACATGCGTTTCATTTGCTTTTCTTCGTTTTTCAATTTCATTTAATTTTTAATAATTGCTGATGTTTTTTCTGCTTATTTTATACATTATTTGTTAGTATTATTCATTACTTCTTTGTTTATTTTGCAACTGTTTTAATTCCGTGGTGTGCGTTTACAAATTGCTGTCGTAATGGAAAGAGTAACGCTTCTTTTCACCGTAAAACATAATTTTAATTGCTTTTTAAAAGTCATTTCTATATTTACAATTTCCCTTACCTGGACGCTATCTGTGTTCAATAATTATGGCGATGTATATTGTGTTATTGCATGTTTTAATGTAAGTGTCTGAAATTTGTTGCATCTAATATTGTGTGCTCTTTTATATATTTTGGTAATAGGATTGTTCAGCACTTTTTATAAACGAATAAAATGATCCTTTTTAAATAATAAAATACCGCTGATTACGAATGTCGAAGCGAAATTTTGGAGAAAAAAAAATAATGATTACATTTATATTAAGAACAGAAAATGCATGAAAACAGCCCAAAAAATCACGTGATTGAAAACGCTTCCTCATGTATATTTCGAATTCAATGACCCTGACTAAGTGAATTTTCGTTTTGCAATGGAAATACAGTGAAAATCGTTTATAACGACGCCGATTATAACGACCAACCGCATATAACGACGGAATTTTTACAAGTAGTTTGGTTTGTTATTCTACTCTATATTAAATATATCGGTTATAACGACGAAACCTGCTATAACGACGGCGATTTTGTAGTCTACGTAGATTCTAAGTAGGGAAATTCGTATCGGATATAACGACGCGACTTGACAGTCATAAAGCAGAACCACGTGGGTTAGTTATTAAAATTTAAAATTAGTTATCAAAATTAAAGCGTTATTCTAATCTTGTTTATTTACAAATGTCCGAGAAAGTTTTATTACTGTTAAACCTGAATATTAAAGATAATAAACTAAAATAAAATGATTTATTAATTGAATATCATGAGGGCCATATTCTGAAGGGACCCATTATATTTTTTCAGCGTAGAGCCCACAAAACTCTTAAACCGGCACTGTTCTGAAGTCATTAGTATAATATAATAAATACTATTTATTACATTTGTTTTCTAGATTATATACTTTAGTAGTATTTTCTACAATTTTTTCAATTTAAAAAACTAAGAAAGTACTATGTTTTTAGTGTGGTTATAACATAATATAAACGGAAATTAAATTCATTATAATTAAGTATATTTTTATTTAATTTTGAAACCAAAAAGTTTAGTACTTTTTATTATCAAAATAATACAGGGTGTCCATGCTAAAGGTATTCAAAAGTAATGGCTTATACTGAGAGAAACACATATGACTAGTTATGGAAGTGCTGTGCCAATGATAGGAAATTGCTCCACGTTTTTTATTACGGTCGCGCATGCGCATTGTTGACAGTTGCGTTGAGCTGCTTTCCACAGCAGTCGTATGCTGACTTGTGGTAAGGAATGCTTAGAAATGGAATCATCGGCACATTTTGTTTCGCAGAACCGATAGTGGCAGGACGCAGTAACATTGACTTGTTGGAGAATTTTGCTGTTCCACATGTTTGACTAAATTTCATATTTCGGCAAGACAGTGCTCTACCAAATTTTCATGGAGATGTTACCGAGTTTTTGATTAAGATTTTTCCTGGATGCTAGATCGGAAGGGAAGGCCCTACTGCTTGGCCTCAGAAATCTTTGGACATAAGGCTGTTGGACTTTTTTGCTTGAGGCTTCAATAAAGTGGTTGCGTACCACCAAAACGTTTGTAATTTGGATGTTTTGAAACAGAGAATCTGTGCAGCAGTATTGATTTAATAATAGCTCAGATGTAACTAAATACCTGGCAAGAGATTCAATAATATTTGGACATCCGCAGAGCCACTAATGGTGATTACATTAAAATTCGTTAATCTGAAAAGAAACTTAAGGAGTTGCCATCTTTAATGCAACTGAAATTTATAACTAACCCTGTGTCATTCTCCCAGTATAAGTCATTACTTTTCTATACCTTCAGCCCGGACACCCTGTATATAAAACTCTAGACCACATTACTATAGGCTACTATGATTTTAAAAAGATATCGTTTATAACGACTATCGGTTATAACGACCGAATTTGCACGGTCCCTTGAAGGTCGTTATAACCGATTTTCACTGTACTAATATTATACAGTGAATGCCATAAGTATTCGTACACCTGCAGTGTGTTCTATTTAAGAAGCTGCTGCATAATAACTATTAGATGTACGTAGACAGGACAAACGCCATCATGATTGCCATGAAAATATAATTTATTTTCAACTAAAAAAACTTACAACTATGTATATAATACTGCAAATTATAATAAATTATCATCAAAATTATTCACAGTTCACGTGTCAAAAGCATTCGTACATGCAAAAGTCTGTCCTAAAATGATAGAACTGCAATGTTGTTTGTGCACCCGAAGCAATCTGCGGGAAATGCACCGATTTCATTCAAAAGCCAATGAACAATAAACACATTTACTATCATTTCTGCAGAAAGTATGCGAAAATGAGTCGTAGAAATAAAGAAACAAGTGTGGCGGAACGAAAGCTCGTAATGAGGCTCCATAACCAGTGTAAATCTTTACGAGAGATTGCACAGCTCGTCGGCAGACCTCGTTCTACAGTCCAATCCATAATTGACCGTCATTGTCAAAGAAATACGATTCAAAATATGCCCCGAAGTGGACGTCCACAAAAACTGACTGAAAAGCACAAACGTTTAATTGTGAGAGTAATTAAGAAAAATCCAAAATTAAGTGCTCCAAAGATAAGAAAAGAGCTGCTGAATCAAGGTGTATCACTCTAAGAAAGCACGGTGCGCCGCGTTTTCAAAAATGCAGGGTACAATGGACGTGTAGCTCGTAAAAAGTTTTTCATGTCAAAGGTAAACAGAAAGAAGCTTTTGCAATTCGCAAAAAAACATGTTGATAAAGGTCCTGACTTTTGGAATAGAGTTATATTCTCTGATGAGAGCAAATTTAATATATTTGGATCAGATGGCAGGCAAATTGTATGGCGTAAAAATAACACCGAGTTTCAACCGGCGAACTTGCGTCCAACAGTCAAACATGGAGGTGGAGGTGTGCAAGTTTGGGGCTGTATGAGTGCAGAGGGAGTGGGAAAATTGCACATTATCGACGGAATCATGGACCACAGAATGTATATTAACATTCTGAAGGAAAATTTGGGTCCTAGTGCTGCTCAAATGGGTCTTCAAAATAACTTTATCTTTCAGCAAGATAACGACCCGAAACATACTGCGTATAATATAAAGCTGTGGCTCCTTTACAATACTCCAAAACAACTAAATACCCCTCCACAATCACCCGACATTAACGCTATAGAACATCTATGGAGCATTCTGGACTCGCGGATGAGAAAACGACGCATATCAAATAAGAATGATTTGAAAATTGCGCTTCTCGAGGAATGGGCATCCATTTCAACGGATGTCACCAAAAACTTAGTGGATTCGTTGCCAAAACGCATGAAAGCTGTGATTAAAGCTAAAGGGAACCCAACGAAATATTAAGAATGAATTGTTATTTTATTAATGAATTTTCTGACCAAAAAACAATTAGTGTACGAATATTTTTGACACATGAGCTATGTGTAAGTTTGTTCATTTTTTGTTATTTGCAGTGCACGTATATTTTTTTTTTTACTTTTTTTATGAAGTAAATACAAAAATTTATATTAATTGTGGTGACATTCGTCCCATATCTCTATATCTAATATAGCAGTTTCTTAAATAGAACACACTGCAGGTGTACGAATACTTATGGCATTCACTGTATTCTGTGTGTTTTAAGATATAAAGCTCTCGATTGAATCTGCGAGATACAAGTATTGTATTGTGTCTATGTGCGAAAACAGCAATTTCAAGATTTTATGTCCTCCCTCGCCTTCCATGCCACCCACTAGCTACAGCCCTTCTCTACAGTACCAATGGAATCAAACCTGTATATCATAACAGACCAAATAACAGACAAACAGGTTACTACTACATCACCATATAACTGGCAGCATACATGTGAATGTCGAGTTTGTGATAAAATATCAAAAAATAGTAAAAAAATCTAACACTTTTCATATGGTAAAATGAATATGTCAAAGTTTTTCACTCTTTCAACAATGATTTGAGGATAGTGAAGAT
>QLNU02015359.1:25856256-25875564 GCA_006491805.2 Dysdera silvatica | reverse complement strand
GTCATGCACTCATCCCTGATGAAGAACAAAATTCTTGGTATTGTTTAATCTTTTACTCCTCTTCACTTTTTACTACTCCAATTTCAGTTTTTATTCTAAGCTGTTTCTACTACTTTAATTTACTTGGTTTGACTACCTAGTGTTATATTACTTTTCTACTTTAACTTTGTCTAAATTAATATATGCTTAAGTGTAGTGTATGTATATTACATTAGAAGGTACATGTCACAATCATACTACAATTTTGCTATACAGTGAATGCCATAAGTATTCGTACACCTGCAGTGTGTTCTATTTAAGAAGCTGCTGTATAATAACTATTAGATGTATGTAGACAGGACAAACGCCATCATGATTGCCATGAAAATATAATTTATTTTCAACTAAAAAACTTAAAACTATGTATATAATACTGCAAATTACAATAAATTAGCATCAAAATTATTCACAGTTCACGTGTCAAAAGTATTCGTACATGCAAAAGTCTGTCCTAAAATGATAGAACTGAGATGCTGTTTGCGCACCCGAAGGGGCCTGCGGGACTGTACCGATTTCATTTAAAAGCCAATGAACAATAAACCCGTTTACTATCATTTCTGCAGAAAGTATGCGAAAATGAGTCGTAGAAATAAACAAGTGTGGCGGAATGAAAGCTTGTAATGAGGCTCCATAACCAGTGTAAATCTTTACGAGAGATTGCATAGCTCGTCGGCAGACCTCGTTCTATAGTCCAGTCCATAATTGACCGTCATTGTCAAAGAAATACGATTCAAAATATGCCGCGAAGTGGAAATCCACAAAAACTGACTGAAAAGCACAAACGTTTAATTGTTAGATTAATTAAGAAAAATCCAAAATTAAGTGCTCCAAAGATAAGAACAGAGCTGCTGAATCAAGGTGTGTCACTGTCAGAAAGCACGGTGCGCCGCGTTTTCAAAAATGCAGGGTACAATGGACGTGTAGCTCGTAAGAAGTTTTTCGTGCGAAAGGTAAACAGAAAGAAGCGTTTGCAATTCGCAAAAAAACATGTTGATAAAGGTCCTGACTTTTGGAATAGAGTTACATTCTCGGATGAGAGCAAATTTAATATATTTGGATCAGCTAGCAGGCAAATGGTATGGCGTAAAAAGAACACCGAGCTTCAACCGACGAACCTGTGTCCAACAGTCAAACATGGAGGTGGAAGTGTGCAAGTTTGGGGCTGTATGAGTGCAGAGGGAGTGGGAAAATTGCACATTATCGACGGAATCATGGACCACAGAATGTATATTAACATTCTGAAAGAAAATTTGGGTCCTAGTGCTGCTCAAATGGGTCTTCAAAATAACTTTATCTTTCAGCAAGATAACGACCCGAGACATATTGCGTATAATACAAAGCTGTGGCTCCTTTACAATACTCCCAAACAGCTAAATACCCCTCCACAATCACCTGACATTAACGCTATAGAACATTTATGGAGCATTCTGGACTCGCGGATGAGAAAACGACGCATATCAAATAAAAATGATATAAAAATTGCCCTTCTCGAGGAATGGGCATTGATGTCACCAAAAATTTAGTGGATTCGTTGCCAAAACGCATGAAAGCTGTGATTAAAGCCAAAGGGAACCCAACGAAATATTAAGAATGAATTATTATTTTATTAATGAATTTTCTGACCAAAAAACAATTAGTGTACGACTATTTTTGACACATGAGCTATGCGTAAGTTTGTTCATTTTTTATTGTTATTTGCAGTGCATGTGTATTTTTTTCTTTTTTATGAAGTAAATACAAAAATTTATATTAATTGTGGTGACATTTGTCTCATATCTCTACATATAATAATTATTATACAGCAGTTTCTTAAATAGAACACACTGCAGGTGGACGAATACTTATGGCATTCACTGTATTCTGTGTGTTTTAAGATATAAAGCTCTCGATTGAATCTGCGAGATACAAGTATTGTATTGTGTCTATGTGCGAAAACAGCAATTTCAAGATTTTATGTCCTCCCTCGCCTTCCATGCCACCCACTAGCTACAGCCCTTCTCTACAGTACCAATGGAATCAAACCTGTATATCATAACAGACCAAATAACAGACAAACAGGTTACTACTACATCACCATATAACTGGCAGCATACATGTGAATGTCGAGTTTGTGATAAAATATCAAAAAATAGTAAAAAAATCTAACACTTTTCATATGGTAAAATGAATATGTCAAAGTTTTTCACTCTTTCAACAATGATTTGAGGATAGTGAAGATGCTGTAGAGAGAGAGCGAGAGACTCAGAAGGGAGCTTAGTTTTTAGAGGTTGGAATGTGTATTTTGATTGTTTCTTTTTACAGCACGAGGCCAGTAAGGGCCTTGCTGCACTGGAACATGCAGTTATCAGAACAGTTGTCCGAGGAATCTGAACTTCTTACGGCTCAAGGAATCAACCCCACGACAACAGTAAGCAGTTAGTGAGTAGACGTTCATTTTTTTTTGGCACAATTAGGAGTCGAATATAGGTTAACAGCATACTAGGAAAATGTGTGACCACCGCAGCATGTTGGGACTTGTAATGGGTTCCTAATGTCTGATGGCTTCATTTCTCATCATAGTGGGTAGTAGCGTAGTTACATATTTTGCAGCCAGGGGCGAGTGATTGTCATTGCCATAATTGCTGTGCCTGTCATTGTTTTTGTAAAGGCTAATTGCTGTTTCCAGAATTGTGGTACCCACCTCTTTGCCCCCTCCAGCTATACTACTGATAGTGGGAAGACCACACAGGGATTTCCAGTCAGCGGATGCTGGCATGAATACTATTAAAAGATATAGTTCAGGTGGAGGGAGGAGTGGTGAGGTCAGTCATGGAAAACTGTGTGTGTTCCATCTATTGGAATGTAATGGTATATAGTCCTCTTTTACCTTACTTCTGACCATAAATATTCCACAATTGTACATTATCTTTTTTGGCCACTGTACAGAGGAAGTTGCAAAAGTCTGAACTGTTCATTGCTTTAGTTATTTTTCATGTTTGTAATGCAGAAAACAGCCCTAATTAAATTATGTTTAAGACATTCTAAAAACCAACTACTAAGCAGAATTGAAATAACGTATAAAAAACTAATTTATTTTGAAAATCAAACAAAATCGATTCTTCGAAGTGTTTTATAACTTTTTCATACACCATCTTCTTTTTAGTGTGAGAAGAAAATGGAACATAGCTATGCCTAGCGATATCAATGTCGAAATCAGTAGATTAATTGAAAACATAACCACAGTGACTCATGACTACAGAACCCTCCCCCACCAAGTCCACCAAATCTAAAATTCGTAAATGAGAATTAGAATTAGTTTTATGGAATACTTTTCTGGACTAATGCAACGGTTTGTAAAAACACAAATTCACTGTAGGTAAGAATACGCAAAGCACTTTTAAGTGACAAATTTTTGTTTGAAATTTGGTTCAATTATAGGCAACATGCAAATAGTTTAGGCACTTATCTGATCACTTGAAAACGTAATTTGGATTTCATGCCAAATGACACAGTGATGTTCATCATAGATGTATTTTAGTATGCTATGCATGTATGTAATGTAAGGTTACAGAGGGCCAAAGATTGATATGTCAGCTTCAATTTTTATTTTGCACATCGGTGGGAAGTGGATGGAATTGGCACGAGTCATCCGGTTCTGTCCGTAACAGAAAAATGTCTTAAAAACATTTATTAGTTAATAGCAAGCTAAAAGTTATTGACTGACAGGAGTACATGATCATAATAATAAGAATCGGTCACTCTCATGACACGAATGAAACAAAAATAGCCAGTCTTTCTCAATTTTCAATGTTAAGAAAGTTGCCCCTTTTTCAAGTGATGTGAATAGACATACATATCTTTAACAAAAAGCTGATATAATTTAACACAAATTAATTCAATGATGTTGGCCTGACGAAAGCAAAATAGGCTACAGGAATTTCACTTATTCAGTAATTGATAATCACTTTCAATGTAATTTTATATTTGTCAACCTTCCAGATCTGTTATATAAGTACACTATTACTCTTCACAATTATGCCATAATTAATTATGAATGCTTACATTAGTTTAACATATGCACTTAAAAAAATGGAAAGGTATTTGTGAGTAAATTTCGTTGGGACCAGGCCCTCATCTTATGGGGGAAAAAAAAAAAAACTTACCTGGCTGTGGTCTTGCGAAGGTTGGGAACTATTACTCTAGAGCAATAAATAAATAGGAAACTGTTTGATGGTAAGTAGTACTTTGCTTTCAGGTTTTTTTTTAACTACATAACATTTTTCCTGTCGTTTTGTTTTCATTCAAAAGCAGAACAACACGTCCTTTTGTTTGAAATTCCTTTTCCCCCTTACTCCTTCCTGTACACATACCTCAATACTTTTGTGTGTGGAAGATTGGGCAGCTTACATACACTAGCTCATATGAAGAGCAAATATAGAAATAGGTTTAATGTGGAGGTCGACTTGAAGTTGAAACTTAGTAAAGACTTAGACTGATTTTAAAAAGTTAATTTGAATGAAGCAAAGTCAAGTATTACATTAATATATGTACAGCGCCTCATGTGTCAATTTTGAGATTTTATTGTTCAATTTTTAAAAGACACAATGTGCATAACTATAACTAAATGGAACTGTTAACTGTGGCATCCATGTTTTTTCTTTATAAAATTATTTTTCTTGGTAACATTTAAGATGTAATAAGTGGTACTTAATTAAAAAAATAAAAATAGGAACCACTGGTCTTGTGAATCAAACCTTATAATATGAATTAAATGAAAAAGGGGGGGGGGGACCAAGTATAGTAATGCCTTGACTTATGTAATATATGATATACGTAAATTCAGTTATGTAATATAAATCTTCAAAATTAAAACTACTAGTGTGTAAGTACTATGAATCACAGCATATGTGATGAATAGTAATAGGCAGTGAGTTTTGAGCAAATGTCCAAAAGCTGTATTATTCAAACTGAAACCTATCAATTAAAAATAAGGACTCGGTAAACAATTCCACTTTTCCCTCAATGACACATATTTCTTACATTTAAACAATATTCATGATTACCGAGTCTATTATGTAATATTATCTTGTTGGCAATGTATTCAGTACCAGTAAGGTTTAAACCCAAGTTTTTTACATAGCACCTTTCTGGATTCAAATTTAATTTGAGTGCTGAGACTGTAGGACAGTATTCAAATATTGCGTATGGACCTTTGGGGAAGAGTGGGGTTGCTGTTGTGCTTATTTTCCTATGTTAGCCAACGTTAATTTTTGCTTACCGGGGGGTGGGTATAAAATGGACAAAATATTGCTTATGTAATACGAAGAACACTCCCTAGTCACCACTGCTAAGTCATTGTGGTATATACAATTCACCAGAATTAACTTAAATACTGAACCTAATGTAACTACCAATAGTGAAAAAAAAATCGTGATCAATTGTAAATGGATTTAACTGTGAATTCAACTGAATTTTCATTGCAGGGAAAATGGTTTCACATTCATGGGATATTTAGTTATTCCAAAAACGAAGTTAGAGATGTTTCCCCCAGGGTGGGGCTTTCTACCGGAAGAAACTAATTTTTGCCGTGCAAGAAACTGGTTATAATCGGAAGAAACTAGTTTTTGCCGTGCAAGAAACTGGTTATAACTGGCAGAAACTAATAAAAGTACTGAAAACAGTATTGTATTATTTAGTAAATGAAAGATTACAAATATATATTTTTATTACAATAATTTAGTATATTATAAAGCTTTATATTAATAATTTTAATAATTAAAATATTTTAAAATAATTAAAAAATACTAGAGTACATCAAAGATTTGTTACAAAAACCATCTTTCGCAGGCCATATTATTTAAATTATTAGGTCTATTTCATCTAATTAAACCTTTGTCCATAAAATAAAAAGCAACAACATTGACTGATGGGATGTTAAGGAAAAGACTTAGTGGTTTTATGATGAATTGGATAAGCTGTATTTTCAACTAATGAAACACACTTTTTTCTTAAGTCTGTTGTTGGTGGTATCTGCTTAGAAATATTTTAGAAATCGGTACAGACAAGGTGCTTGGCTAAAGGAATACATAAACACTGTAAAGCCACAAATACCTGGCAATATATGGTGGAAAAGTTAGGTAGATTGCTTGGAATCGTTCATAAAGAATCATCCTTACTTAGGTAGACAAAACTAAAAATTCAAGAGCCAGCCCCTTTATCTCAGGAGCCAACAAAGCACATGAAATGCATATGCACTAGTGTGCAAAACTTAAGCAACATTCATCTTTTCACTTACAACCATGAAATTGTTGAAAAAGTGCACTGCTATCAGGTACAATGAAAAACCCTCAGTAGAAAAGTGATGCATATGCAAATATAAAACCATGAAGTCAGAGGTATACATTGGTGTAGTCAAGGCAGCCTCACTATTCAACATACAAGTATTACATAAAGATAAATTGATCTTGTAAAAGGGTGCATCGGGGCACTTCTTTTATTACAGCTACACCACTGTATCAACATTTTCACAAAAAATTAATTTTTAACAGGCACTAACCCAAATATCTATCAGTCAACTGCCACCCAGCCTTACAAAATTACATTATATGTCTATATTTGATTTTCTACCAAAATACCAACGATCAATGGATTTGGTTGGATCAAAGTCCTTTATTGGAAGTCCATTTAAAGTGTCATTCATCTTTTATTTAACTTTGTCTTATAAAGTGATATCGGCACACAAATCCACCTGGATAGGCTACCATTAATTTCGATGTTTTGCATCAATTACTAACATCATAAATAAGCTAAAGAAACTGCAACCATGAACCGTTCTAATCGTGAATATGTTTATTGGAAAAAACAAAAAAAATTTAAGTTTTACGACAACAATTGTAAATGTTAGGAAGAAATGTACGATTTCAGTTGTAATTCTGGCATTTCGACGATGATCAAGGGGCTGTTCCAGTTATAAATAATAAGATGATTAATAAAGATGTAAAAGACTTGGTGCAGCTTTTAAAATCTATTGCCCTGTATAAGATTCGGAAAGATGACTTTTCTATTCCAGATGCTTATGAAATTTGGTTGACCCTGATAGATAATAATCACATAGAAATAAAATCGAAAAAGGTAAAAAGTAGACTTAATCATGCAAAAATTCAACATCATATATGCCAGTTTATATTCTTCATTTGTCCAAAGTACACAAAATTGAGACAACCTGATGTTGAATGTTGTACACCACTATTTTATTGAAATGCTATATGCTCACTATAGAAACGTAAGAATAAACAGTTATAAGGATGTAAGATATTATTACCCTTCACAGGGATAACACAATTGCCAAATAATGGTCAACACACAAAGCCACCGGGGCGAGATTTTGTGGGGCAATTTATTTTTTACTTAATTTTCAACACCTGTGTAGAAATAAGCTCAACCTAGAGATGTTTTTGTTTAGGAGACAGAGGGACCCTGGTTTGAATCCAGGATGAGGACGGCATCTCTTTTTCTCCTAAACAAAAAACAGCTCTAGTTTGAGCTTATTTCTATGTGAGTGTCAAAAATTAAGTAAAAAAAAACAAACTATAATTGAGCTTATTTTTATATTATTAATAGAAAACTACATTGAAAAGAAAAATATAGGTTCACTGAAATTAAAAATATATTAAATTTTATGATTATAAAGCATTACAAAATTAGATAAGGAATTCGGTTATCAATATCAGTGATAACACTGTGCCCAAAATAAGGCAAGGAATTCATTTATCAAAATCAGTGATACAGGTAACTGTGCAGATATTTATAAATTTTGATCAGCTTTACTGCTTTGTTTGCATCAAGGTGGTTATGGAGCTTTGACCAGACTATAACAAAAATTTACAAAATTCGTTCTATAGCAGCAGAACTTGAAAGGACATAGCAAAAAGTTTGAATTGAATTTGCAAAAGTCACTCGAGAGATCGTTTCCTTTTTCTGTTCTTATTACCATAACGTTCCACCACTTTGCATCTGGGAACATCTTCACATGCCCAGAAAACATTGGAGGGTAATATTCCACATACGTAATTGTATATGGCAAATAAACGTTCATGGGTATTTTTCAATTAACCAGTTTTCTGCTGCATCTTCTTGGAAAGTACACAGTTTCTTCCCTCTATATTTAGGGTTCATTGTATTTACCAAATAATGGAATGGTTGAATAGCTTTGTTCATTCTTTTCAACACAATTTCCTTGTAAGGTTCTGATTCCAAACTTTTTGCTAAGTGAAGCCATAATTCTACAGCATAGGATAAATTTGTATCATCTGATTGAAGGACGTATAGAATTCAGCTGACTTTTATCAACTGTTTTATCAAGTTCAAAGATTCCCTATAAATTTGCGCATTATGAGGAATTGTAGTGACATGGTTAGGGATATCGTCAGCATCTTCGAATGGAATTTGTACATACTTGTGGTAAATTTTTACACAGTATTGGGGAAGCGGTTATTTTTTTGGTTTTATTATGCGCAAAAAAACCCGCTTTTTCGGGTCAAAATTTATACAACCCTAATTTAAAATGTAGCGATAAATTAAAAAAAAACAACCCTACTGTGCTTCAAAACACTGATACTAATATTTAACTCATAATAACAGCGATTCTCAACTTTTTTACATCACAGAGCATTTTTCAAGAGAAAAATTATTCATGAAGCACTATTAAGTAAGTCACCCTTATGCCAAAGGTATGTATGTGCATTTTTTGGCTGCTTTTACCTACCCATATTTTTCAAGTTATTACTCAACAGTTTCTGTATAATAGTAAAAGTACGAAGCTGTTTTCGAATCTTAACTTAATTTTCCAATTAAAGTCATTAAAAACAAACTTTAAATATCGTTTTCCAAAAACATAAATTATGCGTATACTTTCTTGTACATTTCTATTCTTTTTATGCTTTCTTTTCTCATAAGAGTGATGATATTTTCACCAACATAGGTCCTAAACCCAATGACAGCAGTATTAACGATGGAAGGTATTTTTGAAGCATTTGGGCGCGTAAAACGTCAAGTTTTATTTTATTCGAAATGCTACATTTCTAACAAATTTTAGAGAAATAGGAACTTGCTTAACTACATAAACATAAATGAAAAACAGTAACAAAACACATGAAATAAGACAAATCATTTGAGAATAAATTTCAAGCAGAATCCACAATGTGTTACCCATATAGATCTAAAACCATTTTTGCAGTTATAAAATTAAAATTGTCATTTAGCATCGAAAAGGAATGATGCAGCCCAAGAACTTATAGTTTCTAATGAGGGTCTGGGCTTCTTTCGATTTGCACAATGTGGCTGTATCTGGTTGAATTTGGGACAGTTGCGGCACAATATCTGGCTCTTAATTGAGGCAAGATCGAAGTTTTATTTTAGTGACCACATAGGCTGAGAACCTTGATTCACTTAAGTTGTTATGAAAGGCGGCAGAAAAGTAAGTTTTACTTTATCTTACTTTTTTCAACTTTTTAGTGGAAAATCCAGCGATTTTTTTGTAAATTTTGAGCACTGGAGAATGTGATGCACTCGAAAAGGTTTCGTGGAGTACCAAATGCTCTGCAGAGCACAGGTTGAGAACTGCTGATTTATAATAATTCACATATAATCCATGTGTATTGAAAAACGATAATCACGTTTATTTTAGCTAAGTACTTCAAATTGCTCGCAAAGGAAAAAATGATTTCACGGTGCACGATGGGAACCAAACCCACGACTTCTTGGTATTTGACCAAGAGCTCTTCCAACAGAGCTACAGACGACCGTCAATCAATCGTGCCATTCTTTGCTTTGAAAGTATGTATCTAATATTATCACATCATTGGCTATGATTAAAAAAAATTTCCATAACTTTAATTAAAAACAATGTCCATAACTTTAATTAAAAACAATGTCCATGTTAACAAATGAGTGTGCAAATTTACTTTCAGCCATTGGCTGAACTATCTTTTGTTAATAACGAAAATTATTTATAATTTAAAAAAAACCTTAAATCCTCCAAAGTAAAATCCGTAGATAATTTTATCATAATTTTAGAGTAGAGAATTGATGACTATGCTGCAGTAGTCTACTCTTTTCCAGTAAAAATGCAGTTTGGTTTCATTCCATATGCCAACCAATCAGGGCTGTAGCTGGGGAGTTGTAACTCCCCCATCGCAATGAAATTTTGTATATTTAACATAGGAATATATGAGTTGTAGCTCTGTAACCCCTCCCATTAAGCCTATAACCCCCTTATGAACTTTCTGCCTACGCCACTGCAACCAATACCCATTAATCCATGAATGCTTTACTTATCCAATTATTAATACAACTTAAGGTCTTCTGTTATGATTATGTTTGAAAACACGTAAAATATATGTTTTAAAATTTGGGTCATAAGCAAAATGTTGCTTGCGCTTTTAAATCATTCTAAGTGCCATTAAAACTATGTCTACATGCCATGTGCGGTGGCACACATGCTGCAAGTTGCTGGCCCATGAAATAGGTCATACAAATAGTAATATGAATAAAAATCAATCTTTAATATAATGAACGATGTTACAAAAAAATTCTACATTAACGTTGCTATGCATTTGCAATATAGGATATGTTTTTTTTCTTCTTTTTGATTAGCGAGTTTCACAACTTGTTAAGTCCAAGTTATAATAAGTATACATAAAGACAAAATGGTGGTTCACATACCATTTACACTGATGATTACATATTTAACAGAAACCGCTGAATTTGTGAGAGTTAAATAAAAAAGAGAGATGTCATTAGTTACACAGCCCATAGTTTAATTTTCAAAAATGTTATAAAATGGTTTCAAACATCTTCATAATATAACAGTTTGCGAAGTTTCAGAAAATACTATGTATATGTGCCATATCCTTCATGGCAGCAACGGTTCTTCTACAGAGCAGTTACAATTAAATGGAACAGATCACAGTGGTCAACGTGTTTCATTGAAAATGCACCCTAGAATGCTTAGATTCTATTAGTAAATGGACGGTGCTAGTGAATAGGGTATTATTGTGGAAGGAAAAAAAATAATTGCCAATGGCAAAAAGGAACCAAATTTTCTCTAAACTTGTAATTATTAATGCTTTGTATAATGTTATCTTTGCCAGTGGATACTACAATTTTGCAGTGCTGTCTAATTCAATAATCTTGTCTATGATTTTCAAATGGACTTCATGTATGCTTCACATCCCATTTTTAATACAAAAATGGTAAAAAGTCGGTTGAATGCTATTATGTCGTAAAAATATTTTTAAGACAAGTCTAGCAGCTTAACGGTGATTTGAAAAACTCCAATCAGCCTTCTCATAGATATCCAACGTGACGCGATAAAAGGCAGACCATGTTCTACAGATCAGGCCACAGTAAGTAGCAGAACGTAGGCAAATACAAATAAATACACAACCTATTTTGAAACAAGTTCATGAATTTCATTAATTGTACTGCCTGTACAATATAAGGAAGAAAAAAAAAAGAGAAAAAGAGAACAATCAAAGATCAGTAACATGATCAAACACTTTTTGACAACATATCAAATTGAAAAGAACAGACACCAATGTTTTAATAATACATACACTACATTGCTATCGAAAAGATATGTACTAAAATATCACTCTAAAGGAAATTGAGAAAACGCAAAATTTTAACGAGATATACGTCACCAAACGTCACGCATCTTCAAAAACAATGCTTTCAACGTTTGCACGACACAATGGGCACTTTACATTAGGTCGATTGTATTGAAAAGAGCAGGATGTGCATAAACACACATGTCTACACGGCATAACTTTCATAGTGCTATCTTGGGACAAACAGATAACGCATTCTTGACTTCTATATTGCCTTCTCTTCCTGGATCTCCTTTCTTCATAGCTATGTGCTGGCGTGTCTTCCGTGAAATACGCGGCGAGACCAGTAATAACCAGAACAGCAGCTAAAACCCCAACGAGCAGTGGAACGTATCCAGCCATCGCGAGTCAAAATTAATTTCTATAAAACTGCAAAAATGTGTGCAAATGGAGCAAATCTTTCTGGCTAAGGGTGCCTAATGACTATTTACATAAAAGATGGATACCATTGAAGGTATAATTCTCAATCTTTACGTTATAATGTTCGTTCAATTTCAAAAGCATTTTATTGTTGGCAAAAGTCACTACTTCGCATAATCTAAGGATAAAAAAAAAAACGAAAATAAACACGATCTACAAAATTACACACAGATTGAGAGATAATTTTGATATTTTTCTTGACACAGCAGTATTGCCAGTTTATTTGTAAGAAAATATAGAGAAGATTTGGCTAATAATAAAATGAAAAAAAAATTGCAGGCATTCGGATTTTGCGTAATATATATCCATACAGTAAAATCTCCTTTAACGGTCACCTCTAAACGATGGTAACCTCCGAAGATCGGCCACATAGCAATGGAACCGAACGCGTTCCATAGAATTAACATTGGTGCTAACTTCCAAACAACGAATTTCGAACAACGGCCACACAGTCGACATTACAATTTTTTTTTTGTTCAAATTTTCAAAATATGTTAGAAACAGGGGTGTAGTCGAGGCCTAGCGCAGCCTATCGGCGCTAGGGTACTTCTTTTGGAGACCTAGCGGCGCTAAGGAAAATTTTAGGAAATCATACATTTTAAAAACAAAATTCTATTCAAGTTGTAAATAAAAAATATGCGGCTCTACAATTTTATTAAGAAAATTGCTTTAGAGCAATGACCCTAAAATTTTGAATAAATCAACTAAGAATCGTGGGAATTTAAAGGAAATTATAGTTCGGAACATGTATCACAAACTGTGTTCCGCAAATAGAAAAAGCTACAATGCTGTTTGACACAATGAAGGCGACAAGGGCGAAAAGGAGGACTTTTGGCTATTTTTTCAATTGTTTTCTTTATTTTATTATCTCACTTCAGAGGTCATTCATAGTTTAGTTCGGCTTGGGCTCATGCGTTTGTATCACATTATTATTATTTCACGCTTATATACCCCGAAGCTATATACTGTAGGCAGTGTCGGGCATTTGGTCGGGGGGGGGGTCTTGCAATGCTGGCTCAACAACCCATGCATCATAGGCGTACGCAGAACGTTCATAAAGAGGTTGTAGGCTCAATGGGGGAATTACAGAGCTACAACTCACATAGTCCTATGTTAAATATACAAAATTTCATTGCAATGGGGTTTACAATCCCCATCAACACCTCCGTGCGTAAGCCAATGCCATACTATAATTTCTGCCCTTATCAGATTAATGGGCTGTTGACTGGTTAGGGGGTTCCCTGATCCCCTCCCCCCGTAGATCCACTAAAGATTCGGAAAAGCGCTAGGCTACTTTTTGTTTTAGGAATACACCACTGGCAGTCAGAGACCCAAGTTGTTAGCGATGTAAAGTCAAATTTATTTGACGATACTTTCTTTCAATGTATTCCATTGAAAGATACGTTTATTTTGTATCATTACATGAGTTTTTTTGGGAATACAATATCACTATTTATGTCCGATCATCCCAATATTTCGTCTGCGCAAACAACCACTGTCCACTGAAAATTGATATTTGACAATTTTGATTCTTCATGCGTTGCTACCATTCGCGACGCCAGCGAACCAGCAGATGGTGCTATTTCTCTTGTTTACTTTCGACAGAGTCAGTATTCGCGCCGGTATGTTGTGTTTGTTTATACCTATCAATGTTAAAATTTTTGTTTTTTTAGCAAAATAAATTTTGAGATAATTTTAAGTTTTCTGGAAATAAAATACATGGATGCCTATGCATGTAGGTATATTATTGAAGAAATATTATTTTAAGATGAAAGAACGCATATCGTTACACTTGTATTTTGTTAACAGGTATGTCTTTTAATACTTAACTATTTGCTAATTTTCACAATTTTTTATATGTGTAGTAATAAATTTTCCTTATATTTCAGTACTGTTTATCTATGCAAGATTTATGAAATGTTTAATTAATATGGCCTAACTTTTCAGTACTGTTAATTTTAAACAAATATTATATGCATAAATTAAAGTTTAGAAACTAAAACGTACACAGTTTTCCTCTTATTTTCAAAATTTGTTTTGAGGAAGTATAATTAATGTGATAGTCCTTGTACATAGAAAATATTTTTTAATTAAATTAACTTTTAAGCAATTAACAAAAAATTAAACTTCTGCATACCATAAACATATGTTTGAATGCTAATGTGGACATACGGAAATGATACTGCGATTATGTTCACAATTAAAAGAAGGTTAATGAGGTGTATCTGGCAGTAGGCTTAGCTATTTAAAAATTGGGGTGGGGGAGCCTTGATCCCGAAAGCTCCATTTCTTACGCCACTGATTGAAACGATTTGGAGAAATTATCAATTTAATTCAATTAACTTAATTTACAACTTTCATTGTAATTATTGTTATCGTTGAAATTACTGTTTGTTCGTGTTAGTTTATGACTACAGTCTTGTAGTCGAATTGTTTACAAATGGACGTATATAGCGATGTTTTATAACGTTTCTTGCTAATCCAAAGACTCTTATTTCAGAGATGGACCCAGAGAGGGATTTGGGGGGAGGGAAATTCAAGATTTTTGTAAAAATTCCGTCGTAATATGCGGTTGGTCGTTATAATCGGCGCTCGTTATAACCGATTTCCACCGCATTTTTATCTTTTTGTGTGTGTGGGGGGTGATTTTCCTAATTCTCTCTGTGGATCCGCCCCTGCTTATTTTACTCTCATGGTAGCCTTTGAATCGTTAATGAATTTACATTAAAGCGAATTATATTTTTTTTCACTTCGTTTACCCTGTTTAACAGATGCAAAATAACTGATTTATTTCGGAGTACCGGTTCTGAAGTTTATGTCAATGACCGCCAGATGGCGTATCAAAGGGCTGGCGTCGCGAAAAATTCTCTATAATCAAAACACATTCTAATGTTTGGCAAATTCGCGTGAGATCCAAAACTTTGCTCTGAGCACAAATAATGACGAGTTATGCAAAGTGACTACAAACGGGGGCGGATCCAGACAGTAATTTTGGGAGGGGGAATGTAAAATACAGTAAACCCACTTATAATGAGCCCGCATTTAGCAAGTTTCCTGATATGGAGAGGTAAATATGGATTTTATTTGGTATAATGATTAAGCGCAATACAATTTAAACGCTCTTAGCAAACAAGTATTTTTTGGACCTCGGATTTAACGAGCAATTAAAAAAATAAAATAGGAAATCAAACTTTTGCGAAAATTGCGTCGTTATATGCTGTTGGTTATTATATTCAGAGTATTCAGTGCTCGTTATAATCAATTTTCACGGCACGTTTATAGATTTGGGGGGAAAAATTTCCTTAGTTCCAGCACTGACCAATGCTACAAATATGATTTTCTTAGAAAAATGACATTTGCCATAAACAAAAGCAAAACAGTTTAGAATTACTGATTTTTTTAAGTTAATTTAAAATAGATGAGGATTAATGTATTTAAAATTATTGATTTTTTATTAAGTAAAACAATTTGACTGACAACGTTTTTTAAAAATTCAGTTAAAATTTATTTAAAAATCAAACGTTTTCGGAGGATAATGGATCCTCCTTCTTCAGGATGATTGCAAACCAGAGCCATATATGGGGAAAGTTCTGTCATGTATTGTTGTCGAGCTCAGGCTGCTTGATTGGTTAACTGATGGGCACGTTTCAGAGAGCGGCTATTATGGCACAATTATCGCGCGCTCTCAGTACTGTGTTAGCATACTCTTGGCTGGTACAGATAACGAGTGTTTTGATATTCAATATAATCGGAGGCTATTCATTGTGAAAAATGGTTATTTGTTGCACTGTAAATTGTAAGAATCGAAGTGGTCAAGGAGTAAAATTATTTCACATTCCAAATGGAAAAAATGATCAAGAACGGCGCAAAATTTGGTTAGCCAAAATAAAACGAAAAGATTTTAACTTCGTGAAAAGTACCTGTTTGTGTGAAGTAAATATTTTTTTTTTTAAATTGTTTTTGGGTAGTAAGAAATATGCCACGCTTTATAATTTGTTGTTCATATCTGAGAGTATCACGATACGAGATAATATCGGGAAGAAGTTTGACCCGTAATTTAACCATGCAAGATAAAAGTGTAAAGGCCTATCATTAATGTTTGAAATAACTTTTAAGTTTCATGTTTATGTTTTTAAATCAATGGCAGCTTTAAATTGCTTGGATTATCCGTATTTTATCAATAATAAAAAAAAATGTTTATCTACGCATTTACAATTTTAAGTACAAATTTAAAAGCTTTTATATCAGTTATTAATTTTTAAATATTAATGTTTTTTCATAAAATAACTGCAAACTTGAAATTGCATGCATCGTCAATTTATTTTATTTGTAATAAAAAAAAATATTTATCCATGCATTTAATAATTTAAATACAAATTTAAAATATTTTATATGTTATTAAGTTTTAAATATTAATGTTGTTCAGGCACATTAATATATATTTAAAATAACTGCAACTTGAAATAGCCTGGATGAATGTTTTAGGCCTGGTGGAAAAAAGTTATCCATGCATTTAATAATTTAAGTACAAATGAAATATTTTTTTCTTAGTTATTAATTTCTAAATATTGTTTGTTTAGGCACACTTTGAACTTTCAGAATTGAAGAATTCATTTAAATGAAAGTCTCAGCTAACCTGCAATTTTTTTAATAATAATAATAGTAATAATAATAATTTTAAATGCATATTCAAGATATGCTAGTTTAACGATAGGTTTCGAAATTTTTTTCATTAAATTTAAGAGGTTGGTTCAAGCCCAGAAGTTGTTAACGTATTTAAGAGAGAGCTATAGATGTTTACTGCTGCGTATTAATTCTTCTATGCGTTGTTGGAGAAACGCTCGTTGTTGTCATTGCTGATTGTGTAAAAACGTAAGAAAGTTAACCACTGATACGGCATTGTTTTCTACAAGGTAGACTCTTCCAAAACACACTGACATACGCAGGTTGTATTGATGGGGTTGTAGCCCTCACTGCAATGAAATTTGAAAATACATATGAATATTCGCAGTTGTAGCTCTATATCCGTCCATCATTATAAATCTGTAACCAGTGGCGGCTCGTGGTGCTATTTTGGTGAGGCAGAACTAGGCTAATTTACCAAAATGAGTTGCATTACGCTATATACTCGACAAGAAACCGGTTTCACTGAATAAGTGAACACGTAGGTTAGGTTAATGCGTTTTGGTTGAATTAGCTTAACTCCTGCCTCACCCAATTTTCGCCACGAGCGGTCGTTGCCTGTTACTACCCTATTATGAACTTTCTGCGCATGCCCATGTAAGGACAGGCAATAGGGGGTGAAAGATTACCTGAATAACTGCAGATATAGAATCCTGAAACGGGAATGTCAAGTCTCTCTCTTTCAACGAGTTCAGGAGCGAAAATTTGACCTGATTGAAAAACCGTGTATAGAGTTAGGCGAGACATTTGGTATTACGATCTGCTTAGATAACTGGTCCAATAAAAGATTTAATCAGGGAGTCCGCTGCACCTTCCTACAACCCCAAGATCTCCCCAAATTTCTTAACACCCCCAAACTCAAAGTTCATATACCCGCTAAATATTCAAATTACAAGAAAGGAAATATTGCGCAAATTATTTTTCCATACTTTTTCTGCACATGTAAATTGTAATAATCTTTTATATGCAACAATTTTTCGAAGAAAAATATGGAGTGCCAAGAGGGAAGAAAGTTACCATATGAAGTAAAATCCTGCCACCTCAAAAATTATCAACTGTCTGTGAATGGGTTAAATGTCCAAGAAGAAATGCTTGAATTTTGTTTTCCTCCGAATAAAAAAAAACTGTTTTGTGTAAATGTAAACGAATTATTTCATAACTACCGAATATTTTATTTCGTTTCTGGTAAGCGCATTTGATGAGAAAAATTAACATCTTAAGGGTAAATTTGGTATCTCCCAACGAAATTTGACACCCCCAATAAAATTTCACATCCCCCGGAACAAATAATCTGTCAAACACCCTGGACTTAACACCGGCGACACCGTCGCTCTACGATTTTCAAGCTCCCCACATCAATTCTTAGCATTCCCTGTTTGGCTGAGTTTCGATTTGATGAGCGGGTTAATGGGGGAACGACAAATAGGGATGTTCCCGCCCAGTATTTGGCAGGTCGGTTTTCGCATTTTTTTGAGCATTTTGCATTCTGTTTGTCACATAAGCATAACTCCTATGATCCCTTCTACCCAGGGTTTAAGCTGGCTCAAAACATGCTGTCGCAAAAATGCTAAAATGGGAAAAAAGTTGTAGCAAAATGCTAAAAAATATTAGTTGCTTTCGTTGTTCCAAGAACCCTATCAATGAAATTATTTATATCAACGATGCTTAACAGGTGCTGTTAAGAATTTTGAAGAGGAAACAAAAAGAAACAAGAAAAGATCGCTGAAGTGCAAAACGGATATTCTGGAATCGAGGAATCCTGTTTTCAGAGAATAAACTGTGGTTAAAAATGCCTGTCGCATTTTCGCGATGGGCAATAATTTTTTCTTCGCATTTTCGAGCAACTCATCGCATTTTGCGAAAAATGCGACTGCAGCTTAAACCCTGCTTCTACCTGAGGTGCCCTGCCATGGTCGCAAGGCCGTAGCCAGGATTTAATTTCGGGGGTAGAAACATTTATACAGCATATATTAATACAATCATAGCATGCAAGGCTGTAGCCAAGTCCCATTAAAAATTTAGTTTTGGGGGGACCGGTCCCTAAAATCCCCCCTCTGGATACGGGCATGCATGGCCGTTTTCAATTTTGGATGACCTTCGGATCGCAATGTTCCTTCATCTTTTATGCTCATACCCTCTTTGAACCACAGGCTGTAACGAATTCATCCTGACACTCAATACACAATTAAGTTTTATAGAAAAGTTAACCTACAAATTACTCTAACTCATAATTATCCTTACAATTCAGTGACGTGAGTTTTTTGTCCTAAAGGCTACAAAGCAAGAACAAGGAATTAGCACAGGCGTTTATTTATCGCATTTAAGATAGATTCATAAATCTCAGAGTCATCATCTGATAGTAAACAAATTCCACCAGCTTGTTCAAACTCAAACAGGTTATATCTTTCCGGAGCAGCTTACTGATTCCTGTAAAAATATGTTGTTTATTTACTAAAGGATATTAAGAGTATAAAACTACTCTCTTAAATTAACAAATATAAATGATTAAAATCATTCA
>QLNU02015359.1:25825346-25843900 GCA_006491805.2 Dysdera silvatica | reverse complement strand
ATAAACACGGCTCGCTGGGGGTCTTCCTTCAAAAGTCCCCTCCATAATACAATTTTTATTGTATTTTTTGTTCGAAAACTGAAGGTCTTTTGTGATTGGCATTTTATCTTTATCATCATTGCTAATTAAATTTCTCATTGATCCTACATCATTATGGATTGGATAATGACTTTAATAATTAGAATTAAATTAGAAATTATTAAAAACTATAAAACTATAAATAAAAATATAAAAACCTTTATACAAATTGTTAATTATTCATTTACTTTTATCATTATTTATATATATATATATATCATCATCATCATATTCAACCATTATCTATCCACTGCTGGATGAAGGTCTCTCCAAATGCTTTCCACACAAGTCTATCCTGGGCCATTCGTTTCCACGTCACCCCAACCTGTTTTCTTATTTCATCCACCCATCTAGTTTGAGGACGTTTTCTAGGTCTTCGGTGGTCTCTTGGAATCCAGTTCAGAATTTCTGTTGTCCATCGTTGATCAGTTCTTCTTGCAATATGCCCAGCCCATCGCCATTTCAGTCCTTTTACTTTAACAATGATGTCCTCTACTCTAGTTTGCTCTCTCACCCAAGTGTTCCTTTTTCGATCTCTCCTAGTTATTCCAAGCATGCACCTCTCCATGCTCCTTTGCGTTGTCTGTAACTTTCGTATTGCTCCAACTGTTAGACTCCATGTCTCTGATCCATAAGAGAGGACTGGCAATACACACTGGTTGAAGACCTTTCTTTTTAGACACAAAGGCAATTTCCCCTTCAGGATAAAACTGTTTCTTCCAAATGCACTCCAGCCAAGTTTAATACGTCTGTTGAGTTCTTTCATAATGTTGCCATCCATTGAAATCAGCTGGCCAAGGTAAATATATGAATCAGCAATTTCTAGCTCAATGTTGTCAACTTGTATTTTTGTTTCCTCTACGAAATTATTGAACATGATCTTAGTTTTTTGTAGGTTCATCTTGAGTCCAACTTCTTTACTTCTAGTTGAGAGCTCCTGTACCATGTCTTGGAGTTCTGATGGGTTCGTTGAAAAAATAACAATGTCATCAGCAAACCGCAAATGATTTAAATATTCACCATTTATTTTTATTCCCTTGTTATTCCAATTTATCTGCTGAAAAATCATCTGTAAAGCTGAAGTAAAAAGTTTTGGAGAAATGGTATCTCCCTGCCTCACACCTTTACCAATTTTGATAGTTTTGGTATCTTTATGTAACCGAAATTTTGCACTTGCATTTTTATACACACGTTTCACCATGTCAATGTACACATCCTCAATGTCTGTTGATCTTAAAGAGTTGATGACTGCTGATGTTTTAATAGAGTCAAAGGCCTTCTCATAGTCAATAAATGCCACACACAATGGAAGTTCATATTCATGTGTTCTTTCAATTAATTCTCTTAATACTTGAATATGGTCCACTGTACTGAATCCACTTCGAAATCCAGCTTGTTCTCTTGGTTGAGCTGCATCTAATTTTTTCTGCAGGCGATGTGTTAGCACTTTTGTGAAGATTTTATAAATAGCAGGTAACAAGCTAATTGGTCGGTAATTTTTCAAATCCTCTTTATCACCTTTTTTATGCAAAAGAATTACTGTTGCAGAATCCCATTGGTTTGGTATGTTACCGCTGTTAAGACATTTGGTAAAGAATTTTGCAAGTATGTCTTCTACATATTCTCCAGCTTCTTTTAGGATATCTAATGTAATACCATCATCACCAGGGGCTCTTCCTTTCTTCATACTTTTTATTGCAAATGAAACTTCTTCTTTTAAGATTTTAGGAGCTGTTCCTTCGACTATTTCAATGTCTTCGTTTAATCCACTGTTACTTTCGTATAGATTTTTGTAGAATTCTTCAACTCTTCTAAGTATTTCTTCCCTATTTCTTGTTACGGTGCCATCCTCTCCTTTTAATGCAATGATGTGTTTCTTCCCAACAGATAAACTTCCTTTAACAACCCTAAGGCTCTTGTTATTTTCAATGGCTTTCCTTACTAGCTCACAGTTGAATTTTCTTATGTCTTCTTTCATGCTTTTGCGCAGAGTTTTACAAAGTTCTATGTACTCAATCCTGGAACTGGTATTTTGATTGTCCACCTTCATATCTCTTCGCCTTTTCATGAGCTGTTTCGTCTTCTCAGATAATTTGCTATTGTGCTTTTTACAGGTTACACCACCAATTTCCCCAGCAGTTTCAACTATTGTCTTAACAATGTTTTCATTTGCTTCTGAGATATCACTTTCATCAATAAGTCCTTCCAGTGCAGAAAAGCGATTTTTTAATTCCAACTTGAATGCCTCGGTATTTTCTTTTAATTTCTTTAAATCCACCCTCTTACTTACTTGTTTCCTAATGAGCTTCTGTCGTTCTAATTTAGTATTTAAGTGCACTTTACATCTCACCATTCGATGATCACTTCCAGTATTAAATCTGTTCAGTACACTGCAATCTTCAATAATTGATTTCTTGTTTGCCAGGATATAGTCAATTTCACTAGTTCCCCCATTTGGGTGTTTCCATGTCCATTTTCTTTGCGGTTTCTTCTTAAAAAATGAATTCATGATGCTAAGATTTTCAGCTTCTGCAAATTCGATGAGTTGATCGCCACGTTCATTCCTTTCCCCATATCCGTATTTACCAACCGATGTCTCTCCTTGTTCCTGTTGTCCAATTCTTGCATTGAAATCCCCCATGATGAGCTTGATATGTTGTTTCCCTTTGGTGTGTAACTCTTTGATTTCTTCATAAAATTCTTCAACCTCTTCGTCGGTATGGCTTGATGTTGGTGCATATACCTGTACTATTTGAAGTTGGTATCGCTGGGTTAGTTGAACAACGAGCCTCGCTGCTCGATCTGACGTGCTTTCGACTTCAAGAAGGTAGTCTTTAATTCTTTTGTTGATTAAGAAGCCAACACCACTTGTTCTTCCAGTTTCCGTTCCTCTATAATAAAACAAATGTCCACTTTTAAGTTCCACCAACTCTTCACCTTTTCTTCTAACTTCACTGAGTCCTACAATGTCCCATTTGATCTTGTCAAGTTCTTCTTCCAATTCCTGAAGTTTTGCTTCAGAAGCAAGGGATCGTCCATTAAACGTAGCCAAGGTCAATAACAAACGGCAGCCTGGGCCATTCCAGTGATTCTTAGCACCCCCTGCTTTCATGCCACACTGACCGCTGCCTTGATCAGGAGCACTCCAGCACCTGGAGACTAGGGGCCATGGTTTCTGGTGTGTCAACATAATGGAGGAATTAGCCATAATTTCACCACGCTGGCTAGACGGGTTGGTGAATTAGCCCTCCCCTTCCGCCTTTCTATCCGTGTAGCAAATATTAATTTGCCACATAAATAGAAAGCTCAGCCTGCACCACTTGAAGGCGGGGTAGGACACTAGGTTACTGGCCTGGCCGGTTCCACACATCGTCACATACGTTCAGCGTGTGGGTCTCCTTCCAGTTAGATACCAGCAACCCTTTTGCAGGCCATATATATATATATATAAATGAAGAATCGATAAATTTAGACTGACCATAGCTGGCTTGAATAAGAAAGAAGAATTGAACAATGAATTGCAATGTACAAATATTGATGATGGTTTTCCAATGAACTATATAAATAGAACATTTGCAAATTTCATCCCTAGAAAGAAATCTTAAATGTTCCTTATAATGAATAATTACTGCAATTAAATACATCTAATCGCAGTTCTCAAATATAGATGGAAGCACCTGTTCATTACTCCTTTTGGATATCTGGTATTGCTTAATTTATAAGATGTGGAAACACTTTCAAAACTGCCTTCAACTGATTATGTGCTATCTTTTTAGTTACGAGTTTGAATTTAATTTCTACATTACTGCTATTACAAGGTACTTAAACCACTTCCTATTTTATTATTAATAAAATATGCTTGCAAAAACTCTGCTAAAAATGCTTAAAAATAAAAAATTTCTGACACTGAATAAATTCATCTATATTTTTTTTACATTTGTGGTATTACTTGGCCATACTGAATTTGTTGAATTACTACTTGTAAGTTATTCAACAGTGTTACTTTGATGTGAGATGTATATACGACTTTCTATTTCTTTCTATTTTTTGTCTCTTTCAAACACAAAAAATTGTTTAAATCTCTGCCACATGGATGGTTATAAACAAACAGGTCTTCCTGTATAATGTCTGCATTGAATGGGGAATGTTGGATTCTTAAAACACTCTTTAACCCATGATTATTGGCTCATAACGCCAATCAATGTCTACACATTGCAGGTCCAATTCTTCTTTCTTATTCAGACCAACTATGATCTGTCTAAATTTATTGATTCTTCATTTATATATTAAATGGAATGTTAAAAATGCTGTGTTTTATAACAACTCCATTTGCATCATTTAAAATGGGTACATATTGGGCATTGGTTAATGGTATTGAGATGGGATTTAAATACTTAGTACTATAAAAGTACTATTGTTTAATTTGTTCTGAGTACATTTTGTAAAATATTTTTTAAGGGGTTTCAAATATATATATATATATCCCACCTCATGTACGTAGATGACATCAAGCTATACGCGCCAACAATCACCCAACTCCGACAACTCATCAGTATAACAGAGACATTCTCCAAGGACATAGGAATGGAATTCGGCCTCGATAAGTGCAAAATACAGAAGAATAGCAAAGAAGATTTACCAGGCATCGAACTCGAAGACGGGAGACTACTGAAGACCTTGGACGAGGGCGAAACCTACAAATACCTAGGGATAATGCAAAAACGGCAACAGGAGCACAAGAAAGTCAAAGTCCAGCTCACGCAAGCATTCCAAGAAAGACTTAGAAGCATTGTGAAGACGAAACTGAGCGGGAAGAACACCACGCAAGCAATTAACGCATATGCGGTACCAGTGCTCACCTACTCCTTCGGGATCATCAAATGGTCCAACACTGAACTAGAACAACTCCAGCGGAAAATGAGAACCATCCAGAGAAGAGCCGGACAACTACACCCTGCAACGGCAATTGAACGGCAAACACTACCCCGGGAAGAAGGAGGACGCGGACAAGCGGACCTCAAAGACTTACATGACAAGCAGATCACTAAAGAAGTAGCACTAAATTCAGACGATGTGCTAAACAATGAATAAAACTGTATGTGGTGCTACTTCTTTAATTTTGGACTGAAGACCATTTAAGTGCCCTGACATTGCGCTTGCCCCATTAAAACGTAATCCTATAAGTTTTGATTTATAGTTAAATTTTTCGAGGCATCTTGATACAAGGTTAAACAATGCTTCGGCAGTCCGATTGGAACTGACGTCATAAAATCCCAAAAATCTTTCCACTGACTTTCCACCAGCAATAACATACCTAATTATGATACTACATTGAGATTTTTGGACAATATCTGTGGAATCGTCTACTTGTATAGAAAAAAATGCAATCCTTTATTTCTTTTTCGATATGTTCATTGATATATTGCCAAATGCAGTCAATTATTTCATTCTGAATAGTCTTAGAATTGCCGGCAAACATGGGTGTGATTTTTCAAAAGTGCTCATGAATGTCCACAGGGCTTATCGAAATAAAGGTTTCTAACAATTCTTTAAAATTCCCACGATTAGTGGAGGTTACATCTTCGTGATGACCACGAAATGCTAATTCTTGCTTCCCCAAGTAAAGAACAGCACGAATGGGCGGGCAATTGAATGAAACGTCCATTAAGCTGCATATTTTCGTTGAAGCGTTTAATATATATTGCCTAAAGTATTCTTTTAAAGCATCCTCAATACCACTTAAATTTTTCTTTAGATTTGAAAAACATAATGTACAATCCACACGATCAAAAGAACCTTTATGTTTGTGAAGAGCACGGGTAACGTTACCAAAATCATTCGAAACCACTCTTATTCCACACATTTGATTTAACACCAATGATTAAACATGGCATACAAAAAAGTTTATTTAAATAATAACTCCCACACAGCCATTCAAACTCCGAATATCACGAAATCTTAAAATGCCGATTATATACTTTGTCCTTTTTTTGCAACTTTAGTTAAATTTAACACAGGCATGGGCTTTTCCTTACTTAAAAAATCTTTTTTATCATCGTTATTCCGCTTGGAAAATGGGGTGTCTAATAAAATACATACCTGGTCATTTAAGGGAAACGTCATATTGTAAAGGAACCTCTTAGGTTTAACCTAACGAATCAAGTAACGGAAATATTGATTTCCTAGGCGGTTTGAGAACTTGTAGCATAGTGCGCATATCTGAAGTTTAAACTATATAAAAGATGGACACAGCAGTGTCCCCAGTTCGACGATTGCTCTTCGAGCGGCTCCACATCACGTGACGTTAAACGTAATTCATTAGTCACGTGAGGAAAGTGGAAAGGACGTCTCATCCTTCCTAGCAAGCTCCTCGCTATTCTTCTAGTGTGTTAAAACGATCATGGTGCGGTACAGTGTAGCATATAATTGCAAGGAAAGGGGTGGAAAGAAAGGCGGAATTTACTCATTTCACAGGCTTATTAATGTGTATATATCTTCTGTTCACATTGTAAATGATACGGTTCCCATTATCACGCATAAACATTTCATTCACACATACACACACACAAATTACCAAGAAAGGTACCAGCTTTAACCTAAAACCAGAAAATATGGAAGAAATAAGTCATTAAAATGTATAAAAAACAATATATAGCAATTATATAAAAAATCGACATATTTTAAATATCATATTTTTTTAAATTATTGAAAATATATTTTTACTTTGTCAGTTGGTTTTAAAATATAGGTATTTATGATATAAAAGCATATTAAAAATTTCAGAACTCTAGTGCGCATAGATCTGAAGATAATCTCTGCGCAATATAGAAAAAGTGATTTTGAGAAAAAGAGCGTTCAAGTTGGAACTTGGTAACAAGGTAACATGTAATAGTTATTTTTATTTTATACAATAGTGCAAGAAGTAATTGAAGAATTTTGATGCGGTTTGTTTTAAAACACTGCCAAAAATCGATATTATTTTTTAAACTAATAAATAAAAAATCGATTTTTTAAAGATTTAAAGGTCCTGTGTCCCCTTAAGAAACAAAAACACAACGAAATTACACGCTTCTACTGTTACCACTCAACGTGCCTCGAAATACTTCAGGGTAATTAAATAATTCTAACAGATATAACACTAAACTGTTTGTAGTTTGAATCAAAGTTTTATTCAATTCTTTGATTTAATTTTTTTTCTTTGACCAGTAACACCCCGCCCATAGAAAATTTTTTACCTCTAGAAACCTCTGTGGTAATCAAAAATCTCAATTTTTATTTCTGATCAAGCCATACCTCTGTTTTGGTAATTTTTACCTTTTTCCCCATGCAAAACCTCTAGATTCAGAGGTAAAACCTCTGATCTGGCAATACTAGCTGACATGATGATGCGATAAAAATTTCTCTTCTCTGACAGTACTTGCTTTCGCCGTAAATATTCCATCGCCATGGTAACCATGTTCGCAAAACATTTCCGTTTTGAAGCGAAGCTCTGAATTTCTACCGTCGCTTCATTCGGCCCTTTTTCTCGGCGGGCAATATTTCGTTGGTGCGTTTAAAGCGCTGACTTAAAAACGTAGCCTTCTGTTCCTGAATGTAATTCCAATTATATTAAAGGAATTAAATTCAAAAAAAAATAGTGGGCTCAAAATAAAATTTTGAATTTTATTTTTCTAATCAAATTTTAAATTTGATAAAAAATAAAAAGGATTTGGAATTTAAATAAAAAAAAAAAAAAAACCTGTTCGACTGCCCAATTGTTTTAGGTGAAGTGCCGCTTCACTCGCGTCACCCGACAAGCCGCCACTGATATAGACACATTCAGAGCCTATTAAAGAGGGCAGAATGGGCGGCTGCCTCCAGCCTGACAACATTAAGGACCTCAACTTGGTAACTCAATATACGTTAGTCGAGTATGTGTGTCAGTTTAGAAGGCCTCTAAAATTGCAGTTGTCCTGGGCCTTGAATTTTCTGCTAAAGGCCCAGGGCGCATTCAGTGCATCTTAACATTTTAGTTGAAATGTTTGGTTGAATACAGTAAACATTCTTTTTTAACTGTCCATGGTCAGTACCAGGGGCGGACTGGGCCGCCGGCCAACCGGACCCCTGGCCGGTGCGCCCTCATAGTCTATAGGACTCGCGCCCTCCTATAATTCAAGGTACGCGCCCTTTGAGAGGACCCAGTCTGCCCCTGGTCAGTACAATAATGAAACTCGGACATTTGTAAATGAACGAGATTCAAGCAACTCTTAAAATTAATATCAAGACCATGAAGGTCCCAGAAGAATCCCCCTCGAAATCGTTGGGTCTTTGGCGCGGGCCAATTTGGCTCATACGTAAATCCGGCACTATCCATGGTGACTTTTTATCCGAGACTTTATTCAGTTAATCCGAAAATTGGGCTGTAAATAGAAAAAAAAAGGTAAAATCGGTGTGTTAAAATAAAAACATCCAACTTGAGTTTAAAATAAAACAAATATTATTTAACTAAGAAAAGACAGACAGATAGCAAGTTATTGTAGTACCATTTTAAAAACTGATGAAAATTAAAACAAGCCGAACGGACAAAGGGGACTGGTTGAAGCGGCTGCACATTAAGGAGGAACCGGCTAAGAGGGAGTCCATTGTAATAGAATATTTATTATAAATTAATGGCATTGAACTTTTAAACATCATCAAATTACATTCAATAACTTAGGATTGTCTAATAAAATCACTTACTGATATCTAATTAAAATAATTTATTGTTACAAAGCGACGCGTACACATAGCAAATTGTGAAACAAAGGTAATGTTTGTAAATAAATGGTGATTTAAAAATTGCGCCTTCGTTCTTGAAATTAAGGAAAAAGAAAATAACGTATGTAATTTGTGGAAAGCCAGTAGGTTTCAATAGACGTGTGTGTATATATATGTCAGATAATATTTGGTATTTTTAAGTAGCAGGGGTATGTGTGTGAGCGTATGAGTGAGTGAGAGAGATAGAGAGAGACAGAGTTTATTTCGTTTTGCATTTTTTCATATTCCCCCCCATGAGTTCGAGAACTGCAAATTCCATAATGTTTATCTACAGTGAATGAGTTTCAAGTATATTCATGGAACATATTTTAGTGATGATTCAGTGATCTTTATATGAATTCAATATGTTTTTACACAGGGGAGGACTGCGTCCTTTCAAAAGGCGCATACCTTGAATTTGATTCTCGAATCCTTGAACATTCGGAGAAGCAAATTTATCGCCCATGAGGGCGCATCGGCCGGGGCGCCGGCGACCCAGTCCGCCCCTGCTTCTACAGGGTGGTTGTAAAGTAACTGACCCTATTCAGAGCCTTCTGGAAGCTGTTCTAAATAACAGATATCCAGGAAATTTGGTATGTATGTTAATGAGATTGTGGGGAAGAGATTTCTGAAAGAAAAAAAACAATAGTTCAAATTTTCAGTACAAGGTGAAAATGCGACGCTGAGAAAACTACAATTAGGAAACAGATGATCAGAACTTTATCAGAGCAATTAAATAAGAATTTACAAAGCTATGTGCTCAATATTTAAGCCATCGCTGTTGACAACATGGTGAAATGATATTACGGCGTTGTCGACAGTCACAAGAAGCATTTCAGAAGGAGTAAGGAAGCATTTCAGAAGGAGTAAGGAAGCATGTCGCACTGTGCTGGCCTTCAGCTCAAAGAGTGTATACTTCCCTGATGTACACAATCTTTAAAGAATCTTCGGCGCCAAAAGTCACAGGGATTTAACACTGGAGGGCGTGGTAGTCAAGCAGATGGAGATTACATGATTGTCATCGAAGTTGGCACGAATAACTCTCTTTGCCATTCAACTAGCATGAGGGGTGGCAGCATCCTGCACTAATACAGTAGTGTCTAAATATCATCGTTCTTTTAATGCAGTAACCATGTGCCTTGAAAGAAGCCTACTGTACCGTTCGCTCATAATTGTACGCCTCACAAGACCTCGAGGTGTCAGTTCCTCAAAGAGAAAGGGGCCTAGAATAAAATTAGCAGTCATTTCTCACAACATAGTTACATAAATAGAATATAAAAGTTGTTCTTGAAGGACATGGAAGTGCAAGGAACTCTATATGCGGCCGTTCTGAGAGTTGACCGTCCCTTTTAAACGAAAGTGTACCTCGTCTGTTCAAAGAATATTTCGAAGGCCACTTACATTCTCACTGAAATTCGGAAAGCACTCAAGACGCTGAAATGGATCTTGGGAATTTAACCGTTTTCCCCCATTTGGATTTTTAAGGATACCACTTTAAAATGGTTCTCAAAACCTTATGAATTATGGACTAAGGAATGGATAATTCCTGTGACACTGCTTGAGCACTTACTGAAGAATTTGGATCGTGTACAACTCTATCTGCTACTGCAATTGCCACCTCATCAACCACTTCTGGCATAATCTAACCCCTTCCCCTGCTGATGATAAGCTCAGATCTCCAGTGACTTTAAATTTAATTATGTTTTTGAAACCGCTTTTAGACATGAGCCTTTCCTTAAACCTTCACTCGATGATATTCGCGGAGTGCAATAGGGGCATTGATGCCAATCTTGTAAAAAATCTTTACCAATAAACGCACATTTTTCCTTGTCTAAAGGCATGACAGAGTCATTTTGCAAAACTCTTTCAGTTTTTCCTATTTTGCATAAAATTTCTGCCTAAAAGTGCCACTTGGCGGCAAAAATGTAAATTATAATTTTTTCTTCCTGAAATCTCTTGCCAATGACTTCAATTAGCATATATATATATATACATACCAAATTTTGTCGAAATTCGTTCTTTAGAACAGTCTCCAAACGGCTCTGAATAGAGTCAGATATTTTATAACCACCTTGTATATACGTTATATGTTTCATTTATGAAGTTTAATACCTTGTTTTGCTTCAAATAGAATTCAAGACAGATTTTGACTTGTTATTATCTTACGTACGGCACCCGAAAACTCATTGTGATATTGCCCTTTATCTTGGAGGCGCTCCTGGAGACAATGGTCAGATAGATGGAGACAAAATCATTTGCCAAGATCCTGGTACGCCATTGATAGAACCTTGTCTTGTATATTCATTTGGGTAAGTTATTTGTTCATTTGTATGTGAGTTCTGGTGTTGGATGCGCATAGTTTGCGCTAAGGAGCAATGATAAAAAAAACGGGTGACAAGTATAAATTTTCTCCTTAATGAAAGATTAACTAACAAAAATGCTAAAATAGAGAAAACGTAATAAAGAAAACTGAATTAATCTATAAATGACGATTTTTTTTATGTGTTGAACGTGCATATTTATACTGATTTGAAAAACAAATATTTACTGTAAATTTAAGCTTTAATTAAGGTCACACAGAGGTGGAGAAAATCATTCACTTTGGTGAATGTATATCCCATTTTCATTCCTTTGAACGAATACATTTTTTTTAATTCATTTCTTTACACCGTATTCTTCAACTCATTTGCAGTTTCATAAGTTAATCATTCATTCGTGGGATGAATGCAAAAATTAAAGGGAAAGAGAGTTATAATTATCATTCATTAAAGGAAATGAGTTATTATCTTCCCTAATTTTAAAGAAATCATTTTTTTAACTTTAACACTTTAAAAACCAGGCTGGTTCAATGAGATGAAGCGGTAAAATTTTAGAAAAGGGAAAAAAACGTCCAGGAGCCGGTATTTTAAGAAACAGCTTCCGTAAAACAGCCTTTTGCTCTTAACATAGGGTACAAAATACGATTTCTGATATTGGGAGTTATTTTTTCTTTCTTTAAGATTTCAATTAATCCGAACACGGCTTGGCCCCTAGTTCGAATTAACAAGACATTACTGTATATGGATTTTCAAATACAACGAAATTGCCTTATATCAGTTTTAAAGAGACCTACATTGCACGGACGTAGTATCAAATAATTGCTACATCAAACTTCCATTTCTCTATTTTACAACCATAGGAGTATTGCTGGAGCCTTCACAATCGGTCATTATATCGTTGAAGGTCTTTCTCTATGTATATTGAATCTGCAGAAATGACCATAATATTCTTTTCTTTCATAATGTTGATTAGAGTCCGTTCTAGCTTTCTGACTTATGCATTTATTTGGGTAAAGTAAAACAAAATACGTATCTCATTTTTAATATTTGATAATATATTTCTGAGCCAAAGATTTGTATTTTTCTTAAAGCGGAAATGACGAGTGGTCGTTTGAAGAGGCGATCGAAAACATAGGTTGTGAGGTTTACACCTTTGACCCTGGCATGAATAAATCTAGCTTCAAGCGTAGTGAAAAATCATGGTTTTATAGAATGGGAATATCGAATTTCAATGAAGACAAGTAAGTCCATTTTCTGTTACAATTATTAACTGATATTATGTATGTATACTGTTGTTAGGCATCGTATACTAGTGGCTTCCAAACTATGCATTGCGATTCCTTGGAGCATCGTGACGCTGACTAACATTTTATGTATGAAAATAATTATGGCGTGTGATCGGTACATTTTTGTATACAGTATTTCGGAGTCATCGACAATTTATGAGAGGTGAAAGAAGAGGCTAGTCAAAAATTTGGAAACCCCTGCTGCATACCATTATAATCCCGCAGACGTCCTCTGCTGTAAATAGGTGTCTCCTGTTTGGTGGCCAAATTTGGCAGTTTATGGGATTTACAAGATATTATGAATTTTACTAGTTAGGGTAAGCTCTCATCAGCCGTTGCATTCTTTTGTTAGGGAAACAAGATGACTAATACTTGGTATTAGTTTGGTGACTATTAACGACGAAAATGGCTTTTGTTAATATGGTGGGGTTCTAATTTCGATCCCTTAAGTACAACTGTTGAATTTTGTCTCATCCATTAAAGAAATTATTTTGGCTTTATTAAATGAAGCGACATCCTGAAAGTAGGAGAAGAAGGAAGTTCAATAGCAGGCAGTTGATAATTGTTCAAAATAAAAGTGACTTTTCGTTATTACATGGCGTCTTAAGTTCGAAATGGGACTCGCGTACATTTTTTTTTTCTTTTTTTAGAGATATTAGATATTCTGGTTTAGAGATATTAGAGTTGTAGCTCTGTAACCGCCCCCACATTGAGCCTATGACCCCACTTATGAACTTCTTGCGTAAGCCTATGGTTGGAAGTGATTTTTCGAAACTAGATAGCGTCCTAGGTTTGGTACTGGTGACTTGTTAACATAACCGTAGCCAGGGGGCGGTTTTGGAGGTTGTAACCCCCATCGCAATGAAATTTTGTATATTTAATATAGGAATATATATGAGTTGTAGCTCTGTAACCCTTCTCATTTAGCCTATAACACCACCTTATGAACTTTCTGCCTACGCCACTGCTTATTAACGTCTTTATTTTTTCCTAAAAAATATAGACGTAGAGTATTGTGAGTCTGTGAAACCCAATCCTTTCCCTACTAATAAATCTTAATGGAAGTGTAAACACCTAATCATCTATCAGTATTTTTAAAAAATGAAATTTTAGTTTACATACATGAGATTTTTTCATACGATAAGATACGTCTTCGTTCAAGAATTTTTTTTTTCATAGTATTATCCGAAAACAAGGAAGCGGACACGATGTCGGATTAGCGAAGTTCTGGATAATTCACAAATTCAATTTTCAGTGCAAAGAAACTAAAATATTTGTACAAAAATATGTTTAATTACATATTGCCAAGCTGCTTTACTGATAGTGATAAACGTCACAAAGCATATATGTATGTGGTAATTAAGATATTAACTGCTTTGAAAATAGTCCCATATCTTTGTGTATAATGTACTGTACATACATATATATACAAAGTATATATATATATTTCTTTTATGTTTCCTGTATCCACTGGTATAAAGAAGGGTTAATGGGGGTTGTAAACCCCATTGCGTTGGAATTTTGTATATGTAGATATGAACATATGGAGTTGTAGCTCTATAACCCTCCGTTATAAGACCCTTCTGAACATTCTGCATACGTCTATGCCTATGTCTACCATTTATATTGGTTTTCTCCTTGAAGTCGTGAGTACACTAGAAAATAAATGAATGTTTTACTGAAAATGATGAATGGGTGCCTACTTAAAAAAAACCAAAAAAAACCCTCCCAATAATTTTGAAAACTCTGCGCCTGTGGGCTTGGCAAAAATGTTTGGAATGCCGAACAAAGGAAAGTATTAATTCAAAAAGCTTCAACCGGTGTTTGGTTTTTAAACTGAAATTTTGTTTTTTAAGTTTATTAATAAATAAAGTTAAAATTGCACATCTTTGTGTATGTTGAGTGTTTATAATAATATTACGTAAACATTCCAAAATATTTATTCAGTTGCAATAAGCCCCTGCGATCATGCAGTGGTAATGCGTTCACCTAGAGGGACCTGAATTCAGGTTCACAACTCAATGGTACTCCTTACAACTAAAAAAAATAAAAAAAATTGCTAACAACCCACTGTAGCGAAGGAATTGGTTCCCTAGCCTTTTTTCAAGAGGTTTAGATTTGCGCTGTGCAAATCGTTCAAATGACCAAATAACTGAACGAGTTTTCTCGTTTATGATGGATGAGCAAAATATTTCATTGGTTCGTTCAGTAAACAATTTAGCTCATCCGTAGTTCGGATGCCTCGGAAAACTTTAGATCCATTGCTCTACAGTTACTTAGTGGTAATACTTTCGTCTAGTAAACAATTTGGTTCATCCGTAGTTCGGATATCTTGGAAAACTTTAAATCCACTGCTCTACAGTTACGTGGTGGTAACACTTTCATCCAGTAAACGATTTGGCTCATCCGTAGTTCGGATGCCTCGAAGAACTTTAGATCCACTGCTCTACAGTTGCGTAGTGGTAACTCTTTCATCCAGTAAACGATTTGGCTCATCCGTAGTTCGGATGCCTCGTAAAACTCTGAATCCACTGCTTTACAGTTGAGTAGTGGTAACACATTCGTTCATCGTGCCATTATCCCGGGTTCGACTCCCGATGACATAGTAGAACGCGTGCTTTTTTATTTTTTTTTGCCCATCGCCGTCCCGAGTTCGTTCCCATGGCAACAGAGGTGCGGATTCCTCGGCAAATTGCATAGCCCACGGAATAGCGTGTTATGTACTTTTGCTGTCATTATTACAAAATGATAAAACGAAATGTACAAACACAGATATACAAACATCATTTCTAATAACATGTTGTCGTGTTTACGAAACGTTTCATTTATGTGTCCTTCAGAGAGTTTTTGTGATTTTTCCGATTGCTGTTGCTATGTCTGTTTCCACGTTCATTTAATGACATATTGCTTTCCGTGATCGAAATATTGTACGTTAAATTCAGAGATTGGGTTTCGTAATCCATTTATCGTTCATGCTCGAAGATTCTCAAGCTTATGGTTGTTGTGCAACAACCTAACAACCATGGTTGTTGTTTACCACATGCAAATACATTGTACATTGAAGTCCAAAGAATACGTTTAATTGCTCCAGAAATTCCTTATTTTCATTGCACGTATGCTAATAGTTTGAAGGTCTCTATCATGAAATCTGTATTTTTAATGCACGCTCGCGTCACCCAAAATAGGAACCTCTAATTGGCAAAGTTTGTTTATTATATTTTTCTTATTACAAAAATGTTGAAATTTAAAATTGGTGCAAAAAGACCACAAAAAATTGTCGATCTCGTAGCAGCAGCGTAGCAATTCAAAACCCATGGGAGGCTCAAGTAATTATAATGAGGGGGTTCAAGTGATTATAATGAGGGGGCCCAAGTGGCTTTAAAGAAGATTATGTGATGGGGCCTTATAAAAAATGCGTTTTGATCTCCAATGGGGGGGGGGCTTGAGCTTCCTGAGCCCCAAACATCTTCGCCACTGGCCCAGAGGAGGCCCCCCCATGTTGCCTTTAAATTTACCTGAGTAAGCTAAGTTACATTTAAACATGCCATGGCTCATAGGTAACGTTAAGCCTCCCATCCCATTTCAAATAAATCGCTATCTAGCCTTCTGACCTGAAAAATTCGAACAAATCTTTTGTTAACAAATGTGGGATTCCACAATATAAATACTGCGTTTTCACTTTGCGGGTTTCCTTGGTTGTTGCCACTAAGGATTTCAAGAACGCAAACTTAATATGTTCAATTTCTAAAATTGGCAATATGCCAAATTGTTTCCTTTTATTTTCTTGTTTTCCGAGTGTTGCATATAATTTTCCTTTCCGTATCTGGCATCAATTTATTCAACTGAGTTTCGACTTCTAAAATAATAATGTCTTCCGTTTACCATCGAAGTGTGCACACGTAATTCTCGGAGGCTCCGCTAAAAAGGCGTACTAAATTTCTCTAAAGTTGTATTTGAATTAGATAATTTGTTTTCCGGTGTGTATTAATGAATTAATCTAAACATTTAAAATATCAATAAGTATTGTTTTCTAAATCGACGGAACTACTGCGCTTCTTCAATATTTATATCTTCACAAAGCTGCCATTATTAAAGGAATTATGATAATTAAATATGATAATGGAAACATAGCACTCCGATTATCCAAATTTCGCTTATTCGAAGTCCCGGTTAACCGAAATAGCCTGGTGCACTTACTATTTTTATTATTATTATTATTTATTTTAGTAGATATTCGTCCAGTGTTAGGCAAAAGCCCTCGTATTTATTTTCTGGAATACTTCGGCTTTACGAGAGAGAAGCTAATACAAGTGGAAGATATCAGACATACGAATACTTTGTGATGTTTTTCACTATAAACCTAGTATTTTTTCACTTTAAACGTAGTAGTTTTTTACTATGAATGTAGTAGTTTTTTGTAATAAATATGTGTTTGGCACCTGTGCAGTGAAAATTATATTTCCAGATTATACGAAATTTCGCTTATGTGAAATCGGGCCCACGCCCTTCATTTAGTATAACTGGGATTCTACTGTTTTTATAGCTTTTAGTATATTGCATGCTTGTATTGCTTTTTATATACTGCATGTTTGTACTGTTTTTGTATACTGTATGCTTGTATTGCTTTTTGTGTACTACATGTCTGTATTGCGTTTTTGTATATTCCATGCTTGTATTTCTTTATGTATACTGCATGCTTGTATCGCTTTATGTATACTGAATACTTGTATCGCTTTTGGTATACTGCATGTTTCTTTTGCTTTTACTATACTACAGTTTGTGATATTAATGTTCTGTGCGCGTGTTACAATAGCTTTTTGCATTTAAACACGAACGAACTCTCATTCTAGATTCCAGCTGAAGAAAATGACGACGTGGCACATGAGAACATTCGACGAAATTTTAAGAATGCTGGGACATGAGAAGCGGGTCATCGATGTTCTGAAAATGGACATTGAAGGCGACGAGTGGAATGTTATGGAACACATGCTCGATTCTAATCTTTTTTACGTAAGTTCTCCTAAAACGAATTACATATTTGATTTATATACTAAAAAGGTAAACCGCTGTGCAACATTAAGATTTACAATAAAAAGCACGACTAACATATTTAAAATTTTAATGTAAACGGTTGACGACCGTGTCGGACGGCAATGGTCATTTTTTCTCAAAACCTGACCGATATCTGCATGAAATACAATATAATATCTTTTCTCTCTCTCAAATGATTCAATCTGATGCACGTAGACGTGAAAAATCGAGCTGTCATCGCAAATTGTCGCAATTCTACGTAAATTCAATTTTCGTGCCTTGTTCAGAACTATAAACAAGATTGGTGCTTTACAACCAAAGGACCCAATCCCAGACTTTTCCAATAGCGGAGTTTATAATATACAACGCCAATGTGGAATGCTCTATATTGGGCAGCAGAGACATGGGGCTTTACGGTTTCGCATTAAAGAGCACCAAAACTATGTTCGCAACCAAGAACTCCAAAATTCGTCCATAGCTAAATACCGTCGGAATACTGGACAAAAGTTTAAATTCTCTGAGGCAAAGCTCATCACTAAAGTTATCATCACTAAATGCTACCTCATAATTGGACTTTTTTGAAGCTTTTCATATTTCTGTCAACAGTGATGAAGTTGTTGACGATCAATATGACAATATATTGTTACCTAATGTTTATAAAAGACTTTTCGCATAACAATGATAGACAACAGAACGAATTTTCATGTTTACATATTTTGACGTCACCGATATCGGTGCATGGAACTGAAGTTGCCATCTAGTACATTGCTATTATAAACTCCACAATACGTGATGAATTCATAATATTTATAACTTATTTTTTATTATGTAACGACAATTGATATTTCCAGACTCGTGCTTCAAAAAGTTGAACGTGAATGGAAAACTATAAAATAGTTAATTTAGTTCATCTGGAGTTGTTAGTTGCGTTTTTTTCTGAGCAGCAGGTAGTTCAACAGTCGGTATATTTTAGAAGTTGCAGTTAACCCATTCATGGCTCAGGCATTGTTGTACTCCCAAATATCGAATGAAAACGAGTAATATGTGACCCAGTAATAATTTTGTA
>QLNU02015359.1:25815029-25825246 GCA_006491805.2 Dysdera silvatica | reverse complement strand
AAATAAATTTCGTTTCAATTTGTAAGCGGTGACGTTGTTTCGGTGCCTTGACCACCACGTTACCCGAAGTCCGTCAAAAGGAGAAGTCTATGACGTTATGTATCAGATTAAATCATTTGAGAGAGAAAAAATATTATATAATATTATATTCCATTCAGACTTCGAACAGGTTTTGAGAAAGAAGGCCATTACTGTCCGAAAAGATCGTCAACCGTTTACATTAAAAATTTAACTGTGTTAGTCTTGTTTTTATTGCTAATCTTACAGATTTCATTTGATTGATATCTTCAATTACACTGTTCAACAATTTTTCACTTTTTGTTTTTTACCAAAATGAAAGTAGCCACCTTTTATAAATTTTGGGTCGCTGAACATGAAAATTACCCTTAAATTTTCATCGTGGCTCAGAGTTCTGAGTAATTGCACGGTTTACATTTTTACATATAACACTATGGGACGTTACAAATTACGATACGTGAAATAGAAAAAAATAAATAAAATAGGCACTAATCAAAATCATGGGTTCCCCACGTTTACTGTATGACTTGTTCATCCATCCTGAATGCGTGGATGCTTAGGAAAAATGTTTCCATGCGTTTTGGTGTGGCCACCGTTTGGCGTGAAGCAACAAACAATACCACCGATTGCTATTTCTGCATGGTACTGTGCTTTAAAAAAAAGGAATTAATACGAAGAAGAAGATTGACTACCCTGTGATACTTTCTGTCATTCACCCAGTCGAGAATTGCCAATCCCCGATCCCCCCCCCGTTGACATTCCGACAGACAGTGATATAGAGGCTGATGGAAGTGAACTGGATGTGTTAGAAAATCTTCCAAGCGCCATTGTTGAAGATCCAACATTTCAATCGACAAGTATCTCTTGTAACGTATACCGAATCACATAATATGAACTTCATGACCTGATTGGGGATTTAGAACTGTCAAAGAATAAAGTTGAACTCTTAGCATCCAGATTGCAGCAGTGGAACCTCCTGGCGGATACTGATAGAATATGTACTCTTCGCAATCGTCAAAAAGTACTGTCAACGTTTTTCAGCAGTGACGACAACTTAGTATTTTGCAATAATGTTGAAGGTTTAATGCTGAAACTGAACATTCAGTACAAAGCAGACAATAGGAGACTTTATGCCTCAAAAACAAGCCTAAAGGCTGTGCTATTGCATAATAGTAATGAAATATCACCACCACTCCCTGTTGCTTATGCAGCCCTAAGTAAAGAAAATTATCCCATGTTTCGACGCCTTCTAGATCTTATAAATTACAATCTACATAAGTGGTTAGTATGTGGTGATTTCAAAATGATAGAAATTGTGCTCGGTTTACAAGGTGGGTACACAAAGTACTGTTGCTATATATGTCAATGGGATAGCCGCACGAGGCATGCTCATTACAAACAGAAGAAATGGCCAACGAACAGCTTTGTTGCCTGGCACTAAAAAGTTTCATAGGAACCTCTAGTGAACCCTAACAGCATTGTCCTGCCGTTGCAAATTCTCACTCGCCTAACTGAAAATATGATTCATCGGACCACATAACTTATTCCCAATTATCCACTGTCCAATCCTTGTGCTCCGTTGTGAATTTGAGGCGTTTTATCCTGTTAGCTGCAGACAGCAATGATGTTCGTACTGGCCTTCGGCTTTCATATCCTATACGATGCATTGTACGGCAAACAGTACGTTCAGAGATCAATTGAGACGATCATTGATTAACGTCTGCTGCAATTTACTACACTGTTATCCTTCTGTTGTCTTTTACAAGTCTGGAGACTCTCTGTTCCGCCCGAGCATTCACTAGTGGCACATTGAGACCCAGATTTTTGCCTCGCAGTCCAGTCTTTAAATACTTCTTTAACTACAGCTGGTCTTGAACATTTTACAGATGCGGCGGTTTTGCTGATACTCGCTCCATGGCTCCGAGGTTCTACAATAATCCTACGTTCAATTCCTACGTCAAATCACATTTTTTCCCCATATGTTCACAAACATTTTGCCCAATCGGACTGAAATTTTTCACGCATGTTTCCTATATGTCAGTAGGCAAGTTTTCCGCACTATTACGTTTCAATGCGTGGCAATTTTATTTTTTTTTTTGGCCCATCCTAGTATACATACCACTGATTAAAGTTGAACATAAAAATTGCCGGCAAGTGGATTACAGCAACGTGCAGTATATTCTCTGTTTTTAAAACTGAACGAAATAAAATGTTGAAAATGTCAGTAACCAATCAGAAAAAAGAAAAAGAAAGTAGAAAGCAAAGTCTTTACTAATAGAAGAAGTGTCCTAATTCACTTTATGATTATGTCATAATTAATTATTGAAGCTTATGGAAGTTTAATACCATGATTTATATGAACTTTAAAAAAAATTGGTAAGAAGTTATTTACGAATATATTTTTTGGGACTGAATGCCCATCTTGGAAAGAAAAAAAAATCACCGGCCCATGGTCTCACAAAAAAATTTTTCTGGGCCTTTGGGTCATAAAGGTCAAGAAGCATTAATCTAGTGCAGCGGTTCTTCAACTATGGCCCGTTGACCCCTGGGGATCCTTGCGACCCTATCAGGAAGTCCTCAAAACCCTCCCGGTGTTCCACAATGGTTTGAAAAATACTAAGACATGAACATTTACTCTTTAATGCTAAGAATAAATTATGAGGGAACGAAAAATTCCTTCCTTAGATGGTGAAAATCAGTGATGAAACACTAGAAATAAATATGTGTGGTGCAAATTCCGGGCTTTAAACTTTGAGTTAATTCTTGGGGGTCCGCGAGGGCGAATGATCCGCGTGAATGGGGTCCGCGAGGGCGAGTGATCCGCGTGAGTGGGGTCCGCGGTCTAACAAAGTTAAAGAACCGCCTTTCTAGTGGATAAGTAGATATGCCACTTCAACTATTAACCCTTTCGCTACCAATTTTTTCTTCTGGTTGGGACATGTGTGGTATCAAAGGGGTTTACATAGTTGAACCCTTCATAGTACTTCCCTTAAACGCAAAAAAGTGAGATAATTTAATTATAATATTGTATTATGTTTTTTCACGTGTAATATATTAAATCTTATTGTAATACATATGACATATTTTTGTTTTTATACGTAAAACCAGTTGGATATTATATGTATCATATCTATTCCTTTATATGTCTTCCACACAGCGAGTGAAACATTTATGCGTTGAAGTGCATCTTCATTCTGCGGACTGGGAGAGAAAATTGGATATTCTGAATAGATTGGAAACGGAGGCCGGATTTCGCTTCTTCAGTTCCAGGAAAAATTTCGTGACGCCATCCAGAAACGTTCCAGGCATTCCCGATAGGACTGAGCAACTGTTTTATGAACTCGCATGGTATAAAGGAAGCGCTGAAAAAGAAACTTTCTTACAAAGTAGCAAAGATTCTCGGAACGAGAATGCGAAATAATAAAACATTCAGGACAATTTTAAGGCAAAACTGTAGTAATATCAGGGGTTGTTCTACGAGGACAACGGCGACGCCTAAAAATTCCAAAACGGGAATATTTCTTCGAAGAAAACTATTCGAATGAAATAGAGTTGCATACACTTGCAAGTCATAAACTTCGCATTTTTGATACCATATTTGTATGTTGAAATTTGGCTGGAGAGGAAGAAAGAGAGTTCTGTCTGGAGGAATAGTTGTTTATTCCATAAAAACAAGATGGAAAAAAAATCATGTAATAGCAAATAGTGTAAATAAATGAAAAATTGTAGATTCAACCCCGCTAGTATCTTCAATATTAACCTAATTGGCGTATGCCTAAGTTGTTGGGTTTTTTTTGTGGGAGGGAAAGGGGGGCTTTAGAAAAATACTTTGAATCCGCAGTTTCATAACTCAATGTACGCAAAATTGTTGATATAAACAAATGGTGGAATATTAATATTGTATATACTGTTATGATCACCGCGAACTACGGTTCGTATATATTGTACATACGTGTACGGTACATATTTGATCCAGAATCGTTTATATTGAAGGATATTTGGAACTTGAAAATATTTGTCTTTTTTCAAAACTAATTTTTCTTGGAACTTTATCTTTTCCATCTATAGGGAGCTTCATTGGATTTGAAAACACCTGGCGCTGCACTGCTTCATTCATCATTAGACTAAAGACAGTGGCGTCGGAAAAGAGGGCTCAAGCCCCCTTGGGCAGAAAGACACGTGGTTTCACAACATACCATATGATTTGTTATAGATTCTTAAGCACCCTGTATAATTTTTGAGTTTTACGGCCCTGGCTGCAGAAACAACTGTTGTTAAAAACTTGTACAATGTTTTTTTTAAACCACGCATTCTTGCCGCAGAAAAGAGAAAGAAAACGTTTTTGAGTATCCGAGTAAAAGCACCCTACCTTCTGTTTATAGCTATCTCGTCCGCTGTCCGTTACAAAAAAGGCCATTGGGGCAAATTCATCCCTCAGGCTGCCTATACGTAGCCTCCGCTATATACAAGGGCGGACACAGGGGTGGTCACAGGGGTCATGACACCCTCAAATATATTTTTTCACTGTAAAAAATTCCGACTTTCATGATAAATGAAGGGTGTTATTCCAAGACCATGGCAAATTCTGTACTTGATCCCCCCACCTCCAAACTGAAAGTCAGTGTCTGTTCCTGGGTATATGTATTATGATAAATTTGTATTCAACACATGGTATGTATATTTTATCACTGTCGATACTGGTGGTGTGATTTCTATCGAATAACTTTCTCAATCGTGGGGCGGTTCATGATATAACTAGAGTAAAATGTGTAGAAAACGATACTTCATGGACCCAAAGATATTGTTATATACAATTCATCGTCATAGACAAGATTGAATACGATATCAATGGCGGATCCAGAAATCTTTCAATGTAGTGGTGGGGGGGGAGATTTGTTTCCAATTCCTGTTTTTAGCTAAGTTTCCAGTACTTTTCATTACATTTTTTATAAAATCCTGGCTCAAGCGGGGGCGATCGCTTCATCGCCTCTTTGGATCCGCCGATGTATAATATACTCTATATTTATCGGGACAGGAGTGGGGGTGAGATCGCAATAGACAGCATCATTATGGACAACTTTCACTGTATAGTGAACTATAAATAACGGAATAGGCGTAGCCAGGGGGTTTGGGGGTCGTAACCCCCCATTGTACTGAAATTTTGTATATTTAATATAGGAATATATGAGTTGTAGCTCTGTAACCCTCCCTCATTGAGCCTATAACTCCCTTATGAATTTTCTGTGTGCGTCGATGAATAAGTATATAAATTATTTTAAAGTATATAAATTATTTGTAAGTATATAAAATTATTTAGTATATAAATTATTTGTAAGTATATAAATTATTTGTAAATATATAAATTTTATTTTAGTATATAATTATTTTAAAGTATATTATTTATAGTATATAAATTATTATTTTAAGTATATAAATTATTATTTACGTAAGTAGTATATAAATTATTTGTCATAAATAAATATTGGAAAACGAAATTAATTTCCCTCCATAAGAAAAAGAAAATGAAATCAATAAATTTTGAAAATAGATTCGCAGCCGTTTGTGAAGTATAGCTTTTAAAATCCGCATCGCAGGGGAAGATTTATCGCCCAACTTCGATTCGGACCCAAATTTTAACTATCTCATCATTTTATTTAAGTCGCCTTAGTTATTTGTGGCGGGAATAATACAGTTATCTGTATATGGCTTTTATTAAGATACACTAGGATTAGAGCGCGGCCTTCGGCGGCCACCTTTCTAAACTCTCTGTTTGTCTTGCCAAAATCTCTCTCTCTCTCTCTCTCTTATTAAATCAAGGGTGTCAACTTAAAGAAAACATTGAATATTGAGACGAGCTGAAAGAGAGTACTCCTATGTGCAGTCAAGTGAGATGAAAATCAGAAACCCAGAGATGGAAAAAACATAAACAACTCAGCGTAGAGTTTAAAACTGCATTAAGGGAAGGGGAGGATTGGGCGCCACAAGTCCATCTAACTCGATGCCTACGATAAACAACATATTTTTTCTGCTGTGTTACTCGCCTCAATTATATTTTGCATCTCTTTACTTATTGTCCATCAATTTGGGAGGGCCCAGTCACTTCCAAATAATTTTTTGGCCGGAGGAAAGAACCTGGGCCCCCTCAAAGTTGACACCTCTGTACATGGCCGGATATCCCATAAGACCCACTAGGACCGAGCTCAGGGCACAAATTTTAAGAGCGCTTTGAAACGCGACGGCGAGAAAAAAATAAATTAAAATACGAAACATTCAAAAAATAAAACTTTGACAGAAGCAGTTTGTTGTCAAATCGCTCTAATTCAGCTACGAATTGATGAAAATAGGAAGAATAGAAGTTTATTTTTTGAAATTTTCGATTTAAGTGTAAGAATACTAATTGCAAAATAATAGTAAAAGAACACTAAAAAAAATCCTCCTACGATTTACAATTATTTCATGAAAACGAAAATTTCATCTCATTTATATACGTGGGATTTTTTACAATCGAACTAGGGATTACAATACAATTGAGGATATTGCCCGTAAAAAAAAAGCAAGGAGGAAGGCATTGTAAAAATAAAAATTGTATGTAAACTTTTTATTTCAATACCTACCTAAATGAATTCCATTTCTTTTTTAATTGTATATTTTTTTTATTTCAGTTTATTTTTTCTAAATATAGCTTTCATAGCAATAAATTTACATGGCGGGTGGAGGGGGCATATGCGTAGCTACAGGGGTGTGGTGCCTGGTTATGCAAGTGCAGCACCTCGATTTTTTTTTGTTTATAAGTTTTAATAGAAGTAAAAAAAAAGGTAAGTGTGTAAAAAAAAGATGTAAATATATATATATACGGGGTGCCCCATAGTTACCGCTAAAAAAAGTCGCTCCTAGGGGTTGCAAAACATATCGGGTCTAGAGCGCAAAAATGGATAAACCCGGCCCTGACCCTGTATTGAGATCAGTAAGTGTTAGCAACTTTACACGAAGTGTCACTATTCCCTCAAATATTAGTTTTTATATTTAGGTCATATTTTTGAAAAGGAATCTATAACGGAGGGTCAATCCATTACTTTTTATATGTTCATTAAACCCTAAATCGCAGAAAGGGTTTCCGACACGTAGGAATGTCCTGTATATATTATGATATGGAATTCAGAATTTCTTCAAATATATTCAATACACCGTAGTGTATTTCCGTCATTACTGCTTCCATAAATCATATGTTTATTATGAATCATGGCGTTTGACGACTCTCTGATTTTGTACACGTGACGTATGTCATAGTCAACGTGAGAACACGTTGATATATGATTAGATGATGCCAGCCTTGGTGTAAACTTCAGCTAGCACAATGCATTGTCGGTAAATAGTATGGGCACTACATTTTTTAAAAGATTTTTGCCATAGTAGTAAGAGAGACGATATACAACAACGGAAGTGACGTCATACAAAATGGTCGCCGCACGCCTTTCTCCATCCGTCGGTTCACGTTCGACGCTAAGCGATCTTTTCTCCATTTTAGCGCCTCTCCAGGCGCGTTCCAGAACTCTCAATTTTTTAAATTATCAAATTTAAAAATTATGTATCTTCTAATTAAAGAGTTTTCAGAAAATAAAGAAAAAAGAAACTTTTATTGTATCAATCCTTTATTGAAGTAAGATTTACTTAAAACAATATATGTCTATATTGTACTCGTATGCCTCGAAATATTTAGAAAAATAAATAAATAAACGCTAATATGAAACTTTTATTTATGGTATACAGATTATGAAACTGACACTAAAAATCCCTCTTTCTTGTTTTCTTCAACAAAGTTATCACAATTATTATCTCAATTAATATTATCTCATGATTGATATTGTCTCATAATTGACATTATCTCACAATTGATATTATCTAGGGCAGGGGTGGGGAACCTTTTCATGTTGGAAGGCTGCATTAATTTAGCTGTTAATGTTAGAAGGCCGCATGTGTTTGGATTGTGTAGGTCAATCAAATTTATTTAATCAAAATTATTTCGTTAAATCTTCATCTACTCTTTTATACTTTAATTAGGTTCGTTTTAAGCATATTAAGATCATAATGCAAATATAAAAGACGAACAGAATCATATTAATAAAAATAAAGGGATTTTTCTTCAAAATTTTAATTTTGTCAAAAGGCCGCACCCAATAGTCTCGAAGGCCGCGGGTTCCCCACCTCTCATCTAGGGTTTCTTTTTCTACACACAATTCAGCTAAATAACTTAATTTTAACTGATTTACAGAATTTCATAAATATTTTTTTATTCGTCCTGACGCCGAATATGATTATTTTTTCAGTTACATTTGAAGTGGTGCCCGGTGTTCACCGAGCCGGGAACCTAAAAAAGCGGACTCTGGACATTATTTTTGCCGGCTGAGTTCGATAAAATTTAACATTTACAAAATTTAACATTCACAAAATTTGACATTTACAAAATTTAACATTTACAAAATTTACATTTACAAAATTTACATTTACAAATACAAAAGTATTTCAACTGCTGTGGAATTATTTCAGTATATTCAGTGGATTATTTCAGAAAAGCAATAAACTAGAACTAAATTATTAAAAAAAAGCCTTGGATAGAGGAGAATGGGTGATGATTGTCAAGGAGGCCCAGGTCCTTAGGGGACGGCAGGGCTGAAAAAAAGAAACAAAAGAAAAAACGGATACATGGAATTCGAGGATACGAAGGAGGATTGTAAGAGGAAAAAATAATTTGCTGTCGGAGGGGAAAGTTAAGAGACAGTGGCGTACACAAGAGGAGTTGACGGTGTTCATAACCATGGCCTTTTTGTCCTTGCACTGTTAAGCTCGCAAATAAGCATGAGTCAACGATTGATATGGTGGTCCGCTAGGAAACAAAGGCAAAACTCGTAAAAGGAGAAAAAGGAAAAAGATGATAGCGTTCCCTAGTGACATTTCGATTTTTTTTGTCAACCTATTTCCTGAAATTCTGGAACTGAGGCCACACCGTTTGTGGCAGCGATTTGTTCCGCCAATCGAGAGAGAGATTCAATTTCGTGACGGTGCTGCCTCTTATAGCATTTTTGGTAACTTTTTGTTTTTACGCTCCTACATGGTTTCGTGACGAAGTGAGCATATTTTTAACCAACCATTGTATCTTGAACAGGAGGAATGAAAAAAAAAAAAAACGTACACAGCACCCCTTTACAGATTTTTTCCAAATTTTTTTGTAAACCATCTCAAAATTTTCAGTTAGAATTGTGCCGTCTTCAACGTTCAATTCCATCGATCGAAGGAAATTTTAATTGTATATATTATATATTGAATTAGAATTCATTATAAATATGAAATTTATTAACTTTTAATTATTATCGACCTTATTTGTTTTGCATTATCTTGTTTAAGGCTAACTACTTGATCACTTTTAAGGAATTACTTTTCATTCTCCACGACACTTGTTTCACAATCGTTAATTCCGAGATTATGTTCAACTATATTATACATTCTAACTTCTAATTTATTCTTAAAGTAGTATTATGGCTCTGCGGTGGCACAGTGTGTTTCGTTTCATGCGCCGTTAACTCGGGTTCGACTCCCAACCGTGCAAAGAACGCTTACTTAAAGAACTCATAAATATATCACTGATCATTGTAGTTCGGGGTTTTGTTCCCTTCGAATTCCTCGGAAAATAGTAGGCCCCGGTGCAGCATGACCATTGTAGTTTTGAGCTATAAAACCACAAACGAACAAAATAGTATTATAAGAACAAAGTCGGTTACATAACTTATCTCTAATTAATTCTATTACTGTTTACTAATAGGTCCTTAATTTTTTTCATTTCTGGTCCTTAAAAGTTCTTAAATTTTATGTAAAGAAATGTATGTGAACCATGTATATGTTGGATTAGAATTTATTATAAATGTGAAACCCATTAACTTTTAATTATCGACCTTATTTGTTTTGTATTATCTTGCTTAAAGATAATTACTCAATCACTTTTAAAGAATTGTTTTCCATTCTCAACCACTCTCGTTTCATAATTGTTAGTTCTGAGATTATGTTCAACTATATAATACATTCTTCGAATTTATTCTTAAAATAGTATTATGAATACAAAGTTACATATCTTATTTCTGATTCATTCTATTGCTGTTTGCTAATAGGTTCTTATTTTTTGTTTTTGGTATTTAAATTTCATGTAAAGA
>QLNU02015359.1:25800923-25814929 GCA_006491805.2 Dysdera silvatica | reverse complement strand
CTTTTGATGTCACAATATCCCATCATTGTGCAAATTAATTTTGACTTAGACCTGAGAAAACAGGGGAATGCACTAAACTGAGCTAGAACCTGTGATCTCAAGAGTTATAATCTCACTGCTCCTACCATTAAGTTATAGAGTTCAGAAAGGTTTTAAAAGCCTAACAGGGACGCTTTAGTTAGCATGCTGTTGTTCCAGGTTCGGCTTCTAACAGTGTTGGTGAGGTGAGGAACCTTACTGGTTAATTGCTCACTGTTGTCCAAGAGTTAATTCCGCGGGCTTGAAGAGTTTCAGATTTCTGGAAAAGATTTCGGCTAACTGTCCTTGCGCTACAAAACAAATTTTCTTTTATTTGAATTCAACACATGACTGTTCTGCAGATGATGGCGGATTAGCCACGGAAATAGCTATCAGCAGTGTAATTAAACATTTTAAACTGTGTTAATTCGTTGTTTTTTCCTCGCTCTTTCACAAGAATTTCCTTTTATTTGAGCCTTATATGGATTATTGGAATGTATCACTTATTTATTTAAAGTTATTTATGCATCCATTTTGAAAGGAAATTGTCCATGATGGAATGCAAATTCTGCTGCTGTTGAAGAGAAGTGCAAGAAATTATTGAAAGTCTCATTGTAAATAAAGGTACATTATTCTCACAGATTCACTGTAAGTGTCCACCCTTATTAAATCTGTGAAATACATTGTCCACAAGTGTTTTCGATGTGTTGAGAACCATGACGTTTCAGAATGTTTAGTGAACAAAAAATCCCAATTTGTTTTTAAAACAAATTGATATATAGAACATTTTTCGATATTCGGAAACGGTATTCCTATATAATGACCACAGAATTCACAAAAACGTTGGTGTATGGACGTTTTATTGTGTATACTAGGGGATCTTCAGCCCGATAGCCACTTGCGGTCCGCCGACATATTTTATGCGGCCCGCCAGCTCATGAAAAAATGCAAATTGTTTCATACAAAAATAACGGCCCTTGCTCCCTCTGTGTCTGAAATCGATGTATTTTATTCTGTTCACATTTTGTAATAAATATTTTAAAATGCTAGAGAACTAAAGTAATACGCGGTCCTCCCTCAATTGTGTTTTACTTTAGTTTTCTAGCGTATATGGGTTAAAACCGTATGTACGGTCTCGCCTTGTCTGGCGCAGAATGATCCTTGTTGTCCTTGCGCCATAAACGTACAACCAACCAACCAACGTATATGGGCATTAAGTCTAGTTTCGTTGATTTTCATTTTCAGGAGTAATTAAAAAAAAATCAACTTAGGACTCATTGAATTCTATTCTAAATATATCGATAAGAACATCTTCCCAACCATCTGACTGCATGCTCTGAAAATATTACCATTCAGAAGAACTTACATCTGCGAATAGGCGTACGCAGAAAGTTCACAAGAAGGGGGTTACAGGCTGAAAATGATGGGTGACAAAGCTGCATCTCCATATATTCATGCGTATATATACAGTATATACAAAATTTCATCTCAATGGGGTTAGAACCCCATCAAACACATTCTGCGTACGCCAGCGAATAGTCTTTTAAAGAATGAAGTTAGTAAAATTAAAAGTTGAGACAGAATAACTGACGTCCACCTTGGAAACACTTTTAGGATTGTAATATCAAAAATAAGACCTGATATTGACAGGTTTGTTAAAAATAAGCAGTGCCAAAAATCTCACTAAAATGTTTAATTTTGCTTTATATATTAATAACTAAAAGTATTGAAACTGTTTTTTGTAATATATATATATACATATATTACAGTTTAAAAACGAATAGAACAAAAAACAGTTTCAATACTTTTGTTACAAAACTATCAAACTTGGCAAAGGGGTGAGGCAGGGAGATACCATTTCTCCAAAACTTTTTACTTCTGCTTTACAGATGATTTTTCAGCTGATAAATTGGAATAACAAGGGAATAAAAATAAATGGTGAATATTTAAATCATCTGCGGTTTGCTGATGACATTGTTATTTTTTCAACGGACCCATTAGAACTCCAAGACATGGTACAGGAGCTCTCAACTAGAAGTGAAGAAGTTGGACTCAAGATGAACCTACAAAAAACTAAGATCATGTTCAATAATTTTGTAGAGGAAACAAAAATACAAGTTGACAACACTGAGCTAGAAATTGCTGATTCATATATTTACCTTGGCCAGCTGATTTCAATGGATGGCAACATTATGAAAGAACTCAACAGACGTATTAAACTTGGCTGGAGTGCATTTGGAAGAAACAGTTTTATCCTGAAGGGGAAATTGCCTTTGTGTCTAAAAAGAAAGGTCTTCAACCAGTGTGTATTGCCAGTCCTCTCTTATGGATCAGAGACATGGAGTCTAACAGTTGGAGCAATACGAAAGTTACAGACAACGCAAAGGAGCATGGAGAGGTGCATGCTTGGAATAACTAGGAGAGATCGAAAAAGAAACACTTGGGTGAGAGAGCAAACTAGAGTAGAGGACATCATTGTTAAAGTAAAAGGGCTGAAATGGCGATGGGCTGGGCATATTGCAAGAAGAACTGATCAACGATGGACAACAGAAATTCTGAACTGGATTCCAAGAGACCACCGAAGACCTAGAAAACGTCCTCAAACTAGATGGGTGGATGAAATAAGAAAACAGGTTGGGGTGACGTGGAAGCGAATTGCTCAGGATAGACCTTCATCCAGCAGTGGATAGATAATGGTTGAATATGATGAGTTACATAAGAAGAGAGTTATGAGAAGAGAAGAGAAAGAGATATATAGGCATATATATATATGTATATATATATATATATATATATATATATATATATATATATATATATATATATATATATATGTATATATATTTAGTCCAAAAACAACACAGGTGGCGCAAACATAGAGACCTTAGAACAAATGAGACAACGAAGGCCTGGTTGGGGTGGGGGAGACCCTAGATTCGCCTTCGTTTAGTCTTAATATTGCTGGTACGGTAGTGCGGTCCGCGGAACAGCAAGAATAAGCAAATTTGCGCCTTGAACTGAAAAAGGTTGAAAACTCCTGGTGTATACCTATACATAAAATTGCAGCATAAATTTATACTTAGTAGGGGGGGCACTGTGTTCCCCCATTGATCAACCCCAGCGTGCACCTGTATTACTTCAATTGGCCACCGAAAAATGTAGCCCAGCCTTTTCAAACTTTTCATCGAAAATTTGTCACCGCAGGCTTTAGCTTACTTAGCCTATTGGTAAATCCGCCATTGTGTACATACAGTACAGTAATTCAGCTTAGCGTGTACAAACTTCTGGAATGGGTAAGTTGCACAAGGACAAATCTTAATCGTAAAGCAATGCAGGGCCTGAAACTCCATGTGGTAGTGTACCCAGAAGACGAAAAATTAAAGGGCAGCACGCGTAAATATGTTCAGATTTTTATGGCGCAAAGGCATCTGGGCTGTACTGAGCCAGCAGCATGGGTAAGAAGAAAATTTTTTTGCATTACTGACGAGACATTTACGAAATGCATTGCGGTTACAGGGGGTGCTTGACATCGCGGCCATGAGCTGTAGCACGCGCTTGACATCATCAGCGCATGGAATCGCGTATCTTTTGGAAAATGTCTGATGTATTTTGGATTTATGATAGAGCTCCTCATCACTTTCAACGTAAATGTCGTACACTAGGCTTTTGATGTAACCCCAGAAAAAGTAATCAAGACATGGTAAATTTGATGATCTTGCAGGGCAATAAATGGGACCACCGCGTCCGATCCACCGATCTCCAAATGTCATGTTTAAGTAATAACAGCTGAACAACGCCATCTACCGCATGAAGATGGCCTTTCCGTCTTTGCATTGCTATACGATTCTGATTTGCCTATGTGCAACCTACCTCTCCTAAAAGTTTGCACATGCTTCGCTGAATCGCCCCGCATATTAACGACGTTTTATATTCAAACTAAAGTCAGATTATATGATCACATGGCTATACATCATGCGTGGCCAGGGCTCACTTTTTTTTTTGTAAAAGCTGGCAACCTTGAATCACAGAAATCATATCATAAAATAACAAAAAAGTAAAACTGCAAGCTCTCCAATAATATACTGATTAACAACTATTTCTGTTTAACGGTGGTGTTCTGCAGTCCCGGCAAGTGCTTCATAAAATCATACGTACTCCGATTAACGTCTTTTTCTGCTTAACGGCGTTTTTCCCACACCTTGAAAGTAGTCGGAGAAATTACCGTATTCTTATTCATATGTATTTACTCTAGATGTACCAAAGCACACCGCTATTATAGCCTGTATTAACTTCTATGGGCACATTTCTAGAGAAGTCCACACTAAGCTACATTGATTTCGTCTCGGTTATGCTTTTACCAATAGCTTCCTGCACTGAATTCGCCAGCAACCTATAGCAGTGTATCTCAGTGTACCACGCCGGAGGCCACCCTTCCCATTATCACCCATGCACACCACACACACATTATATCACGAGTAAAGATGAGACACTGGATCACATCCTCTTCTCATGTCCTGCTTAAGGGTTTCTCCTCAAAGAGCTCTTTGCCTCCTGTTGTAGCCTTAATCTAACTCAGCCTGCACATCTCTCAGGCTTGCTGAGTCCAACTATCAGCTCAAGGGAGCTGATAGTTGCTATCGTTACTGTTGTATTTGCCTTCTTCGTCAGTCTTAGACGGCGCCTCTGATTCTTTGCTCCTGCTGCTGCAGAACTTCGCACATAGTACGCTCTGTCTGAGAAGACAGCACTGCCTATGGCAGCCACTTTTCTTATCTTTAACTGCTCAACAACAATAATATATACTAACCTCTCTCATCAATGCAAAATTAGAATAATGATTATAATCCAACGATTCTCTGAGTTCCACTTGTGCTCGAGATAATATTGCAAAGTGCTTGGAAGCAATTTGAAGCGTAAGTTCGCAACTGTATCTTACTGTATCTAAGTAAAATTGTATAATAGTTGTTTAATAGTAACTGTATCTAAGTAAAATTTCGATACATTCTGCATCACAGTCTCTTGCAGCGAGAATGAGTGGATCAACGATAAATCTATTCCCACTGCGCAATAATCTATAACCGCCGAACAGAAATCGAGTTTCATTGGAATGATCTAGAAAATATTTTAAATGCTGGCCTGCTTCTTTCTGCAGTGGACAGACCTATTTGCCCATCAGTTTTTTTTTTAATTTAAATGAAATTGTTGTCATGAAACTTATTGGGTAAGTCTGTAGCAGGGGCTTGCTTATAATATTTAAACTAAAGCAGTCTTATCGTGTAAACATAGTAAAGTGCATTTTGTCCTGTAAAAAATAAAGTGTGTTCCATCTTATAAAAAAGTAGCAAAGTGTATTTTATCGCATAAAAAACAAAGTGTCTTCTATCTTGTGAATATGACAAAGTGTATATTATTGTGTAAAACTATAAAGTGTATTCTAATAAAAGAAAAAGTAAAGTGTATAAATGTAAAAATAGATGATGAAATAATAAACATATGCCACATTCATCTGAGACATTGTAAATAATAAATAAATAAATTCTGTTAAAATACTGACGTTGATTCTAGTTTTATGTTTAAATAGCTAACCTTATCCAAAGTTTGCAAAGTGCCAGTCTGTTACAATTATCTGTTACAAAAGGAATTGCACTATTACTATTTTTACTGCAAAACTGGTAAACAATCATATCTTCATAAATATATGAAATGATTTCAAATGCTTACCGTTTTGAACTTCATGGAATCCATAATATGTCAGTTGTATATGTATATTAAATTTATTTATATTAATATTAACTTAAAAATCATTGTCCACGCCCTTGTGTATGCTATTTTCATCTTTTAAATTTCAATGTACTTTGATTAAACATAAATAAAACCTTAAGCAATTATTTAATCCTTAGTCATTCTTATTGTCCCCATTTTTAAGGTTCATTGGATGTAAGTATAGAAATTAATATTCAAATATGACAAATTATAATGAATGCTAATGCACTAATTATTTATTTTCTATATAATACAAGTTAATGATTTTAGTAATTTATATCAGGTTGGTGTTTATTTTGGTTGGTATATTACAATGCATTCATCATTATAACATATTTTTTCAAGAATTATTAGAAAAGTTATAAGGAACTCAATTCAAATGAAAAAATTTGATTTAAATGCAGAAAATCTTATTTATGTACAAAGAATTTTGATATAGAAATACAAAGAATCTCATTAAAATTAAGTATCTAATTTAAAATTAACAAGTTCGATTTAAATTTTAAGAAATCCAATCAAAATTAAAAAATACTTTTGTAAATAAAAGAATTACCGTTCGAGAAATATTTCTTATTTTTTTAATGTGTGAGATATCATTTTGTGTTATTTTTCATGGATGGCTACGAGTTCGTGGATCCTTAAAGATCAGCAGACTACAGTTGGAAAGCCACTATGTTCCGCTATATGATAATCGTTTAATCATTTTAAATTATTCATTAACCTATATAATTACGTTAGCAATAAAAAGGATTGAAAACAAATGCATTTGAAAATATATAAAGCATTCAGGAAGCCAATTGAAGAATTAAAACCGTTTGGTGTTATATTTGATTAACTCGCTTATATTTAGCATGGTGTTTCCTCGGCATCAAGTTATCCGTATAAAACGAAAAATTCTTGTACAAAATCATAAAACTTGGTGTGTATATTCAGTTTCTGATGCAGTATATTTCGCATAGTAAAACACAATACGCTTCTGCGTGAATGGTCGGGTCGTGTGACCCTAGCGGAAAAAATTAGAAACAGGTCAGTTTCCGCTGAAATCGGCTTATGTTATGGCCATTATGAAGACATGAAGCGCAGTTTGACCGTGCTTCAAGTATTTGCCAATAATTGCTCTGGTGATCGCATTTGTGCCAAGAAGAAGAAAACGAAGAGGAAGAGGGAAATTGATTTTCATTGCAATAGCCACTTGAAAACAGTACAAGAAAGAGTGTCTGATGGTCGAATAAAAAAAGCTGCATGTAGCATATTATGTATGCAGGGCATGTACAAAACTACCAATTTCCACAGAAACAGTAATTTTTTACTGGTTAAATATGGTGAAAAGATGTTTATATTCAATTTTATTCCTTGCTCTCAGTTTTTGTGGTATCCTTTTTTTCATGTTTTACAGTTGGAAGCTTCGATCATTGCATGCAGGGAATTACTTTTCCTTAAGCTGTAAGTTTTTATCAAATTTTTACTTGTCTTTTAGAATTTTGAAGTTTGATTTTGGAATTCCATTAAAAATATGCATACAAGTTAAATGGTTAACTGTTTCTAATTACAGTAGGTGAAAGCCAGTGGTGTACGAAAGGGAGGGGCTCGGGGTACCCACTGGATATCAAAATACATTTTCTCAAAGGCCTCATATATTCTTTTTCAAAGCCACTTGAGTACCCCGGTGAAACTGCACAACACGCAACCCACTTCTTTGTTTATCCTCTTGAAATCGTAGGAAATTGCACTAGATCGCGTTGTGCCGTCACACACTGTAACATGACATACATCTGTATACAACCTCCCCTCGAAGTTCAGTTCTCCCTAGAAAATTGAAAATTACAATGGAATGTTATGTGAGGAACATTAGGTTTGGGGAGCCCATAGCCCCCCACCAAGGAATCTATAGCCTCTCTTGTCTAAAAGGAAAACTTTTTGTAAAAAGACAACCAAAACCTATTAATAAATATACTATAGAAACTCTTTACGAAGAAAAACTGGCGCTCTTTTACAATATGGTAACTGCTTCCATTTTGATGATTTTTTTGTTTACATGCATTTTACTTTGCTCTTTGTTTTCACTTGCTTTTTTTTTTTAAATATTTTTTTCTTTGTCTAATTTCATAGTTTTGGTTAAAAAAAGTAACCACAGAGTGCTGGCGAGGGACCCTTCCTCACTGATGGACCATGAATCTTCTAGCGGCCCCCTATGTCCTTTAATTCTGGTTTTCTCTTACTTTTTTATCGTTATTTTTCTCTAATTCCATAATGTTAATTAAAAAAGTAACCACCAAGCTCTGGTGATGGCCTTTCCTCTTTGATGAACCACTAAACTCATAGCAGTACCCTGCATCCTTTGTTTCTAGTTTTCTCCTTTTTTCAATACTATAATTTTTTTTCCAAATTTAAAATCAACTTTTTTTTTCCAAATTTAAATACAACTTTTTTGTTTTTACTTAGGAACGAAACACTCACCAAAATGAAAGTGGTTGCCATGTTGTAAAAGAGCATTAAAAAACTATTAAAACCATATATTCTATTGAAACCCCTTAAGAAATAAAACTATTCCAAATATTTTTGCAGAATCAATGTTTACTTATGTATGCTAAACATAAAATGTAATCGAAGTATTGTCAAACTCAGTATGAGCATGGCTAAAACGAGAGCACAGCTAATATAAGCAATCAGTACATTAAGTTTAGTTCACTATTTAACTATATTAAGAGTTTCACGCTTTTTACGAACACAAAAGTAGAATCTCGACTAATACGAGAAAAATATCTGTCCAACTTTAATGCGATTTTTCCCTTTCCTATACTATTTTTTCGTTTTTTTCAACGAAAAGAAAAGAAAACATCGAGATATACAAGATACACAAATGAATATGCCAAGCAAACAATCAAAACTTACTGATTTTTTCAATAACTATTGAGGTGAAATTAAGCGAAATGAGACCATATGTGTATTTATTTACAGTGTAATAAAAATAGACCCCATATAGGTAAGGTTGAAAATTCTATGTTTATTAAATGATATAAAGTAAATCTTGCACTAAGAAAATTAGCCAAGTTAATTTTAGTAATTATTTTATTACGTGTGTGTAGTTCAAAATTTTTATTCCTTTCGCAGGTTTTACAAGTAACAACTAATACGAGGAATTTTACGTGTTCTTACCTCCTTGTTTTAACAGAGTTCGACTGTAATAACCCAAATTTAATTTTCAAAAATAACTTTCCCTGTACAGTGTTGAGCATACACTTTCTAGAAAAGCTAATTAACATAGAACTACGAAATATTTGAGGCAAAAGATCAATGTTAGGTATAATTAAGCAAAGGGTGCATGATTGTGGCATAACTGCATAATAATCCCCCGTGATGTTGCTAAAGGTACCAATTTCCTTCCTGCATGCCACCATAATGGGTTCCCTTTTTTGCAAAACCAGGCACAGTATAGCCCAGATGCTCTTGCGCCATAAAAAAGCCAAACAAACAAACCCAGAATTTTTATAAATATATTAAAAAAAGGGCTTACTTTTGCGTAGGCATAATCTGACGAGAACAGGGAGGGCATTTACCCTCCAATTTTTTTAGAAAAGAGGCAAAATCTTGCTTTTTTCCATATAATTTTATGTTTTTTTTTTGCTCCTCCAGTTATATATATTATATTACAGTTATTATATTGAACACCCAAGTTACGCATATATGCCTATGTTTTTGGAAACTTCTGTAATAAATATTTTTGGAAGCTGTTAAAACTATCTTTCTTCCGTAAACTGACGAAGATCAATACATAAGTTTGAAAACTATCTTACTTTTCCATTTTCAGTGTCATAAGATAAAACAGGTTGGGGTGCCTTGATTATTTGATGTTTTTAATAAGTAGTAAGGGGAAACATCCCACTAGGCTTGCACTGAGTCAGGAAAAATATTGGACCACAAGTCATGGCAAGGGTCCTTGTGATAGAATTGGTGGGACGTTAAAGAGACTTGTAGCAAACGCAAACCCTTCTAGTTATAGTACTTAAAAAAAAACCCATCCTGTAGTTTCAAGTCCTTTTGATTTTACGGCTCTTTAAAATCAGCAAAATTTTTCATCATGAGGGCTATATTTAAGCTCATTAAAGTCTCAGTTATCAAAATTTTATCTGACGTACATATACGTTTTTTGAAAGGCCAGGATCTCTGGCAAGGACCCCTGCTGTTCACGCGCTTTGAGATCAGACCTATGGAAGATGATAGTGCTTGACTTCCTGATCACAAGTATGTAATCATTTGTCTGCTAAAATGACATGACAATTTTTTATGAATATTTGAAGTCCAAAAATGACACTTTTTTCGCCAGGTTTGATATTTTTTAATCGCACTGTATGTGAGCAAAAACAGGTTTGAAGTCGGTAAGATTATGAAGGATCATCGTATTTAACGGATAAAAATAAAAAATTATGTCTCAGCTAATTTAAACAGTATAAAAAAATTAATATGAAAAATGAACTTTTAGCATAGATATTTGGCGAATTTGGCGACAATTTTGAAGAGTTGGCGGGACATTTAAGTTTCGCATTCCACTAGCTATATAAACTCGTCCGCAAGTGTAACGTCAATATAGTTGTACGAGTTTCCGATTGTGAGAAAATGAAAAATATAGTGAACATAATTCAATCCGTTTTGAATTTGGTCGTTAATAAATACGACACGCTTCCGTCGTTAATAACTGACCAAGAACTTAAGGAAAGTCGGGAAGTATTGTCGAAAATCGAAAACATAATTTTTAATAACAATGTCAGTGAAAGTATCAGTTTAGATTTTGAAGACAATTGTGATTTCCGTATCGACGAAGAAAGTGATATTAGTATAGTCGGTGACGAATATTATAACTGTACTGTAAAGGGCGATCAATTGGCAAATGAATTCAGTTTAGAAAATATGCAATGGCAGAAAACAAATGGAAGAATGACATATATTTTGTTAAAAAATTAAAATACCCTTTTATGAGATATGCAAGGTCAAATGCATTGACCTTGAAAATAAAAATTTGAAATATATATTCATGTGGCATATCATAAGAAAGCCCACATTAAATACTTTCTAAAGATACTAATATTGAGTCTCTATATTAATTAGGACGAAAGTTATGAGAAAATTTGTCATACGAGAAATGCTAAAATTTGAGCTATCTACCCATTTTCAAAGTTATATATTTCAAAAACTAATAGCAATAGGGACTAATTATTGGGCATTTCATTTCTCTGCAAGTGGAACAAATGAGCCAAATTTCATAAAAATCTGAAATGGTCTGGTTGTGAGCTTGGGTGATTTGACATGGAATGATCCTTTATGCAAATTTACACATACATTCATGTAATAATGAATACTAATATTTAGAAAAATTTGTTATTATGAAGTCGAGACCAGTCTCTGTTTCAAATGCTATTAAGGTAATGTATTAAAATTTCTGATTTAACGAAGTAAATATTTGGAATTGTTATGATAAAGAATGCAAGAAAAGAAAGAGTATGAAAATCTACATGCATCGGAGGAAGTTTGCCCGAGACCACTAATAAAAAATACTTTAACTTTGCTGATCTTGTTGCAAGAAACAGCCATCGTCAAACCACCATTACCAAACAAGTCATCGCTTGGCCACCACTTATCTGGAAGAAGAGTTGTGGCCTCATAGTGACAATGAAGACTGCCTAATTAATCGCTTCGTGTAGTATTGTTGCAGATCTTCTGATAAATGGGTATAATCAGTTATCAGGATTTCTTATTTTCCAGATCTGCTTTGATCTCAAATTATTTCGGCTAACTGAAATTCTACTGCAATTTTTAATAGTTAATGCATTATATTATTTCTACTAATATAAGGTTTATTTCTAGCAAATTTTGAGGATTTCGCTTCATACAAGAAAAGAGAAGTTTCTTACGATCGCTTATTGCACTATATACTTCATCCGCAAACCCATTGTAAAGTTTTTGCTATTTTGGGTGGAAAAATGATGCAAGACCAAAAAGTGGATGGCGATAAAATTGTATGTTTGAAACCTGGCCCTGGTATCTCGAAGAACTGCACCGTATACTCATTTGGGTAAGAAGAAATTCAATAGTGTATTATTTACACACACAAAATAATTCAAAGAAAGTAAATTCCCTCTCGTCAACATAGAGATTTCAAAATTAATCACTGTCCTAGCATCATAAAAATACAATCAACCACGTATCATATACATTTATACATTACAATATGTGTAAAATTGCAATTTATTTCAAATTATTGGGTGCAGGGGTCTTGAAATCAGTATAAGTGTATGCTTATGCTTCTTCTTAACTGGTCGTGATGGATTCGGAACCCTGACCTGTTAGTAATTTGGCCAGTTAATCCAAAAATTGAGCTGTTTATAGCAGAATAGTGGGATATAACTGAAGCATTATAATGAAAATTTTATATTATTTTAGAATCAATTAATTTATAAAATTAATTGATACTAAAATGATATGCAGTGAAATCTGTCAAAACGATACCTTAGGGACCAGAAAGAAATATCGTTATAGATAGGATTGAACCCGATGCTTTCTATATTTGATGGGATTATGGAAGATATCATTGTAGGTAGTATTATTATTATAAAGTGATTTCGCTGTACATATTTTTTTTAACAAGAAAAGGCATCTAGAAGCATGCCATTGAAATGTCGTTTTAAAGACTTTGGTGAAAATTGAAACTAATTGAAATTTAGGAGAAAAATAAACAATCAAATTTTAAAAGTGGAAGTAGATAATTAGGTATTACATAATGGAAAGTTGATGATTTAAAAAATGCTGACCTTGCTTGTCATGGAATGACCATTGTTGCCCTTTCGTTCACCATAAAAATGCAATCAAACTAAAAATTTAAAAATTTAAATATCAACTTGTTTGGGAATTTTTTGTTTTGATGGTGTCTTTCATTTGCTGAATAGTTATTTGGTGATTCTGCATTTTTATGCATATTGCCACCACCATATTTAAGTATGTAGCAGTCGATATTTTATTTAAAGTCGAAATTAATAGCGTAGAGGTGGGTAGCTTGGTGTGGTGTATACTCAGACATCACATGCCTGCAGGAGTTCTTATAAGGCAGGTTACAAATTTAAAAATAGGCATGAAATTTTTTTGTAAAAAAGTACTTGAAACTGTTTAAGAACAACCATCACTACAACAAGTATTCATTTATCTAACGAGTTCTTCACATGGTCACACTTTGACAAAAAAAATCAAAGCATTCAGAAGCAGTTGTCCAGTTGAGATTAAATTGTATGTATTGGAAATGTTTCGGAAAAAAATGCTTTTGGTTTCGGAATAATTTTGCTATTTGTTCGAGAGCAAGAGCTACACAAATTTAATGAGTCAATATGGAGTGGGTTTATCTCTGGCTCACATTCAAGCTGTTACCCAACATAGCATTGATGCGTGAAGTTGACAGATAGTGTTTTGGGGGGTTTCTTGTCAAATGGCACACAATTGGTGGGCTATTTTGTCTATGTTCTGGTATGCATACAGATATCCCATCAAGGCTTAAATGTGCTCAATAAGAGAAAGAGAGAGAGAGATCAGGTCCATTATGTGTACATGTATACCAGAGTTAGCAAGTTTCTGCCAAGGTTGTTAAAACCGCTGGTTGTGACCGGTTAAGCCTGGCATGGCAGAAACCCAGAAAATAAATATTTTGTGCATTAAAAACTTACCAAAATACCCCAAATGGCAAAAGGGAGTGTATTTTAAAGTAAAATAGGTTTAGTTACAATGTGTATAGTATTTATTCAAAGGTTACATCATAGCAAATTCACTAGCATTTAAGTTCAGGCTGATCTTTTCGATAAAGCAGTCTATAGCAAAAGATTAGTTTTGCTTCCATTTCCTAATTCAAACAATTTCTTAATTTATTAGGAATAGACCAATAGCTTAAGAAAAATATTCTTCCAAGCCCACCAGTACTGTAGGCAATATCGTCGGTGCATAAACAAACAGGTACAAAATCTTCATTTATAGTTTTCTTTAAACTATGCCACCAAACAGAAGTCTGGATATTTTCTAAGATTTTATTGGAGTAGTATGTTTCAGGAAAAGGAGCTGATTTTGCTCAAAAAGCTATAATGTGAAGTACAAAATTTGGGTTAGTGACATTAAAGAATTTCATAGTGTTTTCTTCCTGCTCCTGTGACAATTTGGATCACATGTACTTTGGATGAAGTATATAAACTGGCATA
>QLNU02015359.1:25756544-25800823 GCA_006491805.2 Dysdera silvatica | reverse complement strand
CCTAATAATATACACAGGTAAAGGTACTAAATTTGATATAGATTATCAGAAGAACCTTCCACAGTCATCACAAATAGTTATGACTCAAATAAAACCCCTCCTTCATATGGGGTATTGCCTAATTGTAGATAACTATTATAGTTTGCCCAAACTTGCCGATATGCTGATTGCTAACAGAACAGATATGTATGGCAATGTGCGACGTACAAGGAAAGACATGCCACCCTCGTTTCACAGCAAGAAACTGAAGAAAGGAGACATCGCAGCATTCCAGAGAGGAAAACAGTGGAAAGGTAAGAGAGATGTTTGCATCTTATCCACTATCCACAATCCAGATATGCAAACACACCGGAAGAAGAACACGGATGTTGTGAAGTGTGTTACTGTGTTCGGTTACAATGGGAGGTGTGGATAAGGTGGATCAACACCTTGCAAACAATCCTCTGCCCCGTAAGAGAGGGAGAAAGACTTTTCCACCTTGTGGATCTTGCAATTTGGAATGTGTTCATCCTCTACAAGAAACATGGAGGAAAGAAGAATGCACTTTATTTTCTTATTGATGCTGTTCAGAAAATGGTTTAACAACATCACAAACAAGAATTTTCTCTGAAGGCAGCAGGTCGTCCGTCTGCAAAACAAACACCATTACGCCTTATTGGCTGCCATTTTCGTTCAGTGATTCCTCCCACTGAGAAGAAACAAAACCCAACAATATGGTTCTGAATGTGTAGTATTGTACGTGACGTGCGAGGGAAGAAAATACGGCGAGAGTCCAGATACATGTGTAAAGATTGCGGTGTGGCTTTGTTCATTGACACATGCTCCAGAGCCTGTCACACTGCCACAAATATATAAAACTCACATTCAGTCAGCTCTCACATACATATGAGAGTTACTTCCGTATTCAGTTCAAGCATATTTTAGCAGTGTTTTTCTTTGTAGTGTTGTAAAATGTCAATATAACAATGACTTTCATTTTTCACATGAACCTTAGGTAAATAAAAGTTTTTGATCAACATCTCGAGTATACTCGATGTTTTATTGAAGGAAGATTTTAGGCTTATATATATCATTGTTGCCTTCATTAAAAATAATTGCATTGTTGCCATTAGTTTTGTCCCTAATTTATTGTTAGAATTTTGCAATAAAAAAATTAGATGCAAATTGAAGCACTCTTTCTGAAAGAATCGGTATGTTAAGGAGTTAATATAAGATAAAAAAGAATAGAATATAAGATAGAAAAGTCTGATAGATTGCTTGGAATTGTTCATAGAGAATCATCCGTATTACTCGCAGATCATGAAAATTATATGGATGATATATAAAGGTGCTGTTCAAGTTATAAATAATCGGATGATTAATAAAGATGTAAAAAGACTTGTTGCAGCTTTTAAAATCTATTGCTATTGCCCTGTATAAGATTCGGAAAGATGACTTTTCTATTCCAGATGCTTATGAAATTTGGTTGACCCTCATGGATGATTATAATCTCATAGAAATGAATCAAAAAAGGGTAAAAAGTAGACTTTATCAGGCAATAACTCAACATCATATATGCCAGTTTATATGCTTAGTACATGTGATCTAAATTGTCACATGAGCAGGAAGAAAATACTAGGAAATTCCTTAATGTCATTAACCCAAATTTTATGCTTTACGTTATAGCTTTTTGAGCAAAATCAATTCCTTTTCCTGAAACATATTACTCTAGTAAAATCTTGGAAAATGTCCCAGTTCCTATATGGTGGTCTAGTTTAAAGGAAACAACTATAAATGAAAATTTTGTAACTTTTGTTCACGCAGTGATGGTATTGCCTGCAGTATTGATGGGCTTGGAAGAATATTTCTATCAAGCTTTTCATCTATTCATAATAAATTAAGAAATTATTTGAATTAGGAAATAGCACCAAAACTGATATTTTGCTGTAAACTGCTTGTGAAGAATTATACATAGAATTTGCTTTGATGTAACCTTCGAATAAATACTATACACATTGTAACTAAACTTATTTTACTTTAAATAAAATTCATTCCCTTTTGCAAGTTGGGGTATTCTGATAAGTTTTTAACGCATGAAATAACTATTTTCTGGGTCCCTGCCGGTTATTGCCACTTTCGTGGCAGAAATTAGTCTTTGCCATGCCGGTTTTAACCGCTTTGGCAGAAACTTGCCAACCCTGGTAGTAATGTCTTACAGACCTATATAAAGGTTGAAACGCGGCCACTGTCACCTTCAACCTACTTCTACTCTCAAAGTACTCTTCATCGTCTTTTGGTACCATATATGTGTTCTAGAACATTTTTCTTCCACAAGAAGAGAGATATATATATATGGATGGCGTATCTTAGTCACATGTATGTTATCACGATAATTACATTTCTATGAGTGTTGTTAATTTTGTCAAGCAACTTAGAATTGGAATTTAAAGAAATGCAGTTTTCATTGAAAAGCCAGGAAGATAAAACATTTTTTTGTAAAAAATAAATTTACTTTTATTTTCAGACGAGTGGGATCAGAAAATTGGATAGTTATGACGTTTGACGCCATCTTGAAGAAATTGGGTCATTTTAATAAAACTATTGACATGTTAAAGATGGACATAGAGGGTTCTGAATTCCGTACCGTAGAAGACATTTTGAATAAGAAACTGCTAACTGTGAGTGTGCCAACATAATCAAAAGGAAATGTTCATTTTAAGTAATGACATAATGGTGATAATTATGGGTCTTTCCACATCAAATTACCCAGGAAAAAAGCAATATGATATCAGTCTCAGATTTTCATGAAACTTGGCATAGTTATTCTTACTGTTGAGGTAGAAACTCTAGTAAAATTTCTTTCCTCTTAAGTGAATTAGGTTAGAAATAAAAAATATCAGTGTTTTAAAAAATCGTTAAAATTGTCATTATTGGCTCTTCGATTTTTGATGGTAGGGTGTTATGAATAAATTTATATATGTATTTTTTTTCCTAATGAACAAATCATTTTGAAATTTTTACCACATGACTACCAAACTATGTAGATCATCATAAAATAGTGTTGTTGGATTTGAGTGCATGTAATAATTTTTTAATATTTGAAATTTAAAAAAAAAATTAAAAAAATTATCCGAAAAATTATGGATTAATTAAAACAGCATTTTCAACCAAAGGCAGAGGAGCTATCAAGCCAATTCTTTTTTTACATTATGGGTCATTCTGCGTCAAGTGATCCAATGGAAAAACCTCACCCTCTTGGATTTTTTTCAAATTTGCTCATTAGATATACTACAAGAGATAACGAAAAATCCAAATTTTTAGATTGCAATAGGGGTTTTGCAACCCCCAAACTCCCCCTGGCTACATCTATGGTTGTTATATACACAAGCAACATAGGAATTGGTGGTCACCTCAGAAATACCAACATGGGAATAATTTTCACCCTTAAACTGAAAACAATAATAAAATCTTTATCAGCACTGATTCTTTTTTTTCCAATTGACCCTTTGTTCAAAGAAATGAATTGGTGGAAGCTCCTTGTGCTAGAAATTGTTTTGCATTTGGAATACCAGTCATCTAGGAATCGACATCTTCGAAATTGCTTCTTTTTTAATTAGTTTAAAAATTGTATTGTTTATTATTGATGTACAAAAATTAAAAAATATAGCAACAGTGTTTATCGCATCCCCTGGATATCTCTGTAGGCTCTCTCTGGCAACTAAGCGTTTGATTGTTTCACCTATTTCATCGCATGGACATTTTCCGTGACTAGTAGCAAAAAATGCCCAGGATGCCTATAATGAAAAGTCTTGATGGTGACTACACAAATTAATGAAATTTTTGCAATTTTTTTACTGTCCAGCACACCTATCACTAAAATAACTAAATTAAACCATCACTAAATTTTTCTGCTGTTAAAAACAGCAGGAAAATTTTCCTTGATATGATTCGTAATTTCTTTTTGGGTCTGGTGAACAAAGGTAATATTGTGGCAATTCTTTCACAGATTCATTCCAACTCCGTTTCGTGCCAAAATTCCGTTCTCCCGGACATCTGGCAATGAGTCACACGTGCAACCAACTTCTTGGAATTTCCACCAAAAACGAAGGATACAGGCATTATCCAACTTCGAACCCTCTCCCATATATTTTCATTTAATGGGCAAAAACTGTCAAGAAAGACAGTTCAACGTTAACATAACTCACAGCAAGTTCTCCCTCTTTGTGGGGTCAAACTGACCAATAGAAATATATATAAACTATTGCGTCAGTACTCAATTGTCCAATCACGGTCCACAAAAATCATTCGAAGTAAAGTTTTGGACCGATCAATAAATACTCTCTTGCTCCTTAACTTTCGACCTGAAAGGATGTTCGCTGCTAGCCGTGATAACGATCCTCAATATGTAACTTACGTAACCTAATGAATGCCCGGCATCATGCCGTGGCTAGTGTATGCTCTTCAACCTCCAAATAAATATTATGTTTAATGTGCATCCTCTCTCTCTCATCTACCTACATTCGAAGCCATGAAAAATACCTTCTGAGATAAGTCAAACTATGTCGCATGACGTACGGCACCTGGTCAGCTGTCCACACTCACACACACCACGTTGCACCAGCAGGCAACCCACATACCTCGCGGCAAATAGCGTCCACACTCACACCATGCTGCAATTGGTGACCCTGCCGATTCACGCTTCTTTTTTTACAGAATACAGCGACAGAACGCAACTACTTTTATGCAATGCTGCAACTTATGAAGCAGGGAATATGCTGTTTTACGTTAACGATGTTTACGTCAACAGAACTGCTATCTGCTGTACGGCAACTCTATATTCATTTACTACTCCAGCGGACTCAATCAACGAAAAGCCGCAAAATGGAGCATATTTCTTAACTAATCGCAAAAAATGCAGCCCGACTTCGCTCATCGAAAAAACGTCTTCAGTGGGACAACGCCAATTTTTCCCATGGAACAATAAAACTGAAAGTTTCCTACATCCACCCACGCACTCGGGGAGCAGCTTTATTCTTTTAAGTTCGCACCTCACCAGCGGGGACTATTGCACACCAACTTGCTTCCCCATCGCCTCGTCGGATAAAAGAATTTAGCACTATTACAAATCTATTTTCGCACGACGACTTTTGGCCTCAGGCTACAGCAACTAAAATTCAGAAACTACAAGAAGTCATCAGTTTCCAGCTACATCAGCCTTTCCTTTTAATTGCAACGCTTCTTCAAATATAAGGAAGACCATCCCCTTATCCTAAAAATGTTCAATTCATGCAATTAATTTGTGAATCATTACATTGATGAATGTGTACAACTTGATTTGTGCATTAATTGGATTATTTGTGTTATTTAATTGCGATTTTCTTTATGTAAAAGGTGGTAGTATTGCAAATCTATTCTAAAATATGGCTGGCTGAAGTTAAGCCAACTGCTGCTGAACAGTGTAGTGCAGGTAAAGAAACTGGAACCATGTGCCATAAAACAAGCTATTCTAAGGTAATGAAAATAAGGGAAATAGATTCTATAAAATCTATTGCAACCTCAGAAAAACATGTATTATCTCTCGGAAGTGGAGTGGAGTGAGTGTTGACTTATTGACTGATATTTGTGCAAATCACAAAGCATTTTACTTAAAAAAAATATGAATTGTATCAAACAGTTTATTTTGACCCTTTCCAGTGCCACAAGAGAAAAATTATAAAAGCTCTCAGAAATATAAACTTAGATTTTTCAGAGGAAATTAATAAAATTCCTGTTCTTGTAAATTCAGTTCCTGGACAAAAAATATGTAATGCTTGTAGGGAAAAAATGCAAAAGTAGTTGAATAAAGATCTCTGTATTGAATGCTAATGATGATAGTGACCAGAGTATGGGTAATTTAGAAGAACAACTTGAAAAAAATGAAACACTTGCTTGTATTAATACATCTCTGACAGGGATAGGGGAGTTCCCTATAAAATTTCATAGCTTAGTGTCGCATAGCAGATTTTATGCCAAAAGAAAATTTCAATCAGCATGCTCAGGATTAAAGTAAAATCAGCAAAGTTTCAAAAAAAGGAATTTCCACTACCGAGAATTTCCCAACATTACCATAAGATATACAGGAAAAAGCAAATGATTTGGATGAACTACTGAATTTAATGAAGGAAAAACCTGACACTTCAATTACATGGAGAGAATAAATACAACTTTTAACATTAGCCCCATCTTCATGGAGTAAAAAGAGAATCATGGAAGAATTTCATGTAAGTGAATATGCTATCCGACAGGTGAGAAAACTCTTGAGAGACAAAGGAATTTTTGTTTTACCAGACCTAAGAAAAGGTAAAAAACTAACTGAAGGTGTAATTAGACTTGTCAAAGATTTCTATCAAAATGATGAATATTCAAGGATGATGCCAGGGAAAAAAGGATTTTGTTAGTATTTCTAAAAATGTCCACATGCAAAAGAGATTATTACTTGCCAATTTAAAGGAGTTGTATTCTGCCTTCAAATATGAATATCCTGGTATTAAACTTGGTTTCTCCAAATTTTGAATGTTGCGTCCCAAGCGGTATGTTTATGCAGAATCATCTAGAACACGTTCTGTCTATGTATGCATGATCCATGGAAATGTCATTCTTCTTTTGGATACGTCCAACATTGAGGAAAGTTAAAAAGATTTGATCGCATACATGGTATGTTCAACAGAAAATACAGACTGTATGCTGAGACATTGTTTGAAATGTCCTGCAAATAAAGATTTGGAAAGGTTTCTACATGACAAATATAAAGAATATGACACTGAAGATGAAATCATTTATAGTCAATGGGTGTCTACTCACAGAACAGATCTGGTGAGATGCACTGCAATGTGTGATGAGTATGTTACAAAATTATTGGAAAAAATTATGCTACATTCATTTATTTCTAGTGAACAATCAAAATTTCTAAAGCAAACGAAAACTAAATGTTCTCTTGACCCAGCCATTGTTCTTTTAGACTTTAGTGAAAATTACTCCTCTGTAATTCAAGATGAGGCTCAAGGATATCACTGGACCAATAATGGTTGCTCTCTACATCCAGCAATTATCTGCACTTGAATTTCAGAATCTGAATATGAATGCATATTTACAGTTACAGACATGTGTATAATCTCGAATGATTTAGACCATGATGTTGCCACATAGTGTAGTGTGTGTGTGGTGGACGACTGACCAGGTGCCGGGTGGCGTACGTCATGCAACATAGTTTGACTTACCTCAGAAGGTATTTTTCATGGCTTCGAATGTAGGTAGACGAGAGAGAAAGGATACACATTAAACATAATATTTATTTGGAGGTTGAATAGCGTACACTGGCCACGGCATGATGCCTGGGCCAGTGTACGTTCATTAGGTTGCGTAAGTTACATATTGAGGATCGTTATCACGGCTAGCAGCGACTGTCTTTTTAGGTCGAAAGTTAAGGAGCGAGAGAGTGTTGATCGGTCTGAAACTTTACTTTGAATGAATTTTGTGGACCGTGATTGGATAATTGAATACTGACACATTAGTTTATATTTCTATTGGTCAGTTTGACCCCACAGAGGGGAGAACTTGCTGTGAGTTATGTTAACGTTGAGCTGTCTTTCTTGGCAGTTTTTGACCATTAAATGAAAATATATGGAAGAAGGTTCGAAGTTGGATAATGCCTGTATCCTTCGTTTTTGGTGGAAATTCCAAGGAGTTGGTTGTACGTGTGACTCATTGCCAAATGTCCATGAGAATGGAATTTTGGCGCGAAACAGAGTTAGAATGAGCCTGTGGAGGAACCGCCACATCAGTCCCCCTCGAGTGGTATCGAGCGTTTGCAAAGATACCACGAAATAAGTGCAGAAGTGATGGGGCGATTACTGGAGTATGGTATACCGAGTATACGACGTAGACAGATCGCTGCTAACGATTTACAATATTCGGTTTATTTACAAATCAAACTATATTGCTTGTCAGTTTTTACTCATCTGAACTCTGTTCTAAACGGGAGGTCGTTTGTTTACATTTGTTCGCACATTGGTTTTGTATGGAAAATGCATTCGCGTGACATAGAATATGGATGTTGCTCATGAAGTGGCGTCAATTGCCATGCTTTGGCGATATCTCACAGACTGTATGCAATTCACTGAAGGCAGATAAATAGCTAATTGGTTGTTGCCTGTTGAAAAAGATTTTGCGGCCTCAGTTGAGGGCTAGTTTTCGCACAAAACGTATTTCAATGTGACAAAGTGTGGTTTCGTTGCTCCTAGTTGGAGGCTTTGCTGCGCTGTGAGTCGGGGGTTGCCTCAAACCTGTGGAGGACTTACTTGTTTGACTGTAACAGCGGCTTTTGATCGCTCGGTTATTACGAAAAGGAACGCTACTGATCGTAAAAGTCGTGCGCGTGAGTGGTGCGCGTAATTCGTACGCGGCTTGGTGCAGTTATTGTGATAGAAAGTCGGATTTGATCACAATGAGAAATCGTTTGTTTAGCCATTCTCTCTATTTAAATTGCAATGCCTTTGTTGAAAATGCTGTTTTAATTAATCCATAATTTTTTTGAGTTTTTTTTTAATTTCAAATATTAAAAGATTATTACATGCACTCGAACCTGACACTATTTTATCATAATATATATAGTTTGGTAGTCATGTGGTAAAAATTTCAAAACGATTTGTTGATTGGAAAAAAAGATATGAACTTATTCATAACACCCTGTCATCAAAAAATGAAGAGTCAGTAACAACAATTTTAACAGTTTTTCAAAATTTTGATATTTTTTATTTCAAAAACTATTTCACCTAGGAGCAAAAAATTTTACTAGAGTTTCTCCCTTAACAGTAAGAACAGTTAAGCCAAGTTTCATGAAAATTTGAGGTGGTGAGTGTCAGGGTTTGGTGAACTGACTATGGAATGACCCTTACGGCTTCATCAAATAATATTATCTTTACAATTGTATATTATGAGCCATTTTTCTTATTTCCAATTACTGTAAGTTAAAGCGATCTAGTTTGGAAATAAGAAAAGTGGATTTATGAACCTAATTACATAAATTATTTTTCCCGCAATTATCTGCTTTCATACGGCAATTAAAAATGACAGAAGTATGAAGTCAAGCTAGGCCACCTATTGGGTAGAACACCAGGATGTAAACTTAAAGATTGCCAAATTGAAACTAGCCTAAGATGTGACCTGTATCATCTTTGCAACTCAAAGGGCCAGAGAACTTTAGTTTTAGCTAAAGGAAAACTTGGACGTGTGAACTTAATTACCTTTATGGACATCGTGGATAGTTTATTATTGAAAATTTATCTCATACATACACAACACAGATCTATTTAACTAGTGAGGCTTTGAGTGGCCACCCGAACTTATAAATTTAAGATGTTTCAGAGAAAATATTTGTATTTATTTAAAAAAAATCCCTAACTTTTCTGACTTTTCAACTTTAAAATACAATAAGGCAGGGGTCTTCAGCCCACAGCTCGCCGACATGTTTTATGCGGCCGGCCAGCTCGTGAAAAAATATAAGTTGTTTTACACATGAATGACGTCCCTACTCCCTCTAAGTCCGAAATATATGTATTTTATTCTGTTGGCATTTTCATATTTCATAAGAAATATTTTAAAACACTATAGAACCAAAGTAACTCCCGGTTTTCCCCAAAATCGTATTTTACTTTAGTTTTCTAACGTATATGGGCATTAGGTTATGGTCACCCATATTAGTGCTTTTAGGGGGGAGGGAAAAAATTACCTCCTTCTCAAGGCTGTCAAACATTTTAGTGAATGTACAAGATACTAAAATGCTGCAAAAATAATTGATACTGCTTGATAATTAGCAATAAGCTGAAAAGCACTTTAGGTTAAAATATTACTGTAAAACGTTTGAAAGAAAATGCATGAAAGAATCGGGCAAGTCAAAATTTTCAACAACTAGGAGGGTGGCTCGAGACCCCCTCTGCCTCCATATGAGCACCCATATGTTGGGTTTAGTTTTATTGATTTGTAGTGCAACAGTGATTTAAAAAAAATTCATCTTAGGACTCATCAAATTCTATTCTAAATATGTTGATAAGAACATCTTCCCCACCATCTGACTGCATGCTCTGAAAGTGTTAACTACGGGAGTACTTACATCTGCGTATAGGCATACGCAGAAAGGTCATAAAGGAAGAGTTATATGTTTGCAATGGGGGGGTGTCACAGAACTACAACTCCATATGTTTATCTGTATATACACAAAATTTCGTTGCAGTGGGGATTACAACCCCCATCACCACCCCCCCCCCTTTTGCATACGCCAACGCATCTGTAAACAACTGTTTCCAAAAATGAAGTTGATAAAATGAAAAGTTAGGACCAGAATAACTGACGTCCACCTTGTAAGCATTCTTAGGATTGCAATATCAAAAATAAGACCTGATATTGACAGGATTGTTAAAAATAAGCAGTGCCAAAAATCTCGCTAAAAGGTTTGATTTCGCTTTACATATTAATAACTAAAAGTATTGTAAATGTATTTTGCTTCCATACGTATTTTACATTGTAACACACTTGGTATCAATAAAAGAAGTATACAACTTCAAATTTTATTTGCATCGAAACTACAATAGCTGGAAATTTAATTCTTTTTAAATTACATGGCAACAGTCAAAGTTTTTTTGAGCACCGTTAGAATGTCTCCACATGTCAAAAAGTGCACATGCGTTCATAGAACTTAAAAAACACTGAAAACAACAGTGATGGCATTGGGACAGCATCCGCATTCTTTTCAAGGCTTTATTTCAGCGATCTGTCAGCTTGTGTTCCGTGAAGTTAACAATCATAACTGTTGAACATAGGGCACTGAGAATTCCTATGTTGTCATAAGACACGAGAAAGAAATAGCCCGAAGGTTAATGTTTGGTATGGTGTAATGGTAAACAGTCTTAATGGACCCCCTTTTCTTTGCTGAAAACGTGGTTACTGCCAAAACGCATTTGGGTATGTTGGAACAATTTGCAATTCCACAACTCCAGCGTATTTCCAAACATTTTTCAACATGTCCAAATACGTTGTGATAGTAACCACATTTTCAGCAAAGAAAACGATCGAATAAGACTGTCTACCATTACTTCACACATTAACCTTCGGGCTATCTATCTCATGTGTTTTTTTTTACCACATGGGGATTTTCAGTGCCCCAGGTTCAACAGTTATGCTTGTTAACTTCGCCGGAAGCATGAAAAGTTGACTCATTGCTGAAATAGACCATTAAAAGAAATGAGGGAACTGTTTGAATGTTATCACTCTTATTTTTAGTGTATTTTACGTTCTATGAATGCGCATGTACTGTTTTACACATGGAGAGATTCTAACTATGCTGGAAAAAATTTTAACTGTTGCCACGTGGTTTAAAAAAAGAATTAACTTTCTAGCGAGTGTAGTTTCAATGCAAATGACATTTGAAGTCGTATACTCTTTTTATGGACACCCTATATACATTTAGTCTCAGAGGTGGATCCAGAAAATGTTTTTGGGTGGTTATGCAAAACTAATGTATAGACATAAAGAAAAAATATCAAAAAGGCTGATCGGGGTGAGGGGGCGCACCTCTTCAGTCCTAATATTGCTGATACAGTAGTGCGGCCCATGGGCCTACAAGAATAAGCAAAATTGGCCCTTGGACTGAAAAAGGTTGAAGACCCCTGCAATAAGGCTACACAATGCAAACACCTATAGACAACTCTTCCTTTTAGTGGCACACCCATAAATATTTACTTTATTAGCAATACTTACGACATCCATGAAATAACTGATTGATGATTTAATGATTCATTGCTTAATGGACCTTTCATTTATTCACTCGAAAAAAATAGTTTTGAAATGAAATGGTGAATTGAAAGTTAAAACCGTCAGTTGGTGTAGCTGGTCTTAAGATCAGGGAGATTATTGTCTCTGCCCTAATGGTCTGACATAAGGTTCATTTGTAATTTTTTGTTTTCCTGAGCATGGAGGGGGGAGGGGGGATTAAACAACCACTGACCCCTTCCCAGTTATGCCAATGCTTAGGTGCATAATTCTACTTTTTTTTCTGCATGCATTTACTTTGCATGTAAATGAAACTAAATATACAATGAAGAATTTTAAATAAATACAAACAACTTATTTCATTGAAATTACAACTACGGAGTATAGTGCTAAATATTCATGTGGGTTAGAACACCTATCTCTGTAGACATGAGACACGATGACTGTGTAGACAGTGACTGTAGCTCATGCATGGAAACGGAGAACACTCGAGAGACGTGAAGCAACCAAGGTGGAGGTTGGATGCAGGCAGCTATGCTTACAGCAACGTAGGAATATAGTGGATATTACTTTGCTATATAGCTGCGACGTTGTACTTACGACGAATTCGGACAACTGGTGTTATGTGCGTTGACAAAGAAGACTCAACTTCGTAACTTTGTGAAGTAGCTGTAGCAATTATTCATTAAAGGACATAATATTTATCCATAGAGTTCTTCATTCTAAAGTCTGAGTCCCTCATTCATTAATTACACATAACAAATTTTCTATTAGGAGAAACAAAAGAAGCATGGCACTCAGGGTTAGTTGTTTATTAGTAGATACAACAGCATAAATTCTAAAAATTATTCAAAGTTCTGACTCGTTGCATATTTTAAAGTTTAAAGACTTTAGTGTCTTCTGAGAAAATTTCGAGATATCCATTCCATGATACCTTTGCAAACAACTATACCTTATACAGAATTTGATCCTTAATCTTTTAGTGTAATATGGCAATTCAGGCATTATAATGTAATATCGATCTATTTTGTTGCATATGCGATTTTAGGATTAATTTAGAACTTTTTGTACTCATAAAAGTGGTTTCCCTTGTTTTAATATACTTTTGTTAAATGTACTGTAATTCTGTAAATACTGATTATAACTTTGTCCTAATTGTGCTACTGATATTGCTTCTTCTTTCAGCGTGTGAATCATTTATGTATTGAGCTGCATTTGATGCAAAATCCGCACTGGGATGAAGTGTTCCATTTATTAAAAAGAATCGAAGCAGCTGGATTCAACCATTTCAGTACGAGGAACAATTCCATAATGCAACCAATGATGGTACCAGGGCTGTTCCGACGATATGAGCAACACTATTTCGAAATGGCTTGGTTCAGACTTTGATGTTTTGGAGCATTTTTGAAAACTTGAATATTCCTTCCACTGATATTAGTATCTTATCCTGCCTTTCATCCAGTGATGGATTCAGAATATGTTCGGGGAACTGTATGTCATTATCTATCAAATTTTATCAACAAAAGATACCAAAGAAATGTCCTTTTATCCAGTATACACGGGGCTTGTTGCATCCATTCACTGAGCACTGCCTATACCTGTTCATGAAATCTTATCTTGATATTTGATATATCAAAATGTTTGCTGTGATATTTGCTGTGATTGTGATAATCCACAAGGTGAGGTTGAAGACTAACCCACATCCATTGTAACTCAACGAAACAAGAATTCACCTTTTCGAGACAGAGGATCAGCTTTGTGTCTATGTCCTCAAATCATCTTTATGATGTGTGTTATTTTTCGACTTTTTACTTACTTGCATATTTGTGCCCTTTTGCATATCTTAATTGACTGATGTAGTCACTCTTAGATAACCACTGCATGCATATTTTTGCCAAAACTCTATTTCAGCATTCCATGTGCCTTGACGTATGCCTTCGCAATAAAAACCAATAAAGAACTTATAAAACTTGTTTTGAATGCCTCAAGACTTTAAAGCAAGCATGTCAACCTGTGGCCTAACCAATATAACGATATATAAAAAACATTTTAATAAAATTTTAGTAGCTTAATTTTTACAATATCCTGTTATACATAATTATTAATAACGAACTATAACAGTTGCCAATAACTGTGAGTAAAGTTTTATCTGGGTGTGTTTTCTTTGATTTTTTCAATAAATATAGAATCGATATCTAATCAAACGCAAATTATTGAGTAATTGAGATCCATCGTGATTCAGATTTGAATTCAGTGAAGTTGGCATTCCTGTGATTTTAGTAATATTTGCCATCCACATGTTTTTTATTTGGCCTAAGTTAGACTTTGACATTCTTACTTTAAAGAATTCTTCTAAACATATGCAAATGTTTTATCAAGTATTTTGAAAATATAGCTAATTTGGGGCTTTAAATTAATTAACAAATCTAAACGTATTTTTTGTGTCTCATCATCTAACTAGGAATATGCAAGGGGTATGAGTCGCAGATTTTGAAAAAATTATATTCTAGAGATCTATGGTTGCGCAGTGTGGTAATGCATTCACCTAATGTGCCGTTAACCCGGGTTCGACATCCAACGGTGCAAAGAACTCTTACTCGGAGATCTCATAAAGATCGCACTGCTCACTGTAGCTTGGGGTTTGGATCCTTAGGCTTTAAGAGATTCAGATTTCTTAGGGCACTGCAGGTGCAAGAGGTTTGGATTCCTCAGAAATTTGTAGGTCCAGAGGTTCGGATTCTTCGAAAAACAATAAGTCCTTGTACAGCATGATCACTGTAGTCCTTGAATCTTAAAACTACAAACAAACAATAAAAAAAAGCAAAAGAGTAAAGTCAATGTAACTGCCCACCACGGTTCAACAGTTTTCCACATATGGGCGGATTTCGGTGAATACAAAAGTGTAAAAGAAGAAGCAAAAAGAAGTTAATTTAATTCTTGTAACCTATATAGAAGTGTAAACACAGCTGAAATGCAGTGGGCAATGTTGTAATAATAAGAACATCAATAAATTGGAAGAGAATGTAGAGGTTATGTTCCTTTCTTCCAACATTAGAAATTACCTCCAACCACTCACTATAGAGATTTTCTATGATTATGCAGTCAAGAGCATGTTTGCGTATTCCTCCGCTTACTAAACCACATGTGGAGAAGAATTGACAACAAGGGAAGGTATCCTAAAAATACATCAGCTAGCTCATAATCAGATTGTCTACATTCAGGGTGTGTCTATCAGATCATGAAAGTCAAGGAAAAGTCAAGAGATAAGAAAAAGGTCATGAAAGTCAAGAAAGGGTAATTAAATCGATATTGTATGCCCATTTTTTCAATTTTATGCTTGCGCTGAATTGTAATTTTCATACTAATTTTAATGGTTCAGTTATTTTCAGCTATTTTTGTTATAACTTCGCAATTTTTAGCTATTTCCAGCTATTTTTTTTATATAGCTATTTTATCAATTGTAAAAAAAAAATAATTTAAAGGTCAAGTAATTCTGCCTTGCAAGTAATTAATAAGTATTGAACCGTCAATGCATAAGGCTAGAACCGGGTTGTCCAACATACGACCCGCGGGCAGGGGCGACTCGAGGTTGATTTTGAACCCGGGCGGCCTGGCGCGGATTGCTTTTTGATGCCCCTCCCCCTCCGGCGAAAACAGGAGATTTTCACAGATGCACAGTGAGCCATATGCCCTATAACAGTGGCCAAAAGTCTCTGAAAGAATTTCTCTAAAGATGTCTCTAAAAATTTCTTTAAACTTGTCTCTTTTTAAAGAGATTTTTTACTATTGGTAAATTAACAAAATTTAAACTTTACTCCAGTTTGGCGCCCTCGTGCAAACGGGGCCCGAGAGGTCGCTCAGGTCGCCCGATCCTTAAGCCGCCCATGCCTGCAGGCCACAGTCCTACCTGCCGGCAACTGTTTTGAATAAAAAAATTTCTCAACAAAAATTAAATTTTTTTTAGGAATATGGAAAAACCGCACAACAGCATGGGTAACCCCTTTCTACATCGCAAGTGGACAACCAAATAACCGGAGGAAATTCTGAAAGGAGGCTTTTAGTTATTTATTTTATTATTATTTTAGTAATAGAAACGCGCTAAAACCATTAAATCCGTGAAATGTTTTTAAAAGGTTCGTGGCCCGAAAAGGTTGAATAACTGTGGGCTAGAAAGACAATGATTTCTTTAATGTTCCACCTTGTTCCAATGTGCGTGTTTGTTTGGCTTTTTTATGGCGCAAGAGCATCTGGGCTATACTGCGCCAAACATGGTGAAAAGAGAGAGTCCCAATATGCGTGACAATCTGATTAATGTCCTCAGTAACAACACGTAAATCGAAATGAACTTGCTAATAGATCTTGCCATTATCATACTAAATAAAAACGTGGAACCATTGGGATATTTTGATTGGGCATTATTTTCTAATTTATCAGTATTTCCATCCTTGATGTAAATCTTCATTCGCCGGAATTCGATGTTGTCCATCGAATTTGTTCCGGAAAAACGCTTAGTGATTGGAATTGATGAAAAATGCTTTGTTTATTAATTTAACTCGATCACGCATGCACTATTTGCATCTTAACCACATGCACATAAAAAAGGATTGATCATGAAACAAAAGTTCAAAAATGAAAGCAATGCTCCGATGCACATCTTTTGCTCTGGAGATTGCACATTTTTAAAACATAATGCTTGCCCGAGGCTGCGATACGCGCCTAGTGGTAGCGCTTTCGCCTAGCGTGCTGTTACTCCGGGTTCGACTCCCAACAGTTGGTGACGCTTACCGATTCACTGTAAGGGAGCTTGCTCCTAAGGCCTTAAAGGCTAGTCCACACTGGAGGACCATGTCTCGCGATTTTGGTCTTAGGGACCGGGTCTAGCAATTGTCTGTAGACAATCCAGTATAGATATCCAGTAAACCATCAGGTAGTCTAGAGGCCGTTCTGAGACCAAAATCACAGAACATTGGCCTCCCATACAAAATGGGAGTCCTGAGATAATCGCTATACAATGTTGCACAACATTGCATAGTGTGGACGCTTGTGATACCACAGACCTGGGTCAGTCTGCCTCCGAGCTCATTGGTAAACACTTAGCCGACATGCTCTCGCGTATATATATATATTTTTTTTTTTGCCTGAGTTAATAGAAGATTATCATATGTTACCTTGTTTATGGAACATTACTGGTCCAGGTTACAAAAATCGTTCGAAGAGAAGCAGTGGAACACTTGTCTAAAAAAAACACGGCGTGTCCTTGGCTGATCTTGAAAAAAATTCACAATTTGAAAACGTCCTTCAATCGGGAACATGAAAATTTAAGAATAAAAAAAAAAAAAAGGAAAAGCGGTGGCTCTCCTTACGTATCTCGTTGATTCGCATACCATAATTTGCTATTTCTTCTGCAAGGGATTTACTCAAGGGGAAAATATCAACGAAGAATACTCCAGTACTGACTCGAGACATGCATACAGGTCTGAACGCGAGCCGAAGTCTATAGACTATCTCAAGACATCGTGTATAGACTGTCTCAAGGCATTATGTATAGACTTGTGTAAGACAGTATCTATAGGCTGTTTCAAGACATTGTGTATAGACTGACTCAAGACATTGTCTATAGACCGTCCGAAATCGTCTACAGGAAATCGCGAGACCCAGTGTGGACTAACCTTAAGAGGTTCGGATTTCTTTGAAAAATGCCAGTCCACTGTCTTACAGTGGCGTAGTGGTAAAGCGTTCATCCGTGCTACCATTAATCTGAGGGTACACTTTAGTGGTATCGTATTAAGCGTGCCATGGTTTTTCCCACCATAGTCCTGGGTTTGGTTTCCTCAGTAAAATGTTGGACCTGGCAAAGCATGGCCTTTGCTCCGTGGAAATACAAAGACGTTGGGATAAAAACAAAACAAAAAAACGCAAACAATGTTTAGATGTACATCCTTTACTTCCAAAATTTGCACATTCCAAAACCTTTCGATTAGTGTGTATGTGTTTTCTCTCATTGATAAAAGGCGGATAACTTGTTAAGTTTTTAACCTGTTAAGTACGAAGAAATTAAAGATTCGGTGAGGCAGTGGTGGCTCGTGGCGCTATTTTAGTGAGTCAGAACTAGGCTGATTCACCAAAATAAGTTGCATTACGGTCTATACTCGTCAAGAAACCAGTTTTGCCGAATGAGTAAATACGTAGGTTACTGTATTTTGGCGAAGTGGCTCAATTCCTGTCTCACTAAATTTTCGCCACGAGCCGCTGCTGCAGTGAGGGGCAACCCTATGATCCAGTATAATAGATATTTCCTTTTTATCGACAAGTTTGCTTTACAGTAGTGCAGTAGTAACGGGTCCGTCTGACGCGCGTTAACACTTCTTCCATTCTAATAGCATCAACGAGCACATGCCCTTTTTTTAGCCACCGCAATCCGTGGTTTAGTCCTAGCTGACAGACGTTCGAATTCATCGGAAAATTTTAGGTTCCAGCACAGCATGAGCGACAATTTGTTTACCAGAAGTAATTGCTGAAATAAGAAAAAACAATTTGAAACTTCGCATCGTTCTTTATCTTTATGACAATGAAAACTCACATACTACATTTCAAACTGTCAATTATTTGAAGCATGAAAACATTGATTCATGAGTCATTGCCCTTATTCACCTGACTTAGTACCCAGTGACTTCTTTTTGTTCCGAACGATCAAAAATAAAACGTATGTTCAACGATTTAACAGCCCAGAAGAAGTTGCAGCTTAAAATCACATGTTTTCTCTATACTAAACACTGAATGGCATAACTCTTTAGAAAATTAGTTTATTCGAATAAAAAAGGTATTGGTAGTATAGGTGAATATTTCGAAAAGCGATAAAACGATTTTTTCCGTAAAGAAATATTTTGTATATTATTTTCTAAAAACTTAAGTACTGGCTCTCGTATTATTAGCATTCAATAACAGCAAACAAAATATAGTCGAACCTCGTTAAGATGAACATCAATATAATAATTTTGCATGTTTATGTAAGAAAATTTCTTATTCTAAATCAGTGTTTTTCTTGAATTTCCGTTTTCGACTTTCAATGTTTGAATCAATTTTAATCGTGGATTTTCTTTCATAGGATACCAGAAAAAATGTGTTATCGTCCTGTAAAGTGTTTATAGCTCTTTAATTTTCTGTAAAATGATTTTTTATAAATAAAGAAATAACTACTTTTATAAATATAATAAATATTGAAATAACGTGTGTAAAATTGAAATATTGTGTGTAACCTTAATTTTGGACACGAGTTTATTTGTTTGATAATTCGACCACAGTGACTTAAACAACGAGCGATGTTCAAGTACTTTTATCATCAACCGAACATTTAAGAGGATATCTTCAAGCCAACTGAATATTTCAAAACGGCAGTATTAGTTAATAAAGAACTATGCATTTTAAGTCATTTTCTGTTGACTTGCATTGCGAAGGTTTGACTTCAAAAATCCAGAACCTTCTTTTTTTTAAATATTGGCAACGTTTTCAAGTTAATATTAAAATTCGAATTTGTATGTAATCCCTGCTCTTCGCATGGAACGGGAGTTCTGAAGAATGTCTTCGGAAAATGAAATCGTAAGAATTTTTTTTAAAATCTTGCTGAAAAGGATTAATAATTTACAAAGAATCCGGAGCGAAGCGAAGGCGAATATTTTATCAGCGAGCAAGTTAATCTTGTTTATTGTTTATAAAGGCAATAAATAAATCATCGTAACAAAATAATAAACGGTAATTTGGAATCCCCATTTCGTAGAAAATATTTTCATACGTTATAAATCCTTTGGGAAAAAATGTGCAAAAGAAGAAAAAGCTGCATCAGAAATTCCTTGTTCTGAGAACATATTGCAAAAATCTGAAATTTTGAATATTTGAACATAAATACTGGTAAAAATTCGTTACGACGTTAGGGTGTTACGCTATGGAGCAAAATTCTGAGTATATATATATATATATATGTATATTTTTTTTTTGTATTTAAAAATTAAATATTTCAGTCATGTAAATATGTGGAAAAAGGACGCAAAAACTTGTACTCGAAATAGTTACATTTTTATTTATTTTTACAACAAAATTTGTGAAAAAAACAACAAAACATGAAACTGTCAAGAGACGTTGAAAAGAAAATAGGCAAGTTTCAACGTTAAAAAGACACGTCGGAAACATTTCCTTCTCAAAAATAAAAATCATTATTTATAACTGAGCAAAAATAAAACTGATTCTGTGGATCACGTTTTCAGAACTTGCGTTTATTCTTGTAGACACGAAATACATTTTAAGTAATCATTTTGCTTTCGCAAGCCAGTAATTCCGATTATATAACAAAGACATGTTTTCAATCCATTTTTGAGATGTTAGTTTCTTTCTGAAAAAAATAAATCTTTATATTTGATGAGTGTATGCCAGAAATGTATCTCTGAAGATTTAATGTTCGTATCAAAAATGGCACATTTTTCATTGTTTCAAACAGCGAACTCTCATTTTGCGAACTCACACGGATCCCCCCAAAAATTCGTAAATGGGAGATAACATTATCTCTCTAGGATCTTTTTGCGGGTTTGTGGTATTAGTTCGTAAAATGGTTAGTTCGTTAATCGGGATTTCTTAAAACGCAAGTCCACTGTACTATGAAAAATATACTAAAAGAAACAGCACCAACCATTTCTATAAACTGAATATAAATTCGCATTTAAGTATCCGTAGCATTCTAAATATAAATGCTGTTATTTCATAGACCATAATTTTAACGTATGAATGTAGATATGGTATTTTTTATACAATCTATACATAGTATTAGTACTAAAAGCAATAACGTATTTGCGGTCAGAAAACTATGAGCTGTTAAAAGACTTAACTTTTTAATAACTCATGTATTAAAAATGCTATCACATGATGTGCGGATATGGAATAGAAAGAAGTCAGTATATAGTTTCGAAATCTATAATATTGTTCCCATTATGGAAGACAATGTATAATATACTCCACAAATAATTAGCAATAAACAGTCCACAATTATGGTCTAAGTCCATAATTCTCATAGATTAATTAATCGATGAATTGAAATCATTCACACATAAACAATGGCACTTCTTAACAAATGTTTGCTTCTTCTTTGATTGATTTGATTTTTAAATTAATTTGGAATTTAATTTGACAAAAAGATATTTTTAAAACGAAGATCATATGTCCATTGCACCGTAAAAGTTATTTTCAGAAAATTATAAAAGAATATTCTGAAGTCTTTTCCAGCTGCAGACAGATGTTCCCTTATTGTGGAATTGTACCGAATTTTACACTGGAAAATTGAGCCTGGTTTACATTTGGATAGGCACTGGTCTCGAGGCTAGCCGTTCGTTGACACACAAAAAGGCGTTAATACGCAAAACGTTACCATCACTTCGTACTAACAATTTAGCACGTGATAGTAAAGGTAAAACGTCTTGACCACTGTTAGTCCAAAAGCTTGTCCATCTCCTGTTTAAGTTCGGCTTGTCGGCGACAAAGTGCCTGCACAGTGTAAAATACGGTGGAGCATGCGTGTATCCACCGGGGGTTTAGTGATCAGACCCCCGAAACTAAATTTTTAATGGGACTTGGCTACGGCCTTTGCATGCTGTGATTGTATCAACACATGCTGTAAAAATTTTTGAACCCCCTCTTGAAATTAAATCCTGGCTACGGTCTTGCGGTGGAGGCAGCTTAATGGGCGAGTAAATATCTCGCCTTCAAATCCATTATCTCATTTCAAATACATGGATTAGTACCGTCTCAAAAGCTTACATTAAGATAGTAGCTATCTTTGTCACTATAAACTATAGCTAGTACCGTGCTTACCATCCAAATGTAAACCAGCTTTAATATTCACAGAAATACTGTAACTTGTAACAACCATAGAGTTGAAGTACTGTTATGATAGATATCCTTTATTTAGGGATATCCATCGTACATTCCGTCGATAAGAAAATCCATTCTACGATAGTGCCGCCGAACCCAGCTGTCGTACACTCTTTTGGCGATAGTTCCCAGTACTCCAAAAAGTACTAGTAGTCCAAACACGAGCGCAAACACCAAATGCATGGAAGACTGGTATTTACGGTTGTTTTCGTCTATGGTGTTTTGAGAAGGATTGCCCTGGTCTTCACTAAGAACTTCTGGTACTTGTGACGAACTTAAATATACAGTACTTTGCATTACTGTTGGTGATGATGAAGGAATTGGAAATCTTGAATGGATAGTAGTTGGGATTATATTTCGAGTAGATGCATCAGTGAGGGCCGAGGTTGAGAGGATTGAGCTATACTGGTTCGTATTTTGATCATGGGGAAGGCTGGGATAAAGGTTTGGTGTTGAAGTAAATTCAACGTACGACGTCATGTTGTCCTCTTTATCGTTAGATCCGAAGACAGACGTTGTATGAGGCACTGTAGAAAGTGAGGGTGAAGAGTTAATAGTTGTTGGGAACGTGGTAAAATATTGGTCATTAGTGTGTAAAGTAGCACTTGAACTTGTGGCGATAGATGTCACTTGCGCAGTTATTGTATCTGTTGAAGATCTGTCGGGCACTTCGGTAATATTTGTATCATCAGTAAATATATTTTTAAGAATTGAAATTAGCTCATCATCATCATCATCATTACTGTGAAGAGTAAGACTATGTTGCGAAACAGGAGTTGCCTTTGTGGTAAAAGGGGAACTTGAAGGCATAAGAGATGTCGATGAAGTTGTAAAAGACTCAACGCCCTTTCGAGGTTTAATTTTCGATCTTGAATCATGAATATCGACTTGGTCCATATCAACTCCTTTTCTTGGTTTTATCACAGAGATATTTGACAACGGTGTTGTTGAAATATAGCTGAAGAAATCAACTCCTTTTCGAGGTTTGATAGTTGTGTTATCATCTTTGAACGTAAGCTCGCCATCAAGGACGTGGTCTTCTTTGGTTAGGTCAACACCTTTTCGCGTTGAAGGAATAGTTTCCACACCTTTCCGAGCTGCCACGGATCTTTCGTGATTTTTTAACAAGGTAACAATGTCTGTAATTGGCGTGACTAGGTCTTCAAGTTTATCATGAATTGTTGATGTGACAGCATGTGGAAAAGCGAAGGAATCGGCAAAATCGGTTGGAAAAAATTTGCACTTGGAGAGGGGCTCACAAAAGAAATGAAGGCAGGTGGATTCAGTTTTGTTTTTATAAGCTGCTACAGAGCATGTACCTAAAAGTGAAAACCAAGAAGAATTTTTTAACTTCTTTTGCGGAAATACACTTTCTTAAATGCACGTACATATATATACTGAGTGAACAAATAATCATGATATGAGATTTTATGTCGAGTAGCTGTTCTGCTTACGCAGGGCTTTTAAACTACACAGGGTGTTTAAAAAATAATGGAATAAACTTGAAGAGGTTAGAGACAGAGCCATAACTAAGGGGTGGCATGGATGACCAACACCAGTGTCGCAGGCGAGGAAAGGCATAAAATTGGCTAAAATAACTCACAGAGGAAAATATGTTCGTGACTAAGGGGCCGTAACATGGACACTTATCTCAAGGGCGCAAGATCACCTAGCTGTGGTGCTGGTTAGAGAACTCACCGAAATAAACACTTTTTATTACAGAATGCATGGTCGGAAGGGAAGAGGTTACGCGTTACAGAGCTTTTTCGTTTCTCTGCACGCACACAGTCTTACGCAGTGCGAAATAGGATGGTCACAAAACAAAGCCTTTGTTAAGACAAAATTCCAACAACTGCTTAATATGCCAAATGAAATCAAAATTGCGGACATTAAATGAATGCACAAATTAAATCACATGTGCAAACGTTAATCGTCTCACGTGGAATCTTCCTTGACCTGGCGATGGTTCTAAAACTTCTGCCACGAACTGTATTGTGCATAACAGCACTGAATGATCTCCTTTCGGAAAATTGACGGTCAAGCGAAAAGCATTCTGTGAGTGGAAATACACCTGTTGGGGAAGCGCTCCCAGTAAAGCCTTTGTGCTTTCCTACCATTACCATTGGCGAGACCTTATATAAAATGCACGGCCGCCTTTTCCACAGTGTTATACCGATCCACTCCGAGTAGCTAATGACCTTGCATACGAAGACCACCTCTTTTATACACGCGCCTAAAAGAGCCCTCTAGCCCGAAACCTCTTCACTTGCGACTGTGCATTCTATGACGAAACGTGTTTGTTTCGTTCTTCTATCACCTCTGGAAGTTTATTCCATTAGTTTTGAAACCCTCTGTATATATATTTATATATAAACTTTCTAATTAACGAATGTTTCCTGGTACTTTCCTTTCTACTTTTCCTTTGGTACTTTGCGGTCCCCACAAATGCGTTATAGAATATACAGAATGATTGGTCTAATGGAACAAGCTGAAAGGGGTAGTAAAGGACGTCAAATAAGCCATATTTGGCGAAATCTGCATGTCCGCAAACGAGCCAGTTTCACTGTGGAGCGAAACTACTATTTACGTTCATGTCGTTGGTACGTAGGCGAGTATGCAATAAAAAATTTTATGTATAAATGGAGTGATTGACCTAATATACAGCAGAGACAAAAAAAAAAAATAATAATCAAGAATTCCCTTTTCTGATCCTGATTTGTGTTACGATTTAGTGAAAATAAGCATAAAACTGCCTTTTTCTTACCACATCGGGAAAGAGTTGGGGACTTCCAAGTATGCGCAATTGGTGAAGCACATCAAAATAAACATTTTTTGTTCAGTGAATTTTTTTCCAAAAATTAGCCGTTCGGGCACTACAGTGAATTTAGTGTTTGCATCCACCCCATTTAAGGTTTCTACAAATGGCTACAATGCGCCATTTCAAGAATTTTTAAAATTATTTAATGTCAACGGATGTCGGGTATAGTGATGTGTACTGTTGCTAGTAGAGAGCAAGAGGTGGCTTGCGGGTCGTCAACATTATGCGTCTGCGGGAACATGCCATTTGTAACTGTGTTGTTGTCCGTGATGGAAGACTTTACGAATGCCGAGAAGGCAGACGCATCTAATGTACGACTGCAAATGGTAATGGCAGAGCAGTGTGACAGATGTATCAGGAACGCTTTTCAAATAGAGGAATGCCGGAGTACAGAATGTTTCAGCGGTTACACAGCCAACTTCGTAAAACTGGTTTCTTCCACGTCAGCAGGCAAGAAACGGGTCGACCGATAGTGGTACGACGTCCAGACGTGGATGAATGCATCTTAAACCTTGTGGAAAAAAGACCAGGGTCAAGTACAGGGTCGTCGAAATTAAACTTCCCCAACTCAGAGGGCTCTGTAGAACGTTGTATGGGTCACAGAGGCATGAAATTTGGACAGCTCGAGCGCTCGAGGTATATTAAACAAAAATATTTAGTACAAAAAATCATCGATAGACGACGCTGTAACACTAGTGAAACGTGATTTGCAGAAACCTAGCCTCTGTGCAACCTATGCAAATGGCGAATCTGATAAAAGAGGAAGACAGGCGCTGCACGAGAAAGAGTTTCCAGTTCGTTGATGCACAATGCCGACTTTGAAAGACAAAGTTCTGTTAGTGAAGCTTTTCTACCACAATGACGAGAACACATCTGCTGCAATAAAAGCATTCCGCCGGCAGAAGAACCCACACCGAGGACCAATGATCACGCGCGCTTTACGTGACATGATGAAAAAATTCGAAACAACCAGACAGCTTGGAATTTTACCAGGTAGAGGATGAAAACCTGTAGGCCCTGCAAGCGTGGAAGACATGGCTACGGCGATCGTGGAAGCAACTAGCCAAGACCAGCATGGTATTGTGAGTGTACCAGCTATTTCTCGTGCTGTTGATATGCCCTATTCCACCGTTTGGCGATGAATTGTGGGTTATTATCCTTACAAAATCCATAGTCTTCACCAGCTGTATGACCGGGACGCTGAAGTTCGGCAAACATTTGCACTGCAGTTCCTTACACGAATGGCAGTCGATGCCGCTTGGCCATGAAACATTCTGTGGACGGATGAGGCGCACTATTAACTGAATGGAAAAGTGAATACGCACAACTGCTGAATTTGGGCAACAGAAAAATTTGCCCAGGGCGCAAAATTTATAGGGGCGCAAGAGACGGCGGGTGTTTTTTTTTAATTGCAAATTATTTACCGTAGAATTCTGTCGATCAGCTCTCCCCGAGAAGGCGCCCTCCACCTTTTATCTAAATCTGAAATTCTGAAAAATTGCGTGAAACAACTCCTACTCGCAAGGCCAGATCCATGGAGGATGTGTGCGCCCCCAGAGAATAATGTTTAAATTAAAAATGATTATTTTCAAGTAAAAAATACTTAAAACTAAACCTGCAAGTAAAAATTTTCAAGTTTTGCGCCCTCCCTTAAATTTTTTCTACATCCGCCCTTGCCCCCTTCCCCAATATTAAAAAAAAATCCAAAAAATCGTCGTCAAATAAACTAAATTTATTTATAAAAATATCATTATTATATCTTATAATAATGCACATAAGGTAGGCTAATCATAAATGTCGCTCCTTCCCTATCGTCTGCGATTTTTCGTCGCATAGGAGGGAGCAGATCGACAGAATTTTACTTGTTCTTGCTAGTATGGCGGGAGGTAAGGGAATGGGCGTAACTAGCTTCAAAGTCCAGGAGGCTAACTTTTTTCTAGAGCGCTAAACCGTATACTTCAATGCATAGAAGAAATTTTGTAGGGGTTAGCCCCCCTAGTTACGCCAATGGAGGGGGAGCCAAAATCATTGTGCCCAGGGCGCATCGTACCGAAATCTGGTCCTGGAATAAACATAGAATGTTTGAATACCTGTCCGTCGTGTACAGCTATCATGTAGAGTGCAAGTTTGTTTTAATTATTTGTATTATAATTTTACATTAATCGGAAACTAAGCTAGGGTTGCAAATTGTATTTATTGGCGACATCTTAAAAGTTGCGCCAATGTTTACACTCGTCGGATAATCGTGTATTATTGATTATTTTTATGCCAAGCGATAGTTGCGTCAAAGCGGAAAACCTTTATCGCCAAGGTAAATGAAACCGGAAATATGCAGGAAAATGGCGGCTGATGCGCTGGCCTATAATTCTAGGGGCTCTAACATCAACGCCCCTCTTATAACCGGCACAGGGATATTGGCTCAAGTTTTCACCCCGATTGTATCTCAAGACACATTTTTCTCTTTAACGACGCATCATATGATCATCTGGAAAGCTCCTTGAGTCAAATTTATTTATGTCTTAAATTCCAGATTAAGTTTGAACTTTTTTTTTTTTTTGAATAATAAGCCTATATTAATTTTTGGCGAATTTATAACTGTTTTGGGGAATGGAGGTTGACATAGTAACATTTGTAAAGTGCCGGCTTTTTTACGCATTTCTTTATTTCGAAGTTATTTCAACCAGGGAGATCTGCAAGGATGGGTTTTACTCAATGGATCCAAAATTTAATTAATTTAATCTCTTTAAGTCTCACCATACAAACATACACCAACGTATGCGTTTAATACGTATATTTGTATAGCCTTAATTGCATCAGTTAATGGGAAGAATCGCCGATACTTAAAAATAAAATTACTCTTATAATATTTAAATTCCGTATTATCTATTTCAGAAATTACTGTATTTTCTATGTTAAATTGTCTACCACGGCTTATAATTGAATTTATGGCTTCCCGAATATACATCGACGCTATAACCAATATATCGTAACCTGCCATGCTTATTTTATTTTATGACACTACATAAAGTATCATCGACTCGGTTCCTTTGTACGCAAGCCTCCATTCTTTCGAGGTTCAAATTCTCCCTCCCTCTCTCTCTCTCTCTCTCTCCTTCCTCCTCTTCGGGGGAATTCGGACAGACGGCGACAGTGAATTAAAATAAACGAGATAAACAATTGTGGCACTTAATTTACCAAATTTTGATGAGCAGCAATCATCCAGACATGTCTCCAACTTATCACTAGGATATGCTTTGATAAAATAAGCATCAGCCCCTGCTAATCGGGATCCATCGATGCTAACTAAGTGCCCGTTAATAGACATTCCGGTGTCGCATGCCCGAGCTTCTGATCCGAGATGCGTCCACGATGTCAGCAATAGCAACAGCAACAGAAACTTCATCTATAGAAATAAAATAAATTGCAGTTAGCGAATTTATATTGGAATATAGAAGTACATTTGTATTAGAATATATGAGGGCATCTGTACTTGAATAGATAAGTACATCTGTGTTAGAACACATCAGTACATTTGCATTGGAAGTACATCTGCATATTCGAATAAAGTTGTACAGGACTATAAAAGTACATTTGCGTTGTTTATAAAATGCAGTGAGCAAAAAAAAAAAACTATTTGCAAACCTGCATTATGTTACATAAATAAGAGTATAAAGCAAACACTATGAAGTGTTTTTAATCATTTGATTACTTTTACAATAAGCATCCATACGTGTATTTATTTTTTTTAATAATTGCGGGAAATAAATTCATAAAAACATAAAAAAATTTTCATGCTAAAAAGTATTTGCATACCTAACAAAATTTTGTTTTAGTTAAACATTATACTATATAAATCTAAAACAAATTGAAGTCCTATGTTATTTGAAAGAGCTTTGGGATATTTATATAGTTTCTGCTATCATGGCTCCAAAAAAATACCAGTTTTCTATGGCAATCTGGAAGAGGAATATATTTTTTAATAACTGTTGTTTTAGTTATCGCGTTATAGATAAGAATATAAATTTGAACTTCTGTTTAGTGTTTGGTATGTAATAAAAAATGGAAAAGAGATTATTGTTTTGAAAAATAAATCGAGATCTAATAGTTGTCCTAAAGAAGCAAAATGCAAGTCAGGTGAGGAACATCATCAAGCAATTATGGAAGGATCCCTTTGTAGATGGTCGAGAATTAGCTATTGATGTCGCTTTAGTATCGGGGACAACAGTGATTTCTAAAACTGTTTACAAACTTCTTCACGATGCATATACTCGAGCCAGAAGATACAAGAACATTAGTGGAAGAAAAAGGCGTAAAAGCCTTGAGTTTGCAAAAGCATAAATGTGATATTTTTCGAAGAAAGTTATCGGTTTGGATGGAAAAAAATATGTGTGGCAAAAGAATAATGCTTCCCTTGAAACAAAGAACTTTGCAAAGACCAATTGCAAAACACAGCGATTGTCATGGGTTGATTTGGGGGTGCATGGCTTCAAATAGATTTAGCAGTATGTTCTTTATTGAAAGTAATGTAAATGCTAGACATTAAGATATTTCGAGGTTATTTATTGGACAGTGCATTGAAATCGGGAATTGGGGTTCATTCTATTTTCAACAGAACATTGATGACGACCATACTGTACACAAAGCAAAATTGTGGTTGCTTTAAAATGCGAAAAATTAACTGAATATACCCCTCATAATCTCCAGAATGCAATCCTATCCAGAACTTGTGGCATTTTTTAGATTTTCAAGTAAATAAAAATAAAAATTTCCATCAAAACCATATTTAGGCAAAACTTTAGGCAAGAATGGGTGAATATCAGTGCAGAAACAACTAAAAATTAACAAAATCAATACCCAGACAAGTACAACCTTTAATTAAAGCAAAAGGCATGCATACTAAGTACTAGTAACATTTATTATTTTGAAAATTTCTTGTATTTTAGTTTTTCTGTTAGGTGTGCAAATATGTTTTTGGCTTGAAAAACTGGTTTTTATTTTTTTTATAAATTTATTCCTTGCAATTATTAAAAAAATAAATACACGTATGGATGCTTATCATAAAAATACTTCGTATTAATGATTAAAAATACTTCGTATTAATGATTAAAAATACTTCGTTGCTTTTCACTCTTGTTTATCCGACATAATGCAGGTGTGCAAATACATTTTGACTCACTGTACACTTGTGTTTTTATAATATATATTTGCACTGGAATATATATAAATATCTTTGTATTAGAATGTACATTTGTACTGAAATATATAAGTGCATTTTTATTGGACAATGAATAGTGAAAATCGGTTATAACGACCTTCAAGGGACCGCGCAAATTCGGTCGTTATAACCGATAGTCGTTATAAACGATATCTTTTTAAAATGATTGTAGCCTATAGCAATGTACTCTAGAGTTTTATATATTATTTTGACAGTAAAATTTATTAAACTTTTTGGTTTCAAAATTAAATAAAAACATACTTAATTATAATGAATTTAATTTCCGTTTATATTATGTTATAGCCAAACTAAGTACATAGTACTTTCTTAGTTTTTTAAATTGAAAAAATTGTAGAAAATACTACTAAAGTATATAATGTAGAAAACAAATCTAATGAATAATATTTATTATATTATACTAATGACTTCAGAACAGTGCCGGTTTAAGAGTTTTGTGGGCTCTACGCTGAAAAAATAGAATGGGCCCTTTAAGAATATGACCCTCGTGATATTCAATTAATAAATCACTTTTTAAGTTTATTATCTTTAATATTCAGGTTTAGCAGTAATAAAAATTTCTCGGACATTTGTAAATAAACAGGATTAGAATAACACTTAAATTTTGATAATTTAACTTTAAATTTTGATAACTAACTTTAAATTTTAATGACTAACTTTAAATTTTTATAACTGACTTTAAATTTTAATAACTAACTTTAAATTTTAAAAATCAACTTTAAATTTTAATAACTAACCCACGTGGTTCTGCTTTATGACTGTCAAGTCGCGTCGTTATATCCGATACGAATTTCCCTACTTAGAATCTACGTAGACTACAAAATCGCCGTCGTTATAGCAGGTTTCGTCGTTATATACGATGTCGTTATAACCGATATATTTAGTATGGAGTAGAATAGCAAACCAAACTTCTTGTAAAAATTCCGTCGTTATATGCGGTTGGTCGTTATAACCGGCGTCGTTATAAACGATTTTCACTGTACGTGCATTTGCACAGGAAAATATCAGTATATTTGTACTAGAATCTACTAGCACAGTTATACTAGAGTATGTAAATACATTTGTATTGGAAACTTAGCTTATTATAATGTACTTAAAATATAAAGCTCATGAAATACATAATGAAAAAACCTTTCCCATGTACAGTGTGTGCCTAAAAATGATGGTAGATCTGAATGGGACAATCGCTGCGGCAACGTATATTAGAGATGGGTAAATTGGCAAAAGGTTTCTGCGTATCTATAGCAAATACGTAAAACCACTTGCTGCACATCTCTAGCATATACTCGGGAGAAGTGGTTATAAAATATACAAGTTACATTCAAGCTACATACAAGTATACATTCAAGCTACATACAAGTATACATTCAAGCTACATACAAGTATACATTCCATTTTCGAAATTTCGTTTCTGCAAAATGTTACTCCTTTGCAACACTGATTAACGGAAAGTCCCCCTAACATAATTCATATATTTAAATCATGTACTTTCACGTTAAAGAATTCCCTAGTTCCCCACGTAGCTAAAAAATAATTGGCAGAAAGTTGCAAGTTTTCTTTACTCGCGCTTTTTGTGAACGTATGTCAAAATAACTACTCCTTTAGCTTAAAAATTTTACATAAGCTAGAAAAAATCTGGAGTAGTTGACAGTTTTTTTTATAAATTCGTTTAGTTTTTTTCTTTCAAATAACGTCAAAATAAATAAGCCAATATTTGCAACTGCCGGCGGTCATAAAAACAAACTCAAGGCGCGTAAACTTTTAATTACCATTATTTAAATTCCTCCAAATTCAACCGTTCAGTAGGAAATTATGATTGCATTTATTTACAGCAATCTGCCTCATTAACGTCTTTCAAGAGAAGGAGAAAAAACGTCGTTGAATAAGAAAAGGCGTTAACAGGAATCATGGGCGTAATCTGGCGGGGAGCAAGGGGAGGCATTTGTTCCCAGTTTTTTTAGAAAAGAGGCACAATCTTACTTTTTTCCATACAATTTTTTTTTGTCCCCCCTGTTTACACTATATTTAACCCCCATGATGGGAATTAGCAGCATACACAGAAAGTTCATAAGGGGGGGCTCTTTGCAGATCTACAAGGCCAAATATTTATATGTATTTATTTATATATATATATATGTGTGTGTGTGTGTGTGTGTGTGTGTGTGTATAAATTGCATCGTATGGGGCATAGGTGTAATCTGGAGGGGGCACTTTCCCCCCAGTTTTTTTAGAAAAGAGGCAAAATCGTTGTTTTTTTCACACAATTTTGGGTTTTTTGCCTTTTGCCCTTTGATTTACGCTATATTTAACTCTCAAGTTACGCCTATGTAGGGGGATTATGACATTAATACCCCAGCGTACGCCAATGATTGAGATGTGTGTAACTCTATGAAGCATTTTCCGGAATGGCAAAATAGCACCTTTAAAGATGGTTTCTAATTAGATCGGCATTATTGGAGCAGATTAACGTATATTTATTTAGTTGTATAATTTTACGTCTCAACAATAAACTAAGGGCCATTTTGGACGGAACCGACGGCGTAATGTGCAATTTCCGAACCACCATCTGTTTACATGCTCAAGCTTGCTGGACCGGCTGCTTGACTGACGCTGACAGTCGTAAGTACTGGACCACTAGGGGGTACAAATATTGTTAAAAAGAGCCGGAAACACCACATTTAGCAAAATGCAGGCATTATCACCATAGCAATATGAGGCAAACACCTATACGTCAGATGATTTTATTAATTTTTTCCAATCAGTTTTTGTTTTCCAACCAGTATGTTTTCCAATCGGTAGCATAGCAATTCAAAGCTCATTGGGGGAGGGGGACTTAAGTGGCTTTACAGAAGATTACATGATGCGGCGTTAAAGAAAATAATATGCTTTGATATTCAATGGAGGCCTTAAGCTACTGTGTAAAGTGTCTAAGAAGTAAATATTCCGTAACCTAAGCTGGAAGGAGGAACCCGGAAGTTCCTCCCATTGGCTATCAAAACACGCTTTTTTTAAATGCAGAATCACGTGATCTTTTTCAAAGCTACTAGGATTACAGAAATTATGGAAGGGGGAATTTTTGAATTGCCGGCCCGTTGAATCACAATAATTTTACGAAGCCATGAGGTGGAAAAGAGAGTTACTATTTTATTCTAGATAATGTACCTAATTGCGATACTAGGGACATATATTTATTCAACTCCTTATCGTAGCTTTAAAGTGTAAAAGTTGAATGTTGAATTAAATAATTCTTTAGAAATTTTTTACCCGAGTATACGTTCCAAGTTCTGTCATATGTATTTCGACTACACTACGACTGTTAGGTGCTGCCGTCACATGTTGCCTTTTAAAGGTATTAGTCACACGATAGCACAAAAATCTAAACGTTTAATCATTTTTCCAACTTTTTTGACCGACCTACGAATAATCATTAAATTTAAAAACAAATTAGTTTAGATCAGGGTTGTCCAACCTTTTCGGGCAGCGGGCCACTGGAAATTTTCTCACAGATCTCGCGGGCCAATGGTTTCAGCGGGTTTCGTAAGCAGACAGACAGACAGACAGACCATAAAATTGGACACCAAAAATTTCCACAATAATTTATTATGGTCGCCTATGTTGTACTGGCGGCTTTCCTTTATTTCTGAAAAAAAAAACACCTACAATTTTTGTTTTGAAATTCTAGTTTTTTTTTTTAATTTCAAATATTTGTCGGCGGGCTGGATTGGCACTCATGATGGGCCGGATTGTGGCCCGTGGGCCATATATTGGACAACCCTAGTTTAGATTCTGCTCATTTATTATCCAATTTTCAGCAAATTTTATAGTTTATTACAACGGAAAAAATATTATTATTTTTGGGTCTTTTCTTCTTCCTTTTCTCTAGTCCCAGAGGCAGCGTAGCAATTTAAAATTATAGGGGCTCAAATAGTATTAAAAAGATAAAGCAATTCAGTGTTGAAAGAACCATGAACTTCGTTATCCTATGGGGGGGGGGTTTAAACCCCTCAGCCCCCTTTTCTGTGCCACTTTTAGAAGGGTATAGGGTCTTCACAAAAGATTCGGGATTTGCCTCAGTTTACTTTCAGTATCTTGGTATCATCAGGGCCGCGCCAAGGGTAATTTTCGCCAGGTTGTCAGACCTAATTTACCGCCCTTTCAAGAATGGGGGGAGGGGCGATGAAACACATACAGGGACATGTACATCAGTCGCGTATTTTCCTATGGCCCTAGGTAGTCTCAACTGGACAAACTACTTTATTTTTATTTTTAAAAAATTTTCGTAGCAACTGTTACCTGAAAATTTGTTTGGGCCCCTTCACTTTATTTCGCACAAATAAGATTCCGTTATATAATACAGGGTTGGACAAAAATATGGAAACACCTCTCAAAATTCGTGCCTTAATTTACATGTGTGCTTTAATGGAGTTTGCAGGTGGTGCTGTCCGTTTTTCGTAATGCAACTACCGATATAATGTCGTCTACAGGTTGAAAGCATCATCTGTTGTCAAGACAGAATTATGTGAAGTTGTGTGTGAATTATGTTATAACTGACGGAATTCCAAAGCGGCCAAATTATTGGAGCTGGTATGATGGGTGCTTTTGTAACCAAGGTAGCGGAAATTTTCGGTGTATGACGGGGTACAATATCTAAGACAATGACTGCATGCAGCAAGACTGGAAAAATCGCATCAGACAAACACCAGATTGGACGAAAATGTGTGTTAAATGACAGAGACAGACGAACGTTGCATATAGTGGTGATGGAAAATCAGTTTACAGCTGCAAAAGCGACTACTGAGCTGAATATCGTGCTCATAAACTCCATCAGCCTCAAAACAGTACGAAAGGAATTGAACAAGCAATATTTTTATGGACGAATTGCCATTCCAAAACCACTCATCAGCTATCAAAATGCTACTAAGAGGAAACAGTGGCGCCACGGTCATGAAACCTGGAATATGGAGCAATGGAAAAAGGTCATTCGGACAGATAAGTCGAGCTTTACACTATTTCTGACTTCTATCCGAACTTAAGTCTGGAGAACGCCATCTCAAGTTTACAATACAAATTTTTTGCTACCAAAAGTGAATCGGCGGGGATTCCGTCATGATATGGGCAGTCTCATCATGGTATTCTGCGGGACACATAATTACTCTGCAAGATAACGCCCCTACCAACAACTAAGTAACTATTTGGAGTGACCAGGTCCATCCCATGGGGCAAAGTTCGCTCTCTGATGGTGATGTTGTTTGTCAAGATGACAAAGCTACTGTTTCCACAGCTCATATTGTCCATGATTGGTTTTCTGAGCGTCAAGATTCAGTTTCACATCTTTTATGGCCTCCACAATCGCCCAGTGTCAATATTATTGAGTCCTTGTATTCAATGTTGGAGACAAATGTTCGAATGCGTTATCCACTTGCGATTACTGCAACTGTCTTCCCAGCACGTACCAGACACATTTGATTTGTGAGAGGTCTGAAGATCTGGCTGGTCACCGGAGAGTACGAATCTTACAGATGGATAGTTGAAAGAGTCTTGCTGCGTGAGGTTTGGCATTCTCATGCTGTTAAGTAGCTCTTGTAGGTGTGATAGCAGAATATTGTTAGTGCATAAGCGTGTGGTCAGTGTACCTTGAAAGTTAGAGGCGATTGTAGATAACTCACCAGATTCAATCCTCCTGGTGAGATGACAATGCGCTGTTCGGTCATTGCAGCTGAATTGGAACAATTACCACCATGACCGCCTATAGGAGAGGCAGAGTGGCTCAAGCCTCACTAAAAATTTTTAAAAAAATTGATTTGCCCGATTCTGCTTTTCATTACTTTCAAAAGTTTTACAGTTACGTTTTAAAATAAGGTATTTTTCAGCTCATTACTAATCGTTAATCAGTGTCAATTATTTTTATAGTATTTTAGTATCTTGTAAAGCGTCTGACAGCCTTGAAGAAGGTAATAACTTTTGTTAGCCCCTTAAAAGCACTCATATGTGCGCCACTGATTACCACGTCCCATCCATACACACAGAGATGCGATGATCATTCACGCGACAGAAAAGCGATTCCTTCTTAAACAAAAAACGACTCTAACTGGATATCACCTAGGATTCGCGGTATCGATTATAATCCAATCGAATGGTGTTCTTTGATATTACATGAACACCTTCGGATGGCGGAAAAGGGTGCCATTGACGTCGTTATGGTTGCTCTCGTAATTGCACGATCCTCTCGAACATTTGTTTCTCTGGAACCAGATTCCTTGCAGCGGTTACATTTTTTGTTTTAAACCGACTGCTGCTAATATCGTCTTATTTTTGCATCGCTCCGGTTAAGATGACGATTAGCACGTTTGTATGATGCATCTTTTGAACCTATGACGATACCTCTCAAATTTATTCAATTGATTGTACTGCCGACATATGTGCATCGTACAAGTGTTTTCACAGATAACGTAACGAAATAGCAAAACTAGTGATATTCGTCCGTCTTGACATACAACGTTCCTTACATTGACCACAAGATACACCTTTTCTCATTCACTCTGAAAACGTCTAGTGCATTCATTGGAGATAAATTTTAAACATTTGCATGTCCAGCTAAAAGAAGTTTGTCAGTAAAAGAAAACTTCCATATTTGATTGAAAATTATGAAATATTTGCTTCGAAATTTATTAAACTAATCTTTAAAATGTGCATTATCAATAATACGATTAAAATCTTTTACTGTAAAAATAATATGCCACCTAATTAAAAGGTTATAGAAAATAAATAAATAAATAGTCGTTGACCAATGTTTCTATGGTGACTTTAAAATGAAGAGGCTTATTATTATTATTATTATTTTGACTTAACTAAATGTGTCTATGTTTTCAAACGTACTCTATTGTCTCTAAATATGACATATCACAACAATCGCAGTTTCGATAAAACCCCGGCATGTCGTTTTTTTGCGATAACAGATTCAGTTGGTAACGACGGGACTAGCAAAAGATGATGACAACTAACACAGTGAAGAACGAGAAAGAAAAATGATAAAAAAAATATGGTCATATCAGTTAATTGGTGGAAGGGCTGTAGTCTAACATAGATGACAACATAATGTGCTACATGTGACAGATACAGATGGCGTTAATATGTCAATAAAAAAAAATGAAAGAAAGAACAGAGGCTTAAAAAGACTCGGGAGTTTCAATATTTACTCTTTCAAAAAAAAAAATCAACAGACAGTTTCCGATGAAAATGAAAGCGAGGAAGAAGAAGGAATTAGAAACACGTGGGAAATGCAAAAGTACTCCTCGAGCGAACGATCTTGTAGATTCATCCATCACGTCCAGATGCAAAGGGAGATGCGAGGATGGGTGTGACGGCGACACACCCTTTATCTTGCCATTTTCATCATCCGTCGGCCACTCGAAAACCCATTTGTTTTTCGAAACTTACACGATTTGTCCTCCAGGTCGATGTTGACATTTGCTTTCAGTATTTTCGTTTTAATTTCAGTAAGTCCATTGTTTGTTCGCTTCCAACCACGTAAGATAAACCTATCAGTAATAAACTTTTATAACAATTCTTTTATATTTTTTAATATTTTTTTCATTTGTTATATTTCCACATTACGTTGTAGTCTATTACAAACACATGAATAAAAAGCCTGTCCAGACAAACAAATTGCCATTAAATGATTGAATAACGTAATTGTAGGAAAGAAAAGGGTAATTGTATATCTTTGAACGCACACACACACACACATTAACATAAAGTTAAATTTATGCTGTATTACTTGCGTCCGAACAAGCTTTTGATATCCTGTTAATTGTGTTGCAGACATAATTAAATGATGTTTTAAACCATTAGTACTACAAATTTGAGCAGAAAACAAAACACTATTCATAATCAAATTAACAATTAATCAAATATTTCAGCTTAGGTTTAATCTACAGCTGTTTAAGCTTAAGTTCAGCTCAATTTAGAGATGTTTTAGCTATCTCAAACTTCAGCTTTTCCCGTTCAATTTCAAACTAGAGTTTTTATAGCTCAATCTAAAGATCTTAGAGTTCAGGCTCAATCAGTGGTGCAGCCAGGAATTCGTTCTGTGGGGGAGGGACGGATCAAACCTCATCGCATCTTATTACATATGTTAAATAATAAGATGTAGAAATGCAGTAAAATCTCCCTAAGGCGACCACTGTCGGTTCCATGAAAAAGCGATCGCTCAGACAGGTGGTCACTGAATGAAGGTAAATTTAGCATTGGGTCTATGGGAGAGGAAGCAAATCTGTTTCCAGAAAAAGTGGTTAAGGGTGGTGGTCGTTAAGGGAGGTTTCCCATAAATCAATTTATTGCTTAATAGATCGATTTATTTAACATTACTTGTGTTAAATAAGAACAGCACTAATAACTTCTATAAATGGAAGTATACAATACCAAAGTTTAATATCAAGTCGTCTAGGCTTCTGAACCATTTCATTTAAAACCTCTTCAGGGTTTACTTCAATGTCCTTGTGGATATAAAAAATAGACAGTCCATTTAATCTGTTCTCGCCTGTTTAACTTTTTAAATAATTTTTTAAATATCGTAAGATTGAGAAGGATCTCTCTGCTCTACGCTTTGTGATTGGAAGTGTAATCATTTTCTACAGAAGTTTTCGTATACTTGAAAATATAATTTCATTATATTCATGAAAAGCTTCCAAAGTATTATCTGAACATTTCTGAAGTCATTCGAGTTTGTTGTGCTATATTTTTAATTCGCCATAGAAATTTTCGCATTTGAGATGTGACCAATATCTTCTGAATACCGAGAACATGGCTTCTTCATTGCTTCATCCATTTTCTTTGTAAAGTCAGCTGTTATGCTCGACAATAGGATTTGAATAAAAGCTAATCTATTTTGATGTTGTACAAATCCTTCATCAAGCTGTATTGGAAACTGATCTATAGAAGGTACAGAAGCAGCTCTCCTATAATACATCTCAGGCATGACATAGTCGACGTTAATTCGTGTAGCTTGATATTTTACAGTCTTTTGTATGGATATGGAGATTTCAGAGTTTTCACAAAAATTTTCAACATCTTTAAAAATCACAGGGCACACTATTTTTAGAATTGTCCTTTAAACTCTGTATAACTCCTCGTGTTTCTTCAGATTAACCAATGATTTTGGAAAGATAATTTTTCAGATTGTAAATATTTCGACAAAGGTACATTATATGAAAATAATTTTTTAACAATATATAACAAAATAACGAATTCACACTTGTTAATTGCATTCTACAAAATGCTTGCATTACTTAAAGAATCACTACATGTCCATGTGGATGATATTTCTGTAACGGCCTTCGCAACTCAATCGCATTTTTTCGTATTTTTTATAGTATTTTTTAATCGTATTTTTTAGCGAAAATGTTTATTGCGTCATGTCATTGTATCCAACTAGTTGGGGATGGCTGCTTGAGTTTCTTTGAATAATTTTCAATGAATTTTATTTAATACAGCTTGAAGTTTAGGCGCATGGAAAAAGTCATATACCTCACCATTCGTCCCGATACACTTTCTGATAAGGGAGTTTCAAGTATTATATAAGCACCTTTGGAAAGGTGGGGGAGGTTGCCCTTATGCTTATTTTTCTACGATGGCCAATGCTAATTTTTGCTTACTGGGGAAGAGGTTGAAATGGCCAAAAAATAATGTTTGCGTAATACTTGAACGCTCCCTAAACCCGTGATGTAGTCCTAAAAAAAAGTGGCGTAGTGTTCTTTCAAATTAACGGTAGATCCACGTGAGGAATGAGGGACAGGAGAAGATTTAGAATGGCGGAGGGATCGCCCCTTTGAATGAAATTTAACATTGAAAAGATAGAAGGGAAAGGTCCAATGAGGTATCGTTTCCAAAAATCAAGTCATTAATCGCCCCGCCCCTTGAATGACCTATAAATCTGCCCCTGATCAGGGAATATCTCAACCAGTCTATAGCCCATTGATCTGATAGGGGAAAATTCATCATTATGTATGGGTTGTTGAGCTGGAATTGCAAGACCCCCCCTCAAATGCCCCTCTGAATCCGACACTGCATACAGCATATAACTTCGGGGCATATAAGTATAAAATAAAAATGTGATACAAGCACAAATGTCCAAGCCGAATTAAACCTGGAATGCACCTCGGAAGTGAACTAATAAAATAAAAAAACTATTGAAAAAGATATTAAAAAAAACCAGTGGATATTGTACTAAAATAGAAATTTGTCAAAGCCGCCGTGTGGCTATTCTACTCGCGGACGGTAGTTTCCAGACTACTAATTAAATTTATTTATACGCACTATAACAGTGGTCTCATTCACGTATCCAGAGGGGCGGTTTTAGGGATCACCCCCTCCGAAACCACAAAATTCTGTACAAGCCCCAACAGGCCTAAATGCACTTACTTGCCAAACTTGCAGGAGAGAAAACTCGATTCTTGCCTAATAAGTGAAAAATTATGACCTCAAGATGTCGTTTTGTAGAACACTAATTTGAAAATATTTTAAAGAAAAAATATAGAAACTATTTTCTTTAAAAGAGAAGACATTATAAAAAATTAAATTTTGATGGTAATACTACAAGATGATGCCTGAAGGCAAAATGGGTATTTTCTCATTTAGTTTTTGTATTCTGTATTTATATTTCGTCATTCCAATAAAGGTGATACATCGTTATTTTTGTATTTTATTTTTATTTTATAATTTATTGCAATTTATAGAGCTATTGCAAAAAATATAAAAATCTGTTTTTGAATTTTGAATATAAAACGTGGTTTTTCTGATTGACAACTGCCAAATATAAATTTAAAATAAATATCAATGCTGAAAAATGCAAGAATTACACATTTTCCATGCTTAGTGCCCGTATTCGATGTAAAGTCTATGTTAATAACAGGGTGTCTACCTAAATTCTATTTCAAACTTCCCTGACTTTTCCAGACCAAATCGATTTCCAGTTGCTAATTACAGTAAACAACACACAATGCGCCCGCGAAAATTTGCCCAATCAAAGCAAGTTTCAAGGCCATGAAATCGATTAACGCAAACCCCAACGCCATTTATAACTCAATTATAGTGAATTTACAAATTCAAAAGCTGTATTAAAAAGTGTATTTCTTTACACTAAAAACTTGCACTAATTAAATATTTACAGCAACATTTCCATTCGGCCCTTTTTGAGTTCATTATAAAAGAGTTTAACTATATAATCGCAAAGCTGATGCTTCATCTTCTATTTCATTTAAAATGCGTATAACTATATATAAGGAAAAGGAGATTGGTATGATCATCCCTTACAGATTAATTTAGCCAAAAATACTTTTCTTTCAAGCTTTAGTTACATATTTGACAAACATTTTCGTCTGGAAAATATATGGGCTTAATAATTTTATATAAATTATATTAGTTTTGGTGCAAAATAGTAATGTTTGGAAGAAGTTTAGTCAAAAGTACAAGTTTTTCAAAATTTTCAGTAGGCAATGTGGTATGAAAAGCACAGTTTAGGAAAGTTATTTTAATAAGTTATTTATTATAACAATGAATTTCAAATTTCCCTGACTTTGGCCTTTGTATTTCAAATTTCCCTGATTTTTCCAGGTATTCCAGATGAGTAGACACCCTGTAATAAATGATACAGTTGACCATGGAGCTATTTTTCTAGAACTTTGATTTACTTTCATAACAGCTGCATATTCCGTTTGTAGCATAAACGTACGCAGAAAGTTCGAAAGTGGGGTTATAGGCTCAATGGAATGATTACAGAGCTACAACTTACATGTTCTTACGTTAAATATACAAATTTCATTCCAATGGGAGATTACAACCCCCATCAACACCCTCCTGCCTACGCCAATGGTTTGGAGAAACAATTGGATCAAAACAGATATTACTTCCAGACCTGCTAACGCAATGGAAGCACTAAGTACAATGTGACTAATCTTTTTCCAAACGCATACATGTTGCTAAAGATTCTTGTACAATTCCCATTTCCACTGCAACGGTACAAACAACATTTTCATCACACATTTAAAAGATTGAAAACATATTTAAGAAACTTAGTAGGAGAAAATAAGCTAAATGGATTAGTATTTTTAGCTACTCATCCCAATATTGATGTGTAACTGGAAGGAATTATAAATCAGTTTACTAAATCTTCCAAGCGGTCTAATTTTTGATACGGGGCGTGCAAACCTGAATTACACTTTTTCTGAATAAGAGGGGAGAGATTTTGTTCGCTTTTCAGTTTGAGCTTCCACTGTTTATAAATGACATGTTCTCTACTGAAAAATTTCTTATATTTGCTTATTTTTATAAATATGTCTATGTTCGCGTTGAAATCAAAAAAGTTATACCGATGTACGTTGCAATACGTCGGTGAAGTCGTGACGTCACAACATGGCTGCTGGGCACAAACAACAGATTGGGCCCATTGACTTAACATTGACGATCGTAGTAATTAGCATTTCTTAAGCTTGCAAATAAAAATGGGTTTATATTTTGTAGCTTGTTGCAACCACCGGACTGTCGGGAATAAATGTTCTTTTTATAGATTCCCAAAAGACAAACGCAAACATGCACTTTGGGCAAAAATGTCCAGGTATCTATAATTTCTATCAAAGGTCATTCAAATCACATCAACCGGGGCATTGACCTTTAATTTTCAGATTCCAATGATTTTTGATTTATATTTACCTATGGAGCAAATTGCAAATTTTCATAGTTTTCGGAGGTTCCGTTTTCCTGGAATTAATTTTTGGAAATTAAAAAATAAAATAACTTTTTCATTGATCTTGAGTCACATTCATGTAAATATCTAAGCACCTGTTTTAGCTAGAAAGTTCATCTTGAGCTCATTTTAAAGCCCTCTATATGCGCTTTCTCTGTGATATACATATGTACTGAGAAGATTTTTTTATCGTTTTTAAAATATATATATATATAAAAACTCAAAACAGCATTTTTGAAATTGAAAAAAAAATTATATATATATATTAAAGGAAAACTTCATTTAAGTACTTTTGCACGAATTCAGGGGATGGGACAATAATGAGATCAATGTTTTAAAAAAAATCTTCCCAACTGCATTAGAATTTAAAAAAATAAATAAATTCTGCCTGTATTTTCAAATAGTTCACAAAATAGTCATTAGCCATTAACTCTTCCAATTATATTTTAGAGTAAGTCACACATTGAAGGAATGTGAAGTTAGTTATATAGTACCGTGCCTCTCTCTTCGCCCCAAGAATTTTTTTCTGTATTCGCCTGTACGTTGGACCAAATTTCTGATATTAACATAAGAGAATTAGAAAGATGAATTTTAAATTTAGTGGTTTGTTTAATAAATTTTTATATTTGGTTTTTATTCAAACTTTTGTGTTCATGTATGTTACAAAAGCATTTAATTTGTTGTATTTCATTTGGGTTTTTTTTTTTTGGTGGAGGGTTAATATATGTATATATATTCAAAACATGTCCATATACTTTGGGTAGTTTTGTTCAGAATTCTTGTTCTATTAATAAGTCTTGATGCCGCAATCATTTTCTTTAAAAAATGTTTTGATCTTTTATGAAAATCAATTCTTTTCTCCTTAAATTTACAGTTTTGATTTTATAGATCTTTAATTTTCCATTTATTTTTTGTCTGTAGGGGATATGGCAGAATATCTAATAACTTGAACCATAATTATAACCCCCATCAACGACGTAGTCAGGTTTTTGTTAAGGCTGGCCCCTTAAAATAAATTTTTATAATTTATTTATTTTTTATTTCCTTGAAGTGGGGTACGACCAAGCCCCCCTGAAAAAAAACGGATCTTGTATATATACACACTGAAAGAACAATTTATCTTCTTCGTTCATGAAATTATTGAAAAAAATTTAATTTGTTACGAATCTGTCAAGTGTTTTTATGGCCCTTTAATTTCCTGCAAAAATTTTTTTATAAGCGCACTGAGAGTTACACAGCAAAATATGTATCGCTTCCAGAAAAATAATATACGTGTATATAATAAATTGCTCTTTCAGTACATGTGTATATATATGCATACATAAACGCAGACTGGGTACAGTATCTGAATACTATATACTTTACTCTTCATGGAAGCATGAATTTGTTCTCGCATTTCTTCATTATCAGGGTCATAAAAAAAAGATCGAACATGTGAAGAACGTATAGCGTTTTCTGCACGTTCGATCAGTTTCGGCTGATCCGAAAAAAACACGGAAATTTCATAAAATGAGAACATTTTAAATCTATCTCATAAGCATAACATAGCAAATGGCAGTTTGTTTGTGCCCAGCGCCATATTGAAACGTCACACTTCACCGACGTATTATACTGATACATGTTACATCCATACATTCTTTAATTCGAACGGTAGATACATACTGTGTTTGTATGGATGCATAGCGTAAAAATTTTATTCCCCCTCCCTACTCAGAATCGTAGATGGACGCTAGTAACAGGAGAACTCTGGAAATTATAGAGGGTGTACAGAGGGCTTAAAATCCTTTAACGTTTTG
>QLNU02015359.1:25723300-25756444 GCA_006491805.2 Dysdera silvatica | reverse complement strand
GAGGTATTCCCTTTCTGCAAAATCTCGCAATATTCAACCACCATTTTCGGATCCCATTTGCTTCAGTATCGTATCTTCATGGTCTGGATGACCTGGTGAAATCTTTCCTTTTCCTTTTCTCACGAATAGCAAATCTTGAGTTTTTAGAAAAAAGTTTAGATTTGAATGTAAGAAATGAACCTTTAAAGACATCCCACATGCAAGACTTTCACAGTTTTGAGTATATTTTGTGAATAAGGCAGTTTTTCTCTCTTTCTTCCTTGTTTCCTCAGAACACCCTTAACTATACACACACACACGCGCACGCACACGCACGCACGCACGCGCGCACACACACACACACGCACACACATCATCATCAACATATTCAACCATAACCTATCCATGGCTGGATGAAGGTCTCTCCAGATGCTTTCCACACAAGTCTATCCTGAGCAATTCGCTTCCAAGTCACCCCAACCTGTTTTCTTATTTCATCTACCCATCTAGTTTGAGGACGTTTTCTAGGTCTTCGGTGGTCTCTTGGAATCCAGTTCAGAATTTCTGTTGTCCATCGTCGATCAGTTCTTCTTGCAATGTGCCCAACCCATCGCCATTTCAGTCCTTTTACTTTAACAATGATGTCCTCCACTCTAGTTTGCTCTCTCACCCAAGTGTTTCTTTTTCGATCTCTATTAGTTATTCCAAGCATGCACCTCCCCATGCTCCTTTGCGTTGTCTGTAACTTTCGTATTGCTCCAACAGTTGGACTCCATGTCTCTGATCCATAAGAGACGACTAGCAATACACACTGGTTGAAGACCTTTCTTTTTAGACACAAAGGCAATTTCCCCTTCAGGATAAAACTGTTTCTTCCAAATGCACTCCAGCCAAGTTTAATACGTCTGTTGAGTTCTTTCATAATGTTGCCATCCATTGAAATCAGCTGGCCAAGGTAAATATATGAATCAGCAATTTCTAGCTCAATGTTGTCAACCTGTACTTCCTGTTTTCTCTACGAAATTATTGAACATGATTTTAGTTTTGTGTAGGTTCATCTTGAGTCCAACTTCTTTTACTTCTATTTGAGAGTTTCTGCACCATGTCTTGGAGTTCTAATGGGTTCGTTGAAAAATTAACAATGTCATCAGCAAACCGCAAATGATTTAAGTATTCATTTATTTTTATTCATTTATTTTTATTCCCTTGTTGTTCCAATTTATCTGCTGAAAAATCATCTGTAAAGCTGAAGTAAAAGTTTTGGAGAAATGGTTTCCCCTTCCCATGCTTTTAACTGCTTAAGTTTGATAGCTTCGGTATCTTTGTAAACCGAAATTTTGCACTGGCATTTTTATACACACGTTTCACCATGTCATTGTACACATCCTCGATGTCTGTTGATCTTACAGAGTTAATGACTGCTGACGTTTTAATAGAGTCAAAGGACTTCTCATAGTCAATAAATGCCACACACAATGGAAGTTCATATTCATGTGTTCTTTCAATTAATTGAATATGGTCCACTGTACTGAATCCACTTCGAAATCCAGCTTGTTCTCTTGGTTGAGCTGCATCTAATTTTTTCTGCAGGCGATGTGTTAGCACTTTTGTGAAGATTTTATAAATAGCAGGTAACAAGCTAATTGGTCGGTAATTTTTTAAATCCTCTTTATCACCTTTTTTATGCAAAAGAATTACTGTTGCAGAATCCCATTGGTTTGGTATGTTACCACTGTTGAGGCATTTGGTAAAGAATTTTGCGAGTATGTCTTCTACATGTTCTCCAGCTTCTTTTAAGATATCTAATGTAATGCCATCATCGCCAGGGGATCTTCCTTTCTTCATACTTTTTATTGCAAATGCTACTTCTTCTTTTAAGATTTTAGGAGCTGTTCCTTCGACTATCTCAGAGTCTTCGTTTAATCCACTGTTTCCCTCATACAGCTTTCTGTAGAATTCTTCAACTCTTCTAAGTATTTCTTCCCTATTTCTTGTTACAGTGCCATCCTCTCCTTTTAATGCAATGATGTGTTTCTTCCCAATAGACAAACTCCCTTTAACAACCCTAAGGCTCTTGTTGCTTTCAATGGCCTTCCTTACTAACTCACAATTGAATTTTCTTATATCTTCTTTCATGTTTTTGCGCAAAGTTTTGCAAAGTTCTACATACTCGATCTTGCGACTGGTATTTTGATTGTCCACCTTCATAAGTCTTCGCCTTTTCATGAGTTGTTTCGTCTTCTCAGATAATTTGCTATTCTGCTTTTTACATATTACACCACCAATTTCCCCAGCAGTTTCAATTATTGTCTTAACAATGTTTTCATTTGCTTCTGAGATGTCAACTTCTTCAATAAGTCCTTCCAGTGCAGAAAAGCGATTTTTTAATTCCAACTTGAATGCCTCGGTATTTTCTTTTAATTTCTTTAAATCCACCCTCTTACATACTTGTTTCCTAATGAGCTTCTGCCTTTCTAGTTTAGTATTTAAGTGCATTTTACATCTCACCATTCGATGATCACTTCCAGTATTAAATCTGTCCAGTCAATCCAGTGTTAAATCTCTATTATATATAATATATATATGATCTATCCTCGTTTCTGAAGCAAAACTTCAGGAATTGGAAGAAGAACTTGACAAGATCAAATGGGACATTGTAGGACTCAGTGAAGTTAGAAGAAAAGGTGAAGAGTTGGTGGAACTTAAAAGTGGACATTTGTTTTATTATAGAGGAACGGAAACTGGAAGAACAAGTGGTGTTGGCTTCTTAATCAACAAAAGAATTAAAGACTGTCTTCTGGAAGTTGAAAGTACATCAGATCGAGCAGCGAGGCTCGTTGTTCAACTAACCCAGCGATACCAACTTCAAATAGTACAGGTATATGCACCAACATCAAGCCATACCGACGAAGAGGTTGAAGAATTTTATGAAGAAATCAAAGAGTTACACACCAAAGGGAAACAACATATCAAGCTCATCATGGGGGATTTCAATGCAAGAATTGGACAACAGGAACAAGGAGAGACATCGGTTGGTAAATACGGATATGGGGAAAGGAATGAACGTGGCGATCAACTCATCGAATTTGCAGAAGCTGAAAATCTTAGCATCATGAATTCATTTTTTAAGAAGAAACCGCAAAGAAAATGGACATGGAAACACCCAAATGGGGGAACTAGTGAAATTGACTATATCCTGGCAAACAAGAAATCAATTATTGAAGATTGCAGCGTACTGAACAGATTTAATACTGGAAGTGATCATCGAATGGTGAGATGTAAAGTGCACTTAAATACTAAATTAGAACGACAGAAGCTCATTAGGAAACAAGTAAGTAAGAGGGTGGATCTAATGAAACTGAAAGTAAATACCGAGGCATTCAAGTTGGAATTAAAAAATCGCTTTTCTGCACTGGAAGGACTTATTGATGAAAGTGATATCTCAGAAGCAAATGAAAACATTGTTAAGACAATAGTTGAAACTGCTGGGGAAATTGGTGGTGTAACCTGTAAAAAGCACAATAGCAAATTATCTGAGAAGACGAAACAGCTCATGAAAAGGCGAAGAGATATGAAGGTGGACAATCGAAATACCAGTTCCAGGATTGAGTACATAGAACTTTGTAAAACTCTGCGCAAAAGCATGAAAGAAGACATAAGAAAATTCAACTGTGAGCTAGTAAGGAAAGCCATTGAAAATAACAAGAGCCTTAGGGATGTTAAAGGAAGTTTATCTGTTGGGAAGAAACACATCATTGCATTAAAAGGAGAGGATGGCACCGTAACAAGAAATAGGGAAGAAATACTTAGAAGAGTTGAAGAATTCTACAAAAAACTATATGAAAGTAACAGTGGATTAAACGAAGACACTGAAATAGTCGAAGGAACAGCTCCTAAAATCTTAAAAGAAGAAGTTTCATTTGCAATTCAAAATATGAATAAAGGAAGAGCCCCTTGTTATGATAGTATTACATTGGATATCCTAAAAGAAACTGGAGAATATGTAGAAGACATACTTGCACAATTCTTTACCAAATATCTTAACAGCGGTAACATACCAAACCAATGGGATTCTACAACAGTAATTCTTTGACATAAAAAACGTGATAAAGAGGATTTGAAAAATTACCGACCAATTAGCTTGTTACCTGCTATTTATAAAATCTTCACCAAAGTTCTAACACATCGCCTGCAGAAAAAATTAGATGCAGCTCAACCAAGAGAACAAGCTGAATTTCGAAGTGGATTCAGTATAGTGGACCATATTCAAGTATTAAGAGAATTAATTGAAAGAACACACATGAATATGAACTTCCATTGTGTGTTGCATTTATTGACTATGAGAAGGCCTTTGACTCTATTAAAACGTCAGCAGTCATCAACTCGTGAAGATCGTCAGACGTCGAGGATGTGTAAATTGACATGGTGAAATTTATGTATAAAATGTAAGTGCAAAATTTCTGTTACATAAAGATACCAAGAAACTATCAAACTTGGCAAGGTTATTGAGGCGAGGAGATACCATTTCTCCAAAACTTTTTACTTCAGCTTTACAGATGATTTTTCAGCAGATAAATTGGAATAACAAGGGAATAAAATAAATGGTGAATACTTAAAATAATTTGCGGTTTTGCTGATGACATTGTTATTTTTTTCAACGAGGACCCATTAGAACTCAAGACATGGCATAGGAGGAACTCTCAACTAGAAGTAAAGTTTCAAGATGAACCTACAAAAAACTAAAATCATGTTCAATAATTTTGTACACACATTTTTACATTTCTATTTTGTTTAATTTCTTTATTTTATAATCATAATTTTTTTTTATGCTTGAATAATAAATATTTGGTTTTGTTTATGTTTACACTAAAATTATTGTTTTTAAACCAAACCTCCGTTATTTTTAATCTAGCATTTATTTTTTTTCATATAAATTGTCTAGGTTTTTGTCACTTTCTATCCAGCAAATATCATCAGCGTAAATCAATAAATTTTTATATATTATGTGAATATCGTTTAATGCTAATATAAAGAGTAGTGGGCCTAATATTGATCCTTGAGGCACTCCATTATTATTTTCTAGTTCCTCAGATTTTATATTATTAATTATTGTAATTTGTTTTCTATCCTCTAGATAGCTTTTTAGTATGTTGCCTATTTTTCCTCTTAGGCCACATTTTTCAGTTTTTACTAGTAATTTCTCTCTCTTAATTAAGTCGAAGGCCTTACTGAGATCAAAATGTATGGCTATCGCTTATATATTGTTTTCCAAATTATCATGTATTTTTGTAATCATTTGTATTAACACATCTTCTGTTGTATTTTTCTTCCTAAATCCAAGCTGATTATCATCTATAATATTAAACTTATCTAAAAAGTTTATTAATCTATTGCTTATCATTTTTTCAAAGGTTTTTGCAAATATTGATAGTATAGTTATTGGTCGATAATCATTACAATCATTTTTTTCCTTTTTTATGTATTGCAACTATTTTGGCCATTTTCATGCATTTGGTATTTTCTGTTTCAAATATTTCATTATAAATTATCAATAATAGTTCTATTAGTTGATCTTTACACATTTTTATTACCTCAGGAGTCATGTTATCTAATCCAGGTCTCTTTTTTAATTCTTCTTCTTTTCCCAATTCTTCATATGTGATGTCGCTTAAAAATAAGGTTTTAGTATTTCTTTCTATTTGTAGGTTTGAGTGAGGTTTGTAGGTTTGAGGTTATTTTGATCGCTCGTGAATTGGTTTGCAATATTAATAAAAAATTCCCATTCATTTTATCTGCCACTTCTTTAGCTTCTGTTATATTTTTGTTATTGATTAATAAATTTAATTTTTTTGTTGTTGATTTATTACCCAGTATTTCATTTATTATTTTCCATTGCTTTCTTGAATCTTTTTCTTTAAATTTTTCATTATAATATGATCTTTTTTCATTATTTATCAGTTTCTTTGTCTCATTCCTGATTTTTATAAATTTAACCCACACTTGTTGATTTTTTGTTATTAAATATTTTCGCCTTTTCTGGAAAAATTCATTAAATTTATCTTTTAAAATATTAATAAAATATTCATATTTATTTTCCATATTTGCTGGTATTGTTTCAAATATCTGGTTCCAATTTAATAACTGTAGATTTTCTTTTAAGTTATTAATATTCTTATCACTTTGTATTCTTACTTTTTATAAATATTTTTTTACAGTTTTCTTTAATTGATATTATTATAGGTCTATGAATGGTAAAATATGATGTTAGTACTTCTGCCCTTGTATTATTTGAGTTTGTAAAGAAGAGATCTATTGATAGAATGTGTTCAGGATAAATTTTTCTTGAAGTACAATACAAATAATTGTAAATTTAGCTATCAGCATTGATTCAAAGGCCTCTCTTAACCAATATTAGACACAAATGCAGTTTTTACTCAGTGCTTCTATAGTTAAAATTAATGAAATAAGCGGAGGTTAAGCAGCACTATTGCTGTACACAGTGACAATAATTTTCACTCGCTACAGCAGTGGTTCCCAATTAGCGAAGCCCTATTTTTCAAAATAATTTTTTGTAAGCCGCGCACCTCCAACGTTTGAAATATTTGATCTGTACTTGTGCGAAGCAATTTTTTGGGAGAAAATGTGTGGTAGCCCCTAATAGGAAAATAATTTTAAATAAACTCAAAAAGCGGACCATGAGGTGAGCGTTGTTACCACACAAAAATGACAATGATTTGGTCATAGAAAAAAAAATGTATTAAATTTTACTAATGTTTATTACAAGTAAACAAATTTTATATATTATAATCAACATGCTTAGCATCTGCTAAACCTCAATGTGATGCGAGAAATCACGCTCCTTTTCCTCTCGGACAATTCTTTCCACATTTGGTTCAGTATTTCCTACCTTTATCTCAAATCTGGATCAATGTCGAGCCGATTTTTATGTTTGTTTTTCATGTAAAAAAGTGTTGAAAATGTTTTTCGCAAAGATACATGGAACAAAGGGAACGTGATGTTTAAGCCTTTTCACCCAACTTCTTATAATCACCGTAAAACCTTTACCCATGACGTCATCGTCAAAGCAAAAAGAGCTCTGGAAACTGTAGAGTTTCTTTTAAGTTAATTCCGCGACTCATCTGCCCAGTTTTTAGTTTTTGCATTACGTTACATTAAAATGCCAATATTTTATCTTTGTGATGATGATAATTATCGTTTGTTCACTGCCGGGAGCTACTACGATAATCAACGTTTTGTTGCATAAGAAGCGTGCAACATTTTTCATTTATTATATATTTATTGTTACATTTTTATATATCTGATAAATCTGCTTTCATCGAACTTTATGGTATCATCTGCACCAGGGGTCGATAACATTTTTGCGCTTGAAAGCGCATGCGTACTTTATTAGGTTATTAGTGGACGTCTCAAGGCTTTAGTCATTTTACTTGTAGAAGTTGCTCTTTTGCAGTGGTATAGTTCTAAAAAAAAGTGGCCTAACGCTCTTCCAAATCAAGGGTAGATCCACTTGAGGAATAAGGGACAGGGGCGGATTTAGGGGTCGGGGGATTGCTCCCTTGAATGAAAATTTAACATTGAAAAGATAGAAGGTAAAGGTCCAATGAGGTATCATTTCCAAAAATCAAGTCATTAATCGCCCCCTTGAATGACCTCTAAATCCACCCCTGATCAGGGAACCCCTCAACCAGCCCATTAATCTGATAGGGGCAGAAATTATCATCATGTATGGGTTGTTGAGCTGGAATTGCAAGACCCCTCCCCTCAAATGCCCCTCTGGATCCGACACTGCCTACAGCATATAGCTTCGGGGCATATAAGCATAAAATAATAATGTGGTACAAGCACAAATGACCAAGCCGAATTAAACCTGAGATGCACTTCTGAAGTGAACTAATAAAATGAAAAAAATATTAAAAAAGATTAAAAAAAAAACAGTGGATATTGTACTGAACTAGAAATTTGTCAAAGCCGAAGTATGGCTATTCTGCTCGCGGACGGTAGTTTCCAGACCACTAATTTAATTTATTTATTTATAGGCACTGTATCAGTGGTTTCATTTCCGCATCCTGAGGGATCGGTCCCCCCCACGCCCCCCCAAACTAAATTTGTGATAAGCCTTCAAATATACTTAAATGTACTTACTTGCCAAACTTGTAAAGAGGGGAGAGAAAAAAAGACTCAACCCTTGCCTAATTATGAAAATTATGACCTCAAGATGTCGTTTTGCAGACCACTAATTTGAAAATCTTTTAAGGAAAAAAAAATAGGACCATTTTCTTTAAAAGGGAGGACATTACAAAAAATTAAATTTTGATGGTAAAATTACAAGATGATGCCTGAAGGCAAAATGGATATTTTCTCATTTATTTCTTGTATTATGTATTTATATTTCGTAGTTCCAATAAAGGCGATACATCGTTATTCATCGTTATTTTTGTATTTTATTTTATAATTTATTGCAATTTATAGAGCTATTGCAAAAACATAAAAACCTGTTAGTGAATATAAAACGTGTTTTTTCTAATTAATAACTGCCAAATATAACCTTAAAATGAATATTAATGCTGAAGAAAAACAAGAATTACACATTTTTCATGCTTAGTGTCCGTAATCGATGAAAATTCTATGTTAATAACATGATGTCTATCCAAATACCATTTCAAACTTACCTGATTTTTCCAGGTTTCAAGACCAAATGTTAATCGATTTCCAGTTACTAATTACAGTAAACAACACACAATGCACTCAAATTTGCGCAATCAAAATAAGTTTCAAGGCCAGGAAATCGATTAACGCAAATTGCAAAGCCATTTGTAACTCAATTACAGTAAATTTACAAATTCAAAAGCTGTATTTCTTTACACTAAAAACTTGCATTAATTAAATATTTATAACACTTTCATCCAGCCCTTTTTGTATTTATTATAAAAGCATTTAACTATATAATTGCAAAGCTGATGCTTCATCTTCCATTCCATTTAAAGTGTGTATGACTGTATATAAGGCAAAGGAGATTGGTATGATCAAAATCCCTTACAGATTGGATAATTTAGCTAAAAACATTTTTTTTCCAAGTTTTAGTTACATATTTGGCAAACATTTTCTCCTGAGAAATATATAGGCTTAATAATTTTATATAAATTATATTAGTTTTGGTGCAAAATGGTAACTTTTGGAAGAAGTTTAGTCAAAAGTACAGTTTTTCAAATTTTTCAGTAGGTAATGTGGTATGAAAAGCACAGTTCAGGAAAATTATTTTAATAAGTTATTTATTATAACAATGACTTTAAAATTTCCCTGACTTTGGTCTTTGTATTTCAAATTTCCCTGACTTTTCCAGGTATTCCAGATGAGTAGACACCCTGTAATAAACGATACAGCTGATCATAGAGCTATTTTTCGAGAACTTTGATTTACTTTCATAACAGCTGAATATTCTGTTTGGAGAGTAAGCATATGCAGAAAGTTCGTAAGTAGGATTATAGGCTCAATGGGGGTTACAGAGCTCCCAATTCATATGCTCCCATGTTAAATATACAAAATTTCATAGCAACGGGAGATGACAACTATTATCAACACCCTTGCCTACACCAATGGTTTGGAGGAACAATTGGATCAAAACAGATGTTACTTCCAGACCTGCTAACGCAATGGAAGCACTTATAAATACAATGTGACTAATCTTTTTCCAAAAGCATACATGTTATTAAAGGTTATTGCCACAATTCCGATTTCTACTGCAAAGGTAGAATCAACATTTTCATCATTTAAAAGATTGAAAACATATTTAAGAAACTTAGTAGGAGAAAATAAGCTAAATAGATTAGCACTTTTAGCTAGCTACTCATCCCAATATTGATGTGTAACTGGAAAATTAAATCAGTTTATTAAACTTCAAGGCGGTCTAATTTTCGATAAGGTGCGTGTAAATCTGAATTGCACTTTTTCTGTATAAGAGGGGAGAGATTTTGTTCTACGCTTTTTTTTTTCTTTTCAGTTTGAGCTTCCACTGCTTTACAAATGCCATGTCATCTACTGAAGAATTTCTTGGATTTGCTTATTTTTATAAATATGTCTAATGTTTGCGTTGAAATCAAAAAAATTATACCGATATACGTTGCAATTATACTGATACATGTTACATCCATATATTCTTTAACTCGAACGATAGGTATATGCTGTGTTTGTATCAATGCATAGCGTAAAAATTTTATTCCCCTCCCACTCAGAACCGTAGCCAGACGCTAGTTACAGGGGAACTCTGAGAGTTACAGAAGGTGTACAGAGTATTAAAATTCGTTAACTTTTTGATGTATTTTATTAATATATTTAATAATACTAAATATCTAAGTAGGCTAATATATTTAACATTAATGAATAAATTTCTTAACATAAATTTTGCATTGAAAACTTATAATGGTATAGCAAAATTTACGATTTCCACTATCCTTATTATAGAGTAGATGAATCTCTCTGTAAGAAACGTAATGTATACAAGATCTACCTCAAAAATCTATTTTGAATATATTTTTAACGTCAAAGAACGATTTCCATTGTTATGTACAATTCTATTCAATTTTTTTAAATAAAATTCTAAAATAATTTATTTTGAAAGAACTATTTTCCAGAAGGGCTCAGCCCCTCTGACTAGAGCCCTGTCTCTCCTCTCGAAAAATGCCTCTGCTACGGCCTTGCATGCTGCGATTTTATCGATACGTGCTGCACAAATTTTTGAATCCCCACCCCCCCGAAATGACATCCTGGCTACGGCATTGAGTGGTTCCCAACCTTCTGCCTGCCGTGGCCCACTTTTATGGCAGCCAAGTAAAACAGATATAATTCCTAACATGGCAAAACACTTTATTTCCAATTTTCATGCTCAACGCTAATAGTCAGAAATCCAACTGACCCACCCTCTCTGAATCTACCCCCTAAATGGAAATGTTTTATTTTAATAAGATTAAGAATTTAATTGATTGGGAGAATAGCTTTAAACTTTGAAAAGAATTAGCAATCATGAATTTTGTCATTTATCTTACCTAAAATAAAGACTATAGTTCCCTTTTCCCATCTTCAGGAATCTCAGCATATGAGTTCATATGCCTTGAGTTCGTTTAAGCAAATAAACATGAGTGAAGAAATGTTTGATATTAAAAGACCTATTTCTTGCTGGCTGAATAATATTGTTCATGGCACTGAAACCTCGTTCGCATTCCGCAGAACTACATGGTTTGCTTGCTTTTTGGTTTTACGGCTCAAAGACTACAGTGGTCATGCTGCGCCGGGACCTACTGTTTTCCGAGGAATCCGAACCTCTTAAGGCCTAGGGAACCAAACCCCGGACTACAGTGAGCAGTGCGATCTTTATGAGATCTCTGAGTAAGCGTTCTTTTTGCACTGCTGGGAGTCGAACCCGGATTAGCCGCGCAATAGGAGAACGCGTTACCACACTGCGCCACTACACAGAACTACATGGTAAAATGTTCACCGTTTTTAATAAGCATTGCAAATTTGTGGGTACTCTTTTCCCACCGTTGTCAATGTAGTCGCGAAATCCATTTAAAATGTTCATTTCATCTGATAACTGCAATTTTCGACACAGTCTTAAAATTGATTCTTGACCAAACGTAACATCAATATTTACTGGCCAATTATCTGGATTTAAAATATTAATATCGTCTAGGAATTGCTCATATTGGTTTTTTTCCGTCTGTTTCCGAGTTACTAACGTGCGATGATTGAAACATAAAACATCTCTGCTCTAAACAATTTTCTATACTTTTCAAAAATTGCATTCTGTTAACTTCCGTCAGTCTGAATTTGAGCTAATAGAAATAGTTTTAAATTCACTATTCTCAATAGCTGACTTAGCTTCTTTAGACTTTTCTCCCAACTTTTCTTCCATGGCTTTAATGATGTGAATTGTCCGTCTTATTAATTTATCAGCTCGTGATAAATTACATTCCCTCTCCTTTAATCGCTCTGATAACATAGATAACTCCTCAAGTACATCATAGAAAACTGCCAGTGTCTTCAAAAATTCCTCCGACTTTAATCTATTTAGCAATCCATGATATTTTGCTTTTTCGGACTATGGTCTTTCGGGATCTAATGCTGTATTTTAAAAATGCATTGCAAGTGCAGGATAAGAATACCAAATAGTCCTCACGGTCATGTAACTACTGGCAACCCATCTTATTTTAAACACTTGTCTAATTTTATTTAACTGAGTACCGAGATCTGGGGCAATTTTTTCAAGTTCGTGACAACTTTTCGGAGATCGACTATACATCTATATATACTATATATCGGGAATGCAGTATTTCAATACAAAAGTTTTGTACGTATTGCAAGTATACTAGGGCGCGGTGACGGATGGCTGCGTTTTCATTGACATGTTATTATTTCAACTTTCAAACGGAACGTTTTTAATAACGTTACAACCACAACTACATTTTCCCAATTTTAATTTCGCAAGCTCAAGGAAATTTTTGGCCCTCTACGCTCATTATCAACGACATAAATTAAAGGGACTGTCTACACCATCACTATTAGCATAATAAATACGAAATTTAGTAAGGAGCATTGTATGCGAAAATGAAACTGGAAATGCAACTAGAATATTAATTTTATGGTAAAGTGAACGTCATCAAGCAGAAGCACATTTAAAATTAAGCAATGCTTTGTTGATGTCTGTTATCCCTGTAAAGAGTTGTTAACAACAAGGCCTTAACCATACATTTTTTCGGGGAGGCAAAAAATTTTTACAACCTCGCTAATGAGTAAGTACTGGTAGCAAAAACATTTTTGAAGGGGGGGGGTGGGACGGATATTTGGGACCATCCGCTGACTACGGCTCAGTTCGACAACAAGTTGTCTTCCACTAATATACTGCCTCCCTCCCCTCCCCCAATATTTTTATGCCGTCTGCGCCCATGCGATGTGGTGTCACCTTGCCGTGGTGGACAGATTGTAAACTAATACCGCTTAAAAAAAAAAAGATTTAATCAGAGCAAATACATAAGTACAAAAAGTAAATAAACATGTATAATCAACCAGGAACTGTTCACGAAGTACGTCCGTAAGATTTCATCACATTTTAACCCACCCTGGGCGCTTTCATTGACCCCCCCCACTTGCGGATATCCGACAGAAGACTGCGGACCCTTTTGTTATATTTGCAGGTATTTGTGCCACTAATAAATTGCGAAATTGGGCAATTGCCTATGATTTGCTATCTTAAAATATGCCTCCCTATGCTTAAAATATACCCTAATGTACTTCTGACTAAATCAAATAGATTCCTTTGGAAAATTATCCTTTCAAAAAAGGTAACGAAACATTGCTACTTAGTGGACTCTCGGTGCACATAAAAGTTTAAAATTTGGTTTAGTTTGTTAGTTTTACGTCCCAAAGCTACACTTTGGGCTGCTCGGATGCGACCAATGGCCTTACGTGACCTCCGAAACACAATACGTTTCCAAAGAAATGGTCAACACACGGAGATTCGAACTCCCGTCCTGTAAGTTGCCAGGCTAATACCTTAACGAACTACATCACTGGATGCCCCCAACAGATTAAAAAAAAATTGCCGAAAGAAATTGACGCTAATTTGCTTATTCGCTTATTTGCTCATTTTAAACTATTTGCTAATTAAAATACTGCACGTAACTGCAAACAAACAAAAAACAAAACAAAAAAAAAGCAAGCAGAAACTGCAACTGTTACTTTTGCAATATTCGAATAACGAAACCTTCGGAAACTTCTGAATAACGGCTGTACCCATGAAAAGCATCAGATAAAACTCAGGTCAGCTGCACAAGTGCATAGATGATTAGGACATCGCATTTTGCGCTTCTCATGCACTGGTTGTCACTATTTGTGCATGCTGGACGGTTTTAGAACTGGCGCTGTGAGTGGTTTGCGACCCTAGGTTCTATGACAAATATTGTTCGTCTAGGTGTACCCTATCCCTCCTCGATGTTTGCAACCCTGGTGTTGAGACACCCTGTATAATAAAAGCCTTTTCCCTTTTTCCCTACCAATAACCCAATATTATTAGAATTCAAGTTGATTTTAGATGGTATAAATAACGATGTCTCAACATCTATTAGATTTTTTTTCTGCACTGTCATCTTCAGCGCATTCAACAGTTTTGAACTTATTTTCATTACATTCACTATTTTTTCCCCTCTTTTAAAGAAATTCAATACGCTCCTTTCACGTGACTCACGTTTGTTTCTGTTCATTATACAATTGCTAGCGTAAAAGAACGCATTAAAGGTCCCTGGATCGAAAAACGCAGAGATTTAATTTTGAAACACGTGTTTCCGAAACAGGACAAGACATACAACATCAGGAAATTCTTTTTAAACCTATATCTAGCGGAAATTTTCCTTTTAGAAGGGAACTTCCCTTAAACCAAAAACGAAGTGTCAAGTAAAAATTAAATTTTAGCAGAACGAAATTTGTTTTAACGAAGTACGAGAAAAAGTGAAAATATAAATAGCACAAATAAGATATCTTCATTTTATATTTTAATCAATATTTTATCTTGTTAATTTAAGGCTTTGGGGGGATCGGTCCCCTCGGTCCCCCCTCGCTGCGCCGCTGGGCTCAGCCTAGAGCTCTTAGAGCCCAGGCGCAATTTGGTGCTTTTCTAGTTCAGGCTTAAACTAGATCCTTTTTAGCTCGGGCTCAAACTAGGTCCTTTCCAGCTTAGGCTCAAACTAGATCCTTTCCAGCTTACGCTCAAACAAGATCCTTTCCAGCTTAGGTTCAAACTAGATCCTTTCCAGCTTACGCTCAAACAAGATCCTTTCCAGCTTACGCTCAAACAAGATCCTTTCCAGCTTACACTTAAACAAGATCCTTTCCAGCTTAGGTTCAAATTAGATCCTTTCCAGCTTAGGCTCATACTAGATCCTCTCCAGCTCAAACTCGATCTAGAGCATACGATCTAATTTTCCCAAAATGTTAATCTATAAATCTTTATCAACTACAGTGGACTCGTGATTTTGCGAACCTCCAATTTGTGAAATGAAAAATTTTGCGAACTATTCCGTTGGTCCCGAAAAGTAGTCCATGCATTTAATGTTACTTCCCATTTACAAAGTTTTTGGGACACACACGAGTTCATAAAATTGGGAGTCCACCTCGTAACGTTATGTAATCTATATTAAGGGCATAATAGTAATAATAACAATTACGATTTGCCATAGCAAAGCCACGTTCGATGCAGTCACTGATTTAGTATTCGGTCAAGAAAGTGGTAAATGACCCTTGGCGTTCGTGATTTCAGTAACTAGGGATTTAATGATGATTATTATAGTTAGTAAAACTATATAGTGAATGAAATATTAGGTTTGATTGCTAAAAGAATTGACATGCATTAGAGGAAAAATATTTAATTATATTTTTATCTTCGTGTAATTTAGTTATTTGTAATTGTATTAATGGTACGCAGTTGCATAGCAATACAAAAACTATGGGGCACAAGAATAGGGGGGATATAGGGGTGGCGATCGCCCTTATTGACTGAAAATTTAACATTGAAAAGATACAACATAAAGGTCCAATGAGGTATCATTTCAAAAAATCAAGTCATTAATCTCCCTCCACCCACGAACGACCTCTAAATCCTCCCCTGCTCAAGAAGCTTTAAAAGAGATCACGTGATGTGGCTTTGGAGAAAATAATATGCTTTGATGAAAAATGGGGGGGGCTTGAGCCCGTATGTCCCCTTTTCTGCGCCACTGATGTTATGTTAGAGGTCAGCAAATTCATTTACCTTAAGAATCCATTCCTTTTTTTTATTCTTTTAAAAGAATGCATTCCTGGTATTCATTCCCATTCTTTTGAGTCATTTACGGAATGAAAATGATTATTCACGTTCGCTGAATGAAAATCATTGTTCCTATGCACTGAATGAAGTTCATTGTTTCTATTTATCGAATAGAAATGAAAATAATCATTCACGTTCACTGAATAAAAATCATTCCTATTTACGGAATCAAAATGAAAATGATCATCCGTGTTCACTGAATAAAAATCTTTCTTATTTACTGATTGAAAATGATTATCTTTATTTACTGTCAATAATGGGTACTACTTTTTTACTATTCAGCGCACATTTTTATGGTAAGATGCGTTTCATATTTTGCGAACACTCCATAAAGTGTAATTTTATTTATATGGATATAAAAAAAATTCACGAATATAATTGATGATATACGAATGATGGGAAAAACAAAGCAAATCTATGAAAGGAAAATGCAAATATTCAGATAATTTTTCAAAATAATTCTTAATTACTTTTTTTATAAATTTGCCGTTTCGCATATATACAGACAATATTCATCTCTAGTGCATTTATTTCGGTTAAACGGCCTATAAATCATCCATTCAGATAACTGACATCAAACCCTTTAAACAGCTTCGAATTGATAAAAGTTTGCAACGATACAGAGTCTAAATTTTATCAACAGGCTAAAATAGAAGTATTTAGATCTTTTAGGGAGCTATAATGTTTATCTTGATCTTATACCCAGGGCCGTTTCTACCATTAGGCCGGGTAGGCGACCGCCTAGGGCGGAAAAATAGCGTAAAAATTTAATTTTAAATCAAACAAAGAAAAAATTGAGCAAATGAGGAGAAAAAATGAAAAAGAGGAAAAATTAAAACATATAATTGTTTTCAAAAGCATACGGGACAATTACTTAATAAGTCTTTACTTTGACGAATGTAAAAATGTTTGATGTGTTTCATTGTTTAATTTTGCACACAAGTTCTTTCATATCTAATACATTTAAGCCTTCTAGCTCTGATAATACAACGTTGTGTTTTGAAATATTACTCCTTTAATATCTCAGTTTTCAAAAATATAAAATATTGAAATTAAACAATTATAACATGTAGCAATTGTTTTACTATTCATAATACCCTAACATTACAAAATAACTAATATAAGTTTAAAATATAAATATAATTAACGGGTTTAATGATTAAAAGCATAATAGAACATTTACGTTGTTGAACCGCTGGATGTTGATGGTGGTAGAGATGGTGATGGTAGTGAAAGGGCGGCGGGGGCGGCATTTTTCAATTCTTGCCTAGGGCGGCAAAACACCTAGAAACGGCTTTGTTATACCCCAACCGAGTCATCGTTCCCCCACAAAATTTCCATAGGATTTAGGTCTAGACTACGTGATAGTTCACAAGTTGACAGAATACGTGATAGTTCACAGAATACGTGATAGTTCACTGGCTTCAATCTCAAAATGTTTGTGCGATGACACGGACATTGCATGAACATTTCGAAATTGAAACTACTTTCACTAGAAGAAGAAAAAGAGTGTGGAAAAGTATTTTCCTCGGTCAAAAAATCCAAGTCTGTCACCATATTCGGTGCTCTTTGTCTAAGAACTATTTTTCGAGATATGTTCATACGTGTCAGCATTCAATCTATGAGTTATGTACAAATTTCCAGTCCTGTTAAAGCAGAAGACTCCAGATCATTGCTGAACCTCCGTCAAACTGGCGCTTCGATTTCACGTTCTGTTCTGTCCCCTAGATCTTGCTACGAACATCAATCTTGCTACGATAATCAATTAATGAAATTCAGGGATTTGTGACGTAGCTAATTTTTAACTTTCAAATGTTTAACGAACTTAAAAATTTGAACACATCTTAAATATAAACAGCGGAAAAAATATATTGAACATCTTATGTTTTACATTTTACACTCCAAACGATTTCCGAAGCGCAGACTTGACGTCCGATCCCGTTACCAGACGGGTTGTTCCATTGCAGTTTAGGGAAGGGCATCTTGCCGAAACTGCAGTGGAACAACCCGTCTGGTAACGGGATCGGACGTCAGATCCGTGCGAACGGACAGTGCGTTTGCATCGTAGAAAAAGTACGGTTAAAAAATTTGCTAAACTACACTGATTTAATTTCCTTCGAATTTTCATATACACGTATTTCTGCAGTCTTTGAAAACGAATTACATAGCCGTATTCCTCGGAGAATTTCAATATAGAAAAGTTAGTTTTCAATTTCAGTTACATCCGTCCAATGAGCCCGAGCTTGAAAACTGTATGAAATATCGAGCCCGATTAATAACCGATTATAACCCCCCATTAATAACACCCTGCGTACGCCAGTAATGAAAACGTTCTATAAGTATTATTTACGGAAAACTTAATGGGCTAGTATTTACCGCTGCTAGGATACATACCTAAAAATTATCAATAAACCAGTGTAAAGAGGTAGCATAGTAAAACCCCTCTTAACGTACACCCCTTTTTTACGGTCAGATAAAAATTCCCCGGTAAGAAATTCCACTACATAACAATAACTTTATTCACTTTATTTTATATTCACCTATCTTTTTTTAGACTAATTTTCCTAATTTTTTTCTCGAATATACGTATATTGAACAAAATGAAATATTCGGAAAAATTTCGACTGCTTTAAAACCATTGGATGTAATTAATAGAAAACGAAAGCAGGGAAAGTAACAAAAGCTTTGAAATTCAACCCTCTAACCGTGGGCAAAACGCCAAAACAATTTGTCCCCTTTTGAGAAAATATTCAAGATGAAAAATTGGAAATGATGGATCCAGAAAGCAACAAGAAAATCGACATTTTCAAAAGAGATCAAATGTACGGGGCATGAAGTGGAAAAAGAAGGCCTTATTTTACAAGTATATTCATAAAGAGGATTGAATATATGGGAATAAAGCTTTGGAATGAATTACCAAATAATCTTAACAATATAAAAATTGTTTAAAAAGAAATTAATTGTATACTTATTAAACGGAGTTTGTGCGCCAGCGGATTAATAGGGTCCTCAACCGGTTAAATTTTATAATTTAAACTGGGGACCCATCACGGGGAAATGCAAATTGTATTGTCTGTTCTAAACTGTGTGAAATTTATTATACTTAAATTGAAATTCAAGACTGTATGCAATATGTATCCCTTGTGACAAATAAACATTATTATTATTATAAACTACGTAGCAATAATTAAAAATGGTAAATAAAGATTTAATTAAGGGACATTGGAAAGAAAATACTAGCGAAGAATTGGAGAGAGTTGAAGAATTACCGGTATGTAAAGAAGACAAAATGAACTAATATACCCTTAAACCAACAGGTCCTGAACAAATCCAGATAAAAATGAGTTAAAATCAATTTAGTGATAATAAAGGAAGTTGGTATATTACAGAAGCAAGGCGAGAAATACATCAGTTATCACTAAAAGGAAACATGGTGGGAAAGAGATTTAGAGGCAGAAAATGAAGAGGATGATTTTAGATAATTTAAAGATTTGGTCAAAACATAGAAAAAATCATTCGTGGGAATAGGGATGGTGAAATGCAGTCCAGGTTGAGCGTCAGTCTCCCAATCAGAGAAACGCTTGAAGAAAAATTAAGATCTCAAACAGAAGACAGGGCCCGACATATTGTCAGAAGTGTTGATTAGTGGTGTACAGGGGCGGACTGGGCCGCCAGCGCCCCCCTCATGGGCTAAAGGTAATCCAAGCCCTCTGGTAATCCAAGGTGTGCGCACCCTTTGAGATGACTTAGTCCGCAGCTGGTGATGTAAATGCATGGGCAGAGGTTTTGCCCAAAGAGAACAAATACAAAATATTTAAGAAGTATTTTTCTTTTTTCGAATCGCTCATAAGTTATTCAAATATTATACTATTTAACCTATGAACATGTATTCTAAGTGCTACTTCCAAAAAATATTGGATTATTTGTGTTAAAAATGATTATATACGATAGGAATCCGGTCTCAAAACTTGTTCGGAAAAAAAGATACTCCTGTTCATGTCACTTATAATTTCTGGATCATAAGTGGTAATAAAAGTGGTATTTTTTATACCTTAAGCCAATCAGAAAGAAGTAAAAAATACTACTCGGTTCTCTAGCCAATTGAAAGGAAAAAAACTGACAAACAAACATACCCAAGATTCTGTCGTTCCGAGATATAAAACAGAAATAGTGTTTTTTAGGAGGGGTTTACAAAAAATCGTTTGTAAACTAACATATCCCAAGAGAATAACCATAAAAAAAGTAATAATACTTTCAATGTATCTACTGAACAAATATTGAAGAAATACACGAACTCCATGATGCCTGACCACTAAAACGCAAACACGAGGAAAAAAGTTTTTCCGAAACCGTCACAAATTTTTCGGTTTAAAGAAGTCGTTTCGGTAAAAGCTTTCCTGGATTTTGTATAAATAGACGCACACAAAATATTTTCCAGAAATCCAGAAAAACACTACAGTTTCGTTTCCAATTTCTTTTGAAAACAACATGATATCGTTTGCTTAATGAATGGTTTAAACAATTCACAGACGCAAAAATAAAGTAGTACTGCAATTCGTATAAAAAGAGGAGAAATTAAAAATAGGAATGAGTTTAAAAATTGATTTTGAGTAACCTTGATTTTATGTAAGATAATTTGATGTAGAATTATGCAGCTAAGATTTATAAGTAATGACAACGTTATAAGCGTTAATGTTGTCTTTACTTTTAAATCTAACTTTGATTTCTTTTTCATAGTTATAGTAGTTCATAGTTATGCTATAACTCTTACAGATGGAAGTTTTTTCCAAGTACTCTGTTCGACAAAATTAATAATATAAAAATATGTCTTTTATTAATAGCGTTATGATCCTTTTGTTCTGGATTTTGTTTATTTGATGATATTTGCTATCAGTTCTAAATATGATTTGTTCATTCTAGGTGAGATTCGTTTATTTTAGATGTATTTTATCTACTCCAAATGATGTTTGTCTCTTCCAAATGTGATTTATCTTTTCGAAATGTGATCCGTCTATTCCAGACATGCTTCGTCTATTCCAGATATGATTCGTCTATTCCAAATGTAATTTGCCTATTCCAGATACGATTCGTCTATTCCAAATGTGATTTATCTACTCCAAATACGAGTTGTTTATTCCAAATGTGGTTTGCCTATTAAAGATGTGATTCTATGATATTCTAGATAAAATTTCGTCATTCTGGATAAGATCTGTCTAGAAAAGATGAGAAATATTATTTCCAGATGAGTTTTTTTTATCTGTTTCTTCTATCTAATACATATAAATGGTTCTACATCATCCCAATAGATGCCCCAATCATTTTCTCTGTTAACTTATTTCTAGGAGTTTTCACGTTTTTATATTTTTATTATATGGTACAAAACTCGAGTCAGAACAAACGAAGATGTTAGATATTTTGAAGATGCATTTTATACTATCAATGCTTCGATGTCATGTCCCGTAACTGTGAAAATTGCATCAATAGACAAAATAATTGCGTTAAAACGCGAAAGCTTTGCCAATTGGAACTCATTTACATTGTGAAATAAAATTGAAAACTCTACTTTCTAACCCTTTTCACCTACAATCTTTTTAATTTGAAAAGGAAAAGTTGAGACTTTTTAAACATAAAAATAGATAGTACAAACTTAGGTTTGAAATTTTAGAAAAGTTTAAAATATATTCGCTCTATAATTTTCTCGAACACAAAAGGAACATTTTCATAAGAAAGTTCCATTTTTTAAAGTTTTCGACAAAATTTTTAGATAACGCGATTGCCGGAAGCATTTTGAGGCAATTTTTATGGAAAAAAAAACCACGTGTTATCAGTCTGCGTAAAAGTGCGCAAACACTTCATTTAAGAAACCTCATTTTTAGCTATTTAGGATATGCTCATGAGATAATTATTGAAAAAGTACTTTACATAACAAAGGCGCCACTATAAATATTCAAACTATTCGAAACATATACTATTTACTTTATGAAAGAGGCGTTTCCATGGACAAGAGAAGAACACCAAACCATGAAGTGCATTTGAAAATTAGATGACATCGGCAGAACTGAGTGGGGAAAACATTTCCTCTGAAAAAAGGCAAATTCATTGGGATGAAATTGATCAACTGGGTTTATTCTCAAAGCCTTATATACACAATAAATAAAATTATTAAACGCAACTACCCAAAATGATGATGATAAAATCATGTTCATAAAAAATAATGCGAATATGAATACTCATTAAAATATGTGAAAACAGTAAATTGACTATAAAGAATTTAAAAAGAGAAATACATCATGTTTCCTTCAGATAGTTTTCTGTAGAATTCTTCAACCTTCTAAGTATTTCTTCCCTATTTCTTGTTACGGTGCGTATATATATATCATTATATTCAATCATTATCTACTGCTGGATGAAGGTCTCTCTAAATGCTCTGAGCAATTCGCTTCCACGTCACCCCAACCTGTTTTCTTATTTCATCCACCCATCTAGTTTGAGGACGTTTTCTAGGTCTTCGGTGGTCTCTTGGAATCCAGTTCAGAATTTCTGTTGTCCAACGTTGATCAGTTCTTCTTGCAATATGCCCAGCCCATCGCCATTTCAGCCCTTTTACTTTAACAATGATGTCCCCTATTCCAGTTTGCTCTCTCACCCAAGTGTTTCTTTTTCGATCTCTCCAAGTTATTCCAAGCATGCACCTCTCCATATTCCTTTGCGTTGTCTTGGTACAACGTTGCGTTGTGTTGGTACCTTTCTCCCTTATGGTATCCTTATCCGTATTTTCTTTGAAAATTTGCTACATATAAAAGATTATTACAATTTACATATGAAAAAAGGTATAGAAAAATAATCTGAGCAATATTTTCTTTTTCTTTCTTTTAATTTGAATATGTAGCAGGTGCATCAAGTTTGAGTTTTAGTGTGGTATCAAGGACTTTGGAGGTGTTATGGGTGTAGCAGACCCCCTGGTTAGACGAGGTATTACAACCTATTAAAATGTGACCGTTATGTTCCTATCGTTTTGTAAGGAAAAGATTTTTGCTATGAAATCCGAACCGTTTCCCTATCATTACATGCTCTTTCAGTATTCAAAATTTCAAAGCGTCAGAAAAATTTTGTCTGGCTGCGTCTTTTTCTTTTCTTTAGTTTTCTTCCTTTTTTTTTATGGTATTCTGTTCTTCGTTGTTAGTATTACATTTTAATCCATGGATAAGTTAATTGAAAATTAATTTTAATTATCCGTAACACTCTCAGAGCACGAAATTTGAAAAGTAAGAATTAAAACAATTATATTTTGCGTAGTCCCTAATACCTTCATCTCCACTCTCATAATAACAGGAAGAACAAAGATTTTATTTTAGCTGATACATTTCAACGGTATAATTATTCTTAAAAAGTATTTTGAGTAGAAACCGAAGTAAACGACGATACGAAACCGGCAGGCCGCATTTTACCCTCCAAAACCGTATAATCACGACCCATATGCGTCTTTCCCGCTCATTTGCAAGTTAATCAACAGAAGCGGCCATCTTGGCAGTAGCCAATCTTCCCATCTAAATCTCCCTTCTTCTCCGGAGCGGAAAATGATATTCCAATGTCTATTTCGAGTTCCTATTAAAGTGGAGGTGACCCAGATGTGTAGGCAAAGGACATCAAATATTCACGTAGGGCAAACTAATGGGCCTACCTCTTTTTTATTCGGAGAGACACGTCGAAATGGAGGCCTTAAGCTGGATTGCGTGTGGAAAGTCAAATGGGTCTCCAAAAGAAAGAAAACTCAAAATAAATTTGTGAAGAGAGGAAAAGGAAGAACAATGTTTAACGTGACGGAATCAGCATTCTTGGGAATTATAGTGGCCAGTTGGCAAGCCATCGATGATTACTAAGAATTTTCTTGAAGATCGATTCTTATATCGATCTGGAAGATTTTTTTTTTCTAAAATACCTGATGATTTGATGAGGAATGATCTCACGAAAGGGAGAGTTCAAAGAGTGAGAAAAATTACTATGAAGCGGCCTTGGTCTATATATTATCTTGTTTAAACGTTATTTCGCCTATGCGCTACTTTGCCTAATATAATATTCACATACTGCTTTGCTTATATAGACTATTACTTCGCTATTCTAAAGTGCTTTTCTTCAATGTGCATTTGATTATTTTTCATATGCTCAGAGTTATGTAACTTTTAAAGACTCGAGTCAGAACGTCAAAAAATAAAAATTCCAACTCGACAGATGCACGTGGAAAACATAGATACAATTATTAAAATTATCAAAGATAGAAACTTGAAACATGCAAGGATATATTGTGTTGAGAATGCAGCATATGCCTAAAACCAGGACTGGACAAGCTGTGGTGAACTGCATTCGAACGCTTCAATCGGGATCATAGCTAAGGGGCGGCGAGGAGGGACCACGCCCAGTGGCGTAGGCAGAAAGTTCATAAGGGGGGTTATAGGCTTAATGGGAGAGGTTACAGAGCTACAACTCATATATTTATATGTTAAATATACAACATTTCATTATGATGTAGGTTACAACCTCTAAAACCACCCCTTGGCTAAGTCTATGACCACGCCACAGGCGAAAGCGAGAAAGGGCGTAAATCGACTGAAATATGTCCGTGGCTAGGAGCGCAATTTTAATGACTCTGCCCAGGGCCGATGAGAGGGGGTGGGCAGCAGCCCCGGGGTCCGGATGAAATCTAGGGGATCGCGCTGGCAAGGACCTATGCTGTGGGGGGGGGGCAGGTCCCCTCCCTGCTAATCGGAAGGCCAGAAAAATTGTTCTCTAAATCCAGATTAATAAGATTTTGTACACTTTTAATGTACAGTTTTTTAATTATTCTTCATTATCCTGACTCGATTAATAAAAAAATAATAATAGTAGCTTACGTTAGTTTCTTTTTTCAGCAGTGATCTTGTAAAATAATTAAGTAATAAGTAAGTACAAAAAAAAAGCGTTCTTATTTCATACTTTTTGTTCATTTGGGGGCTAACCTCCCTCCCCAAGAAAAGAAAAAATATCTATGTTACTGCGTAGGGAAGGGATCGTGGGGCCCCGTCGAAGTGAACCTGGGGTCCCTCTGTGGCTCTCGGCGCCCCTAATTCTGCCAGGGTCATCTAGTTACCTTCCTGGCTTCAATGAGAAAAATCTAGTAGAAAAAAGAAAGAAATTAAGACCACAGAAATGGGTTTATAAGGGTGCATGCACCCCCCACCCCTACCTCCACGAATCGATCTAAGCTTTACCAGGAAACATGCGCTTAATGGAATCGTGCGAACATGAGAATAGCTACCAACAATAGAGCCATTGTCCTTCATACTAAAGCACATACCTTCCTCTACCACTCATGTAATATCAAGAGACACCGTTCCTAATTTATTACATATCACTGTGACCATTATGTTGTCGAAGCTGTGTAATAATGTAATAAGTCTTTTTGTAAATGTGATAATTTCTTCACCTTTGCTCCGAAGCTATGTAATAAAGTAACAAGTCTTTTTTGCAGTGTAAATGTGATAATTTCTTCACCTTTGCATAATCGTTGCACTTACGAAGATGCATAACGACAGAACGCTTTCTTCAAGACACATGTTTTTGTTTTTTTCTCGATGTAATAATACAGTCGGACCTCGTTAAGACGAACAAGCTTAACACGCATTACTTTTAATACGAATTGTTTTCTGAAATCCTGCCAGATTGCATAGAATACTATTCTTTCCGGACAAGACGAATTACTATTAATTAGAATGAATTTTCGTACGACTGTATAGTCGAACCTCTACAAGTGCACACCTCATAACTGCAGAAAACATAACAGCATAAAATATTAAGCTTCAAAATAATTCTCATCTTATCTCTTAAAAGTTATTTAAACTTGCTTAACTGCATATCTATAATTGCAAGAAGGTACTTATTTTTCAAGTCAGAATGGTATTTTATTATGGAATTTCAACATTATAAGTACACAAAAAAATGTTATAGATACCACGCTTATGTTTCTACAAAAGTACTGCGGATCACTTCTATCGGAATTCCGCAAATCACACGGTGATTAAATAGCGTGATTCTTCAGCGACTCATACTTTTCCACAATTTTAGTCATTTGCAAAGAGTTGTTAACCGCCCACATCCTTGCTTTTTAATAAGCACTTTTAAGTTTATGCCTATATCAAATTTACTTAAAAGTATAGCAGGTAAAATGGGAACTTAACTGTTTAAAGAGTTTGATACAAAGACGGAAATTTTAAGTTCTTTAAAATCACACCTACGTGCTACTGAACTTTTTTCCTTCACGAATAAAATTGGCACTTAATAAATATGTAAATAATATATGTTACAAATAACTTATATAAACTTAGGAATATTTACTTTAATTATAGTGATAAAGTACTATAAATATTTTGTGAAAAAGTACTTCACACTTAGCATTTTGAAAAGCTCGTTTGAGTGAAGAAATTGAAAAGAATTTCGTTCCCGTATCGAAGTGCACTTAAGCGGTTTCGATTGTGTTAGATTCTCTATCACACACTGCAATTAATCAAAATAAGGAAACACAGTTTTGCATTATTTATCACTAGGGAGTGTTCAAGTATTACGTAAGCAATATTTTGGCCATTTTATACCCCCCCCCCCTCCGGGTAAGCAAAAATTAACATTGGCTAACATAGGAAAATAAACACAACAGCTACCCCCTCTCAAAAGACGCTTAGGTAATACTTGAACCCTCCCCTACCTAGGAGTAATCTATATTACGATATATCTGCCTTACAATAGAATATATCTTAAGATAATCATCTTAGGATATATCCATAGGCTTAAAGTTATATGCACCTGTGTGACCCGAGACCCCTTTCCCAATATTTTTGAAAATTCTACATCCCTGGATATATCTATCATTGGATCTCTCTCTCTTTCTCTCTCTCTCTGTTATATCTTTTTTGAGATATTTCTCTCTTATACCTTTTTTCGGATATCTCTCTTATATTTTTCTTGGGATATCTCTCTTTTTCTCGCTTAAGGTATTTATCTTTGGATACTCCCTTTTAGGATATCTTTCTCTCTCTTATAATCTCTCTCTCTCTTATAATCTCTCTCTCGCTCTTAAGGTATATCTCTGCAGCTACTACTCCCTTTTAGGATATATCTATCTTGGATACACCCTTTTAGGATATATTTATCTTTGGATACTCCCTTTTAGGATATATCCATCTTTGGATACTCCCTTTTAGGAAATATCTACATTTAGATACCACCTTTTAGGATATATCTATTTTTAGATACTATATTTTAGGATACATCAATATTTGGATATTCCACTTTAAGATATATCTATCTTTGAATACTCCCTTTTAGGATATATCTATCTCTGGATATTGCCTTTTAGAATATATCCATTTTTGAGTACCATCTTTTAAGATATATCTACCTTTAGATATTACCCTTTAGGATATATCTCTATAAGGATAATCCTATCATTAATTATCTTTATCTTAAAATAATGACCTTTTAAAAACAGATATATATGCGTACAGATTAAACAAAGAGAAAATCATGTGTATGTCTATGACAATACATACAATGACAAACTGAAAATTATGACGTATACAATGTAAATTAAAAAGCATATACATAAATATACCATTGCTATCCTATTTCGGAAACAAAGCTTCACGAAGTTAAGAAATTTGGCGCGCGGTCCATTTTCTGGTGGGTGGATGACCACTGCAGTGGTGTAGTCGAGGCCTAGCGGCGCTAGGGCAAAGTTTTAGAAAATCATAGATTTTACCAACAAAATTCTGTTTAAGTTGTAAATAAAAAAATATGTGAATTCCACAAATCTGTTAAGAAGAAAAAAAATTTTTAGTGCAATGATCCTAAAATTAATCGTGGGTATTTAAACAAAATTACAGCTTGCAGCACGTATCATAAACTATGTTCCTAAAACAGAAATAGCCACAATGCTTTGTTTGACACAACTAGTGCGACAAGGGTGAAAAGGCGGACATTGGAGGAGTTGAGTGGTCAAAAATTTCCCGCTCGCTATATTCCCTCTAAGACGCCTTCGGCAGCACCTCCCAATCCCTCCTCCATGTCCAATTCGTCTTCATCCTCTCCGACGCATTTAGGAATGGGAAAGTATAATAGTATAAATTATATAGTTCACCCTTCCACCCAAAGGCGATGTAACCCTCTGCTTTCTGATGGCTTTTTGTAAACATGATCCCTACACCCGGGACCAGCCAACGTTTGAACTGGAATCATCCGAAGTTTTATTGCCACTATCCCCATTCTTATCTGAGTTTTTCCATCTCCTCTCCTCTCCACTCCAGAATTGGAGGGGGGGGGGACTAAAAAGGCGGGAAACTTTCAAAACACGGGAAAACACTAACATTTTCCAGTGGTCTTCACATCGTAAACCGTTGCGCTCTTTTGACGACATCAGGGGAACTAATAATTGGTATTTGAAACCGTAGGAGTACACAGAAAGTTCGTAAGAAGGGTTATGGGCTCAATGGGTTTGGCATAGAACTGCACCTCAATAGTCCCATGTTAAATATGCAAAATTTCATCGCCCCTAGTATCGTTGTGCCCCCTATCAACACCCTGCGTACACCAATGTTTGAAACAAACGTTATTTTAAATTTACAATGAGGAGATATTAAGTATTATTTTGAAAATAATATTATTAATTGTATAATGTAAATTTATTAGAAATAGGTTTAGTGATCGGAATAATAAAATGTTTGAAATACAATTCAGCAAAATATGAATATAGAGTGTAGTTTATTGATATCATCATCATATTCAACCATTATCTATCCACTGCTGGATGAAGGTCTCTCCAAATGCTTTCCACACAAGTCTATCCTGAGCAATTCGCTTCCAAGTCACCCCAACCTGTTTTCTTATTTCATCCACCCATCTAGCTTGAGGACGTTTTCTAGGTCTTCGCAAGTCTCGGTCCAGTTCAGAATTTCTGTTGTCCATCGTTGATCAGTTCTTCTTGCGATATGCCCAGCCCATCGACATTTCAGTCCTTTTACTTTAACAATGATGTCCTATACTCTAGTTTGCTCTCTCACACAAGTGTTTCTTTTTCGATCTCTCCTACTTATTCCAAGCATGCACCTCTCCATGCTCCTTTGTGTTGTCTGTAACTTTCGTATTGCTCCAACAGTTAGACTCCATGTCTCTGATCCATAAGAGAGGACTGGCAATACACACTGGTTGAAGACCTTTCTTTTTAGACACAAAGGCAATTTTCCTTACAGGATAAAACTGTTTCTTCCAAATGCACTCCAGCCAAGTTTAATACGTCTGTTGAGTTCTTTCATAATGTTGCCATCCATTGAAATCAGCTGGCCAAGGTAAATATATGAATCAGCAATTTCTAGCTCAATGTTGTCAACTTGTATTTTTGTTTCCTCTACGAAATTATTGAACATGATCTTAGTTTTTTGTAGGTTCATCTTGAGTCCAACTTCTTTACTTCTAGTTGAGAGCTCCTGTACCATGTCTTGGAGTTCTGATGGGTCTGTTGAAAAAATAACTATGTTATCAGCAAAGCGCAGATGATTTAAATATTCACCATTTATTTTTATTCCCCTGTTATTCCAATTTATTTGATGAAAAATCATCTGTAAAGCTGAAGTAAAAAGTTTTGGAGAAATGGTATCTCCCTGCCTCACACCTTTACCAATTTTAATAGTTTTGGTATTTTTATGTAACCGAAATTTTGCACTTGCATTTTTATACACACATTTCACCATGTTAATGTACACATCCTCGATGTCTGCTGATCTTAAAGAGTTGATGACTGCTGACGTTTCAATAGAGTCAAAGGCTTTCTCATAGTCAATAAATGCCACACATAATGGAAGTTCATATTCATGTGTTCTTTCAATTAATTCTCTTAATACTTGAATATGGTCCACTGTACTGAATCCACTTCGAAATCCAGCTTGTTCTCTCGGTTGAGCTGCATCTAATTTTTTCTGCAGGCGATGTGTTAGCACTTTTGTGAAGATTTTATAAATAGCAGGTAACAAGCTAATTGGTCGGTAATTTTTTAAATCCTCTTTATCACCTTTTTTATGCAAAAGAATTACTGTTGCAGAATCCCATTGGTTTGGTATGTTACCGCTGTTAAGACATTTGGTAAAGAATTTTGCAAAAACGTCTTCTACATATTCTAAAGCTTCTTTCAGGATATCCAATGTAATACCATCATCACCAGGGGCTCTTCCTTTCTTCATACTTTTTATTGCAAATGAAACTTCTTCTTTTAAGATTTTAGGAGCTGTTCCTTCAACTATTTCAGTGTCTTCGTTTAATTCACTGTTACTTTCGTATAGTTTTCTGTAGAATTCTTCAACTCTTCTAAGTATTTCTTCCGTATTTCTTGTTACGGTGCCATCCTCTCCTTTTAATGCAATGATGTGTTTCTTCCCAACAGACAAACTTCCTTTAACAACCCTAAGGCTCTTGCTGTTTTCAATGGCCTTCCTTACTAACTCACAATTGAATTTTCTTATATCTTCTTTCATGTTTTTGCGCAAAGTTTTGCAAAGTTCTACATACTCGATCTTGCAACTGGTATTTTGATTGTCCACCTTCATAAGTCTTCGCCTTTTCATGAGTTGTTTCGTCTTCTCAGATAATTATTCTGCTTTTTACATATGCCAACACGAATTTCTCCAGCAGTTTCAATTATTGTCTTAACAATGTTTTCATTTGCTTCTGAGATGTCAACTTCTTCAATAAGTCCTTCCAGTGCAGAAAAGCGATTTTTTAATTCCAACTTGAATGCCTCGGTATTTTCTTTCAGTTTCTTTAAATCCACCCTCTAACATACTTGTTTCCAAAAGAGCTTCTGTCTTTCTAATTTAGTATTTAAGTGCATTTTACATCTCACCATTCGATGATCACTTCATCTGTATATATATATATCATCATCATCATATTCAACCATTATCTATCCACTGCTGGATGAAGGTCTCTCCAAATGCTTTCCACACAAGTCTATCCTGGGCCATTCGTTTCCACGTCACCCCAACCTGTTTTCTTATTTCATCCACCCATCTAGTTTGAGGACGTTTTCTAGGTCTTCGGTGGTCTCTTGGAATCCAGTTCAGAATTTCTGTTGTCCATCGTTGATCAGTTCTTCTTGCAATATGCCCAGCCCATCGCCATTTCAGCCCTTTTACTTTAACAATGATGTCCTCTACTCTAGTTTGCTCTCTCACCCAAGTGTTTCTTTTTCGATCTCTCCTAGTTATTCCAAGCATGCACCTCTCCATGCTCCTTTGCGTTGTCTGTAACTTTCGTATTGCTCCAACTGTTAGACTCCATGTCTCTGATCCATAAGAGAGGACTGGCAATACACACTGGTTGAAGACCTTTCTTTTTAGACACAAAGGCAATTTCCCCTTCAGGATAAAACTGTTTCTTCCAAATGCACTCCAGCCAAGTTTAATACGTCTGTTGAGTTCTTTCATAATGTTGCCATCCATTGAAATCAGCTGGCCAAGGTAAATATATGAATCAGCAATTTCTAGCTCAATGTTGTCAACTTGTATTTTTGTTTCCTCTACAAAATTATTGAACATGATCTTAGTTTTTTGTAGGTTCATCTTGAGTCCAACTTCTTTACTTCTAGTTGAGAGCTCCTGTACCATGTCTTGGAGTTCTGATGGGTTCGTTGAAAAAATAACAATGTCATCAGCAAACCGCAAATGATTTAAATATTCACCATTTATTTTTATTCCCTTGTTATTCCAATTTATCTGCTGAAAAATCATCTGTAAAGCTGAAGTAAAAAGTTTTGGAGAAATGGTATCTCCCTGCCTCACACCTTTACCAATTTTGATAGTTTTGGTATCTTTATGTAACCGAAATTTTGCACTTGCATTTTTATACACACGTTTCACCATGTCAATGTACACATCCTCAATGTCTGTTGATCTTAAAGAGTTGATGACTGCTGATGTTTTAATAGAGTCAAAGGCCTTCTCATAGTCAATAAATGCAACACACAATGGAAGTTCATATTCATGTGTTCTTTCAATTAATTCTCTTAATACTTGAATATGGTCCACTGTACTGAATCCACTTCGAAATCCAGCTTGTTCTCTTGGTTGAGCTGCATCTAATTTTTTCTGCAGGCGATGTGTTAGCACTTTTGTGAAGATTTTATAAATAGCAGGTAACAAGCTAATTGGTCGGTAATTTTTCAAATCCTCTTTATCACCTTTTTTATGCAAAAGAATTACTGTTGCAGAATCCCATTGGTTTGGTATGTTACCGCTGTTAAGACATTTGGTAAAGAATTTTGCAAGTATGTCTTCTACATATTCTCCAGCTTCTTTTAGGATATCTAATGTAATACCATCATCACCAGGGGCTCTTCCTTTCTTCATATTTTTTATTGCAAATGAAACTTCTTCTTTTAAGATTTTAGGAGCTGTTCCTTCGACTATTTCAATGTCTTCGTTTAATTCACTGTTACTTTCGTATAGATTTTTGTAGAATTCTTCAACTCTTCTAAGTATTTCTTCCCTATTTCTTGTTACGGTGCCATCCTCTCCTTTTAATGCAATGATGTGTTTCTTCCCAACAGATAAACTTCCTTTAACAACCCTAAGGCTCTTGTTATTTTCAATGGCTTTCCTTACTAGCTCACAGTTGAATTTTCTTATGTCTTCTTTCATGCTTTTGCGCAGAGTTTTACAAAGTTCTATGTACTCAATCCTGGAACTGGTATTTCGATTGTCCACCTTCATATCTCTTCGCCTTTTCATGAGCTGTTTCGTCTTCTCAGATAATTTGCTATTGTGCTTTTTACAGGTTACACCACCAATTTCCCCAGCAGTTTCAACTATTGTCTTAACAATGTTTTCATTTGCTTCTGAGATATCACTTTCATCAATAAGTCCTTCCAGTGCAGAAAAGCGATTTTTTAATTCCAACTTGAATGCCTCGGTATTTGCTTTCAGTTTCATTAAATCCACCCTCTTACTTACTTGTTTCCTAATGAGCTTCTGTCTTTCTAATTTAGTATTTAAGTGCACTTTACATCTCACCATTCGATGATCACTTCCAGTATTAAATCTGTTCAGTACACTGCAATCTTCAATAATTGATTTCTTGTTTGCCAGGATATAGTCAATTTCACTAGTTCCCCCATTTGGGTGTTTCCATGTCCATTTTCTTTGCGGTTTCTTCTTAAAAAATGAATTCATGATGCTAAGGTTTTCAGCTTCTGCAAATTCGATGAGTTGAACGCTACGTTCATTCCTTTC
>QLNU02015359.1:25661783-25711789 GCA_006491805.2 Dysdera silvatica | reverse complement strand
CGAGATGAACAAATTTGATTTATGCCTTTTTTTATCCGGTGCGTAGTTTTGGAGATGTTTCGGTTTGTCAAGTTAAATGGGACACCCGGTATATATAAATATATATGCAGACTTTATAGGCATTATGTTTAATTTTAAAAACACTCAACCAACAATAAACTGACCGTATTACAAGAAAAACTAATATATGATAGACAACAAAATTTTCTTATTCCAGCCTAAAGGATATTCGAAATGTTGGATGGTCAAGATAGATAGCATAAGAAAACGGGTTGTAGCGACATGGAGAAGATTTGCCCATAACAGATATATATGTGAAGAGATCGCCATTTAAAAATGTTGTGAATATTTTAGCACACAAAACAAAATTTCGCGTTTTTTGTAGTACACTTGCTTTATTATTATTATTACTCATGATAAACTATGACTGCACTATATTACCTGAATAACTAAAATGTACACTCAATGGTCAAAATATTAGAGACACCCTTCACTCTAACTTCGACAATCCGCCAATGACATCCACGTTTACTTCACTGTCCACTTACGATGTCCACGGTGACGTAATAACAATGAGTTTCATGTAAAAAGTAAGCTTAATATTAAGAGAATTAGTTACAATTAGTCTGGAGTTGAATAAAAGGAAAGGTTTAAGCAACTCTGAACGAGGCATGATTGTGGGGGGAAAGAGGGAGAAGTTCGAGCATTTCTGAAACTGCTAATACTTCCGATCTTTCTCGTGCAGCAATATCTCGGGTGGTTAGAGTGGCAATTGAGCCAAAAAACTCAACAAGGAAAAGGTTGTTTGGTCCGAGGAATCTCGGTTCTTTCTTCACCATCTTGATAGCAGGATTAGAATGTGGCGTAAGCAATACAAATCCATGAACTCGTCCTACCTATTGACAACCCCTAAAGCGGGTGGTGGTGGTGGAATAATGTTCTCGGAAATGTTTTCCTGAACTATATTTGGTTTTCTAATACCACTGGAAACGTGTTTAAACATCAGAGCTTATCTTAACATTGTTAGCGACCAAGTGTTCCCGTTTATGGCTACAGTGTTCCCTGATGCAGATTGTGATTTTCAGCTGAACAATATATCCTATCGTTGTACTCAATTGGTTTCTGGTTTGGGGAACATGATTCGGAGTTTCAACTGATTCAATAACAACAGTTATTTCAACACTGACTTAGAGCCGACTGCCCCATTTGTCAAGTGCGGGTTGACAAAGGGGCAGTTGGCTTTCGAAATTTCATATTTGGAACCTTACGCCAGTGTTGAAATATTTGTTGTTATGGAATCTCTTGGTGAAACTTTGTATTGTTTCGTTGGAAACCTCTGCAATGTGTAACGCAGTCACCAGATCCCAACTCCACTGAGCATATGTAGGACGAAGTGGAAAGATCCATTCGAAGCTTGGAAAAGCCACCATCCAAGTCAAACGAACAGCTGCTATTATGGCTTATGCTACAGATTTATCTCTATAAGCCAGGGGTTTTCAACACGCGGCCCGTGAGCCATTTACATCCCGCTAAAATCTTTTAAGCGGCCTGCCGGCTCACCAAAAATACAGATCGTTTCACACAAAAATAACGCTCCTTGCTTCTTTTGTGCCTTAAATCTATGTAATTTATTCCATTCTCATTTTATAATAAATAACTTAAAACGCTAGAGAACTGAAGTACGTAATATGTGGTCTTCTCTCAATCACGTTTTACTTTAGTTTTTTAACATATATGGGGATTAGAGGTAGTTTTATTGATTTGCAGTGCAACAGTGATTTAAAAAAAAATCAACTTACGACTTGTTAAATTCCATTTCAAATGTGTCGATAAGAACATCTTCCCAACCATCTGACTGTATGTTTTGATAATGCTACTATTCAGGAGTGCTTACATCGGCGCATAGACGTACGCAGAAAGTTCATAAGGGGGCTTACAGGTTTACAATGGGGAGTTACAGAACTACAGCTCCATATGTTCATACGTATATATACAAAATTTCAACTCAATGGGGGTTACAACCTCCATCAACCCTTCTTTGCGTACGCCAGTGCGTCTGCAAGCAGCTGTTTTCTTCAAGAATGAAGTTGGTAAAATCAAAAGTTAGGATCAGAAATAACTGACGTCCACTTTGAAGACACTTTCAAGGTTGCGACATCAAAAATAAGACCCGATATCGATGGTCTAGTTAAAAATAATTAATGCCAAAAATCTCACTAAAAGGTTTGATTTCGCTTTATATATTAATAAATAAAAATGTAAATGTTTTTACTTCCATACGTATTTTATATTGTAATATATATATATTCAATCGCGGAGGTAGATTTAGGAAATATTTTCAAGTGGGTTCGAAAACCAATATAGAGAACCTTAAAAAAAACGAAAACACAGGCTGATCCAGGGTGCGGGGCGCCTGCACCGCGAGATTTGCCCTTTGTTCAATCTTAATATTGCTGGTACAGTAATGCGGCCCTGCAGGCCAACAAGAATCAGCAAAATTGGGCCTTGGACAAGAAAAGTTGGACCCCTACCATAGGCAAATATTTTCTCGCAACGGTATCAACAACACGTTGAGTACGTCCGAGGAGGAAATCGGCTCTGATTAAAGCTAAAGGAAAACAAACTCAACGTTAACTCAGTGTGTTCCTAATATTTTGGCTACCTAGTGTATGTAAGAAATATCTTACCGTCATTATTGAGTAAGGGAAGGAAAGTACTGTTGGACGTTTCTTCATCTGGCACAGAAAAAGTCGTTACCGAATAGAAACACAAAGAAACAGAAAAGAAAGAATACAGACCTTTGTATTCTTTTCTTGGGTATTTGAATGCTAACACGGAAGAATGCAAACATCCGCAAAGGCGAAATGATAAAGACGGAGAACCAGGAAATGAAAGAAACCATTTCATATCGCTGCGAATGTCATACAGGTAGCAGTCTTCATAGCGACTGAATAAGATAGAAAGGGAAACAAACAATGTTGATACCAACTTGAAGCACGTGATATGAAACAGAAATGAACTCGTTGTAAATTGTGGTCCGCGCACACCATCTTATTCATACGGAGACAGTCGTTTCGTGCAGTTGCTTCAGCTCTTTCTGCGAAGTATAATAGAAAAGGAAACACAGCGAACAGTTTTTCTGAAATTGTGGGATTGTTGCAAAACACGAACGCGCTCTCCAGTGAAGCGTCGAACTCACTAACGGGAAATTTGAAAGCACGCAGGGGTGGTTTAAGGCGATAGCCAAAAAGTTTCGTGAGAAATATATTTGATGCCTGAAGGCACGTTTTCCCAAATGCGCACATTTTACGTCGCAACTATGTGAATCGTCGAGAACAGACTTTGAAAATAGAAAACCAATGGAAGTGTTTTCCTAAAGTTCGTAATATGCTTTCATTAGTTTTGTATTGGGCAGGGGTGCACTGTGCACATGAAATTTTACATATGCATGTAAATTTTTAATTTGGGTGCATGCAGTGCACCTAACTATTCCAAACTATGGCTACTTACTTTTTTTTTTCAAGAACAGTGACCTATGGAATAATTTTATATAATTTTCTCAATGTATCTGCATTTGCTTTGAATTTTTTTTATTACATACGAATGTTCAATTATTTTGAAAAGTTGCATTTTGTTGTAGTTTACATGCTTAAATATAGTTGCTACACTTACATTTTACCCGTTTTTAATGTTGAGGTTTACTTTCTATTCTGTTCGTTACTTGTACACATAACTAGTATTTAGTGCACCTAAGTTATAAGACTTGGGTGCATTTGTGCACCTGATTTAAAAAGTTAATTTTGACCCCTGGTGTAGGGTCCGAGATCATTCGTTTTCGACGTTTTACATTCCTGTGGCCCAAAATAGCATCTAAAAAAGCGCGCTTTTACACTTAAAAGGTTAAGAATTTGCAATACAGTCGTTCCCGATTATAGCAAGCTCGGTTATATTGAGAGCAAATATAATATTTGTTCAATTGCATCCAAAATAATTTTTATTTTTTTATTATTTTCTGCTTAATTTGAAAGTAAGACTTTTACTACGAAACACTTGCAAAGTAAACTTCATATTTCACTAGTATTCAGAACGTTTTCACATTGAAAACGTAAATGCCTCTAATAAACGTAGTAAACGTAATAAACGTAAATACTCTAATGCTCAAGATACAGTTGAAACACAAAGATTATTTCTTTAGAACAATTATGCAAATGTTTGTGAATGAATTGTTTTCAATGCGCTAAGTAGTGTTACGCATTGATGTTTGTTATAACGGAGTTGAATTGTATATGTATTGTGTCGCAGTTAAGGTCCACATTGGAACGGTTTGCCCGAAAATTAAATAAATGAATCAAGTTTAAGCCATGTGCGCCCCGAGGGGCACTTGCACCCCCTTGACATAAAAAAAGGGGGGAAAAGGGACTGAAATCCACAAGAAACTATAGTTCAACAACATCATTCAATGTGAATTTTTCCTAGAGGCACCCCCTTGCATACAATTGTGGGGGGCGACTGTGGTTTAAGAATTTACACCTTTTGCACGATTCGAGAATACTTTTTCTTATAGGAGTCAGGTAAAGCTGGAGGGGGCGGGGGCTTGAATGCCTCTAGAGTAAGAGTGGCTTATCTGACCTGTAAATGCCTCTAGAGTAAGAGTGGCTTAAGATCTGACCTGTAAATGCCTCTAGAGTAAGAGTGGCTTAAGATCTGACCTGTATCCAGACATTTGTTACAGTGGGGGTTCTGAAAGTTAGGGTGATTTCAAGTATTAAGTAAGCAATAATTTGGCCATTTTACCCCCACCAACAAGCAAGCAAAAATTAACATTATTAACATAGAAAATAAGACTAACGGCAACCCCACCCAAGGTACTTACGTGCACATTTGAATACTTCCCATAAATGGGGATGTATTGATATTCGTTGCACGTCTGATGTATTTTATTAAGATATTTAACAAGGTATATCTAAGTAGACTAATATATTTAACAGTGTTTCTCATGACTATAATTATCAAACTTTTTCTCTTTTGAAAACACACTATCTTTTCTATAGAAGATAGTGATACATAATTCTAAAACATGACATTTTTTAGTAGTGTCACTTTTGTAGAGGGGAATGCAGCATGATTATAATAAATAAATAAATAAATTTGGTTATATCTGTCTGTAACGATACTGGAGGGACTGACAAAAGATATCGTTATAAAAAAGTCAAATATGGTATCACTCGATATCTGTCGGGACTAACGGAAAACAACGTTGTAGACAAATATATATATTTGCGTGTGTATATGTGTTTTCCGCAGTCATCAAAATTTTCGAACGTAACCAACATATGCGATTTCAACGAGTTTTACTCGCTGATTGAAATTAGTGACATCTAATTCAGACACCCTATATATATAATTATTTAAATACTTTTTCATAGATATATTTAATAATGTGGAATTTCTGATCCTGAAACTGGCCTTCAATCATATTAATGATAGGGTCCCGTCAATTTGGGGAAATTGTCTTAAGCTTCAAATACGCTTTTAAACGTAAGATAATTTATCTGGAAGAGCCAAATAACGTTTAATCTTGAGCATCCTCGACCGATTATTCACGATCTTTCAGAATGAAAAATGGGACGTCACCCAACCTACGTTTAAGACACATCGTATTTAACAGAATTTTGCCTGTTTCTATAAATAATATATTAAAATTTTTGATAATGTTATTGAATTCTTGCACAGCTTTCTGGGCATAGAGTGTTACATAAAACCAATTCAGTTAACAATTCAGTTAATGGTTGTTAACTGAAGCAACGAATCACTTAATGATCGTTAGTATAGTAAAACGAGATTTCACTTTTAGATTAAGTGGCTATTTAAGGAATTCAATCGCATGCATATAGAGTAATAACGGTCAGTGAAAAATGTCATCGAACATGTTTTTCTGCAATCGAGGGGTTTAAGGACGAAGTGGTGTGAATCAATTCCATTTGATTTCAGAAAAATTAGAATTTCTAGATATGTTTCAGTGTTTTGCCATGTAAAAATAAATGAGAAACACCCATCGCTGAAGCCAACAGTTACGCTTATTTAAATTTTAAATTAAACATATTTATATATTTAAATTGCATTTCTGTATTTGACTTAATTTTTTGGTGAAATCTGACTTAACTATTTTAACTCCAGCCATAGCCATAAGTCAGGGCTTAATTTCTAACAAAAAAAAAAGTGCAGGAGCCCTAATATTATGATAAATCGATTAAAAAATCGAATGGCTGCAAAAGAATCGATAAATCATATCAATTGTTTATGTCCATTTTTCTGGACAACAAAATTCATGACCTTAATCACAAATTCATTACTTTTTTTGTGACAGCGTTTACTTAGGGGCTACAGATAATATTTAAATAATCGCCAAAAATGAAGGACCGCAGCCCGGCTCCGGTGGACACCCCTCCAAATTTGAGCCTTGGCATAATTGGAAAGGGCAAGCGAGGAGTGGCTTATCCCCACTAGAGAAAAATTTAACACCATAGAAAAACGAAAATTAAAAACAAATTGTATGTACAACGCAGCTGCGTAAGAAAGGGTGGGGCTCAGGAAGGGCTCAAGCCCCCATTGGATATCAAACCACATTATTTTCTCATGGGCCGCATTGTTGTGTAACTATCAACAAGAAGGACATAGGTTCTTATATATAAATAATTTTAATTCATTCTAAACGGCCCATGGTCAATCCAATTCTGCATACAAATAATAATTCACTGTTTAAAGGAATTTCAAAGACTACCAATATTAAACTATTAAACTAGAGGTTTACAAATGAAAGTTCGGCAATGGAACAATAACCATTTTGGGGAGATCATCAATTTACAATTATGTCCGTAGATTCATACTGCTAATGAAAGTTCTACAACAGTTCAAATAAAAATCATCAAAGACATATTAACTGGTCGACACATCAGCCCCTGAAGTTCAAAACCCCTCAAAAGGAGGTTCCGTCTTCTTATCGACGGCCTTATGCCAGTAACAATCACAAGCTGCCTAGAAGATCATCAACGTCATACTAAAGAAGACGATTAACCCATCAGCGTCATCTATTCGAAGTATTACCCCGGTTTTACGTCGTGGAAGTCATTCTATTTACTGCAAGTATAGTTGTAAAAAAACCGGGAATTTTGGACACATTGGAAACTTTGATGGGAAGAAACCAAGATAGCTAGATAGAATTTCCTCCTATTCGTCGATTGTGTCACATCGACCAATAGGAAGAAAGGTGCGGACGGGACTACCTCCTTTATTCTAGCTATCTTGGTTTCTATGTTCAAAGTTTCCAATGTGTCCAAAATTCCCGGGTTTTTTACAACTCTAATTGCAAGGCACTACTACTAGTGAGCTTTCTTCCTGTTTGCGGTCCCGTCTCATAAGGAATCTTAACAATGGCGGGATGAACTATACAGCCCCATCATGCATCGGCGCTTCACAGCCAGACATGCTACCTCTATCAGGATCAGAGAATTGCATATCCTTGAACGAACTCAAGGATGCATCGAATTTATCAGTTTCGACCAGGGAGCTTAAGGCTAAGTGCTTTATATATCCCTTTTATTTAATTGGCTAAAAGCAGGGGACGGATTCAACATCGAGTCTTTCAACACCTCCCCTGATGGCTCTCAGCATAGTTTTTCTCTCACAAAGGAAAACTCGAAAACTCCAGGCGTAGATTGACACCGTTCCGTTTGATACCAGAAACTGCGCTGAGACCTTCGGATTTTCTGTATTGATGCTTTCTCGCCTCATTCTCGAACTTTCCACCACACCAATAAATTTTCATTAGTCAGTTCAACAAGGGGAAGAAGCATCTACTCGAAAATTTTCGAAGGATGTTCTTTGTCTGCCTATTTCCTTTCTCTAAACACTGATCGCCATTTTTATATTACGAAAGTACGTTTACACTGGAATATTGACAATTCTCACCCATATAACAAAAAAAAACTATTAACAGTAGAATTTTTCAAATTTAATGGAATAAGTACAAATCATATGTCTTTATTTCTTGAAAGTTAGACTTGTAACACAAATTGGTTTTATGTATTTAAACAACATTTGAACCCTCTCCAGAATATGAAGAGCAAAATTAAGTTTACAAATAAATAAAACATAAGAAAAAGTAAAAGTAAAAGCAAATTTCTGTGTCCATATAATTTACATATAATCTAATTTGCATAATCAATGATTCATGAGAATGTGTGAGCCATGGGCTGATAAAGGGTAGAGTGAAAATGGTGAAAACACGGGAACTATCGGTGATTGAAAGAACAGCCTTAACTAAAGACAGAGTGGATGGCAAATTATCCTACAGACAGTTAGGAGAAAAGTATGAAATAAGTGCAATGGGAGCTCAGAAAATAGTGAAAAGATATGAAATCAATGGACACGTTGTAAGCACCCAAAGGACAGGTCGAAAACCAAAGTTCACAGAAAGGGAGCGCAAGACGATTATGAGAATCATAAACAAAAACCCATTTACATCGAGAAGGGAAATCCAAGAAGAATTTCAAGATCAATTCAAAAAGACAATATCACGGAGACAAATTTCAAGGGTGTTAAACAAGGTGGGATATAAAGAAAGAATTACACGTAAGAAACCTTATATCTCTTCCAAAAATAAACAAAGGAGTTCAAAATTTGCAATTCAACTTGCTGATAAGCCACTCAAATTCTGGGAAAATGTGATGTGGAGCGATGAAAGCAAGTTTGAACTATTAAAACAACAGAAGAAAATAGTGTTTAGAAAAGATGGAACAGCGTTTAATGTCAAGAATTTGCAGCCAACAATCAAACACCCATCTTCAGTTACGGTTTGTGGTTGTTTTACCAATAATGCAACGAGAAATTTGGTATTCATTGATGGCCTTATGAACTCCCACAAGTATAAGGAGATTTTGGAATCAAATTTAACTCTATCCAAGGTGAAGTTGGGATTGAAAAGGGGTTGGTCTTTCCAACAAGACAATGACCCCAAACATAAATCTCGTATTTTAGTTGCTCATTTTGCCTCCAAGAAGATAAATGTGCTCGACTGGCCAACTCAGTCACCTAATTTGAACTCCATTAAGCATCTTTGGGGGATTTTAGATAACCGTGTGTCATTATCACGTCCCACAAACATTCCTGCATTCAAGTCTGCATTGCAGGAAGCTTGGAGCAGCATCCCACTAAATGTTATGACTAACTTGGTCCACAGCATGTCTCAACGGCTGCGTGAAGTGATTCGAGCCAAGGGAGGCCCTGCCAAGTACTAGATTTTTACTTTTTTTATGTTTTATTTATTTGTAAACTTAATTTTGCCCTTCGTACTTTGGAGAGTGTTCAAATTTTGTTTAAATACATAAAACCAATTTGTGTTACAAGTCTGTAACTTTCAAGAAATAAATACATAAGATTTGTACTTATTCCATTAAATTTTAAAAATTCTACTGTTAATAGTTTTTTTGTTATACGGGTAAGAAGTGTCAACATTCCAGTGTTAACATAATTTCGCCTCCCACTGTACATACATTTTAATGGCTGCTTCTCAAAATGCTAATGTATTTGTTTCTAATACCAGTCGTAATTTATTTAATTTATTTCGCACTAATTTCTAAGAGAAGTTTGTTATTTAAATAAAGTTTGCAACTTTAGTTAAGTAATTTTTTTAATGATGGTTTGGATATTAAGGGAATTTCACTTAAAATACTAGTCGATATCAAACTTACTTAGCTTTCATGAGAGAAATATGAGCGATACACTGCGCAAAAATAATATTTAAAAACAAATTACACACAAACGCAGTTTAATTTGAGCTGGAGATACATTTTACAATTGTTTCGGTGGAAAATCAAGCGTCCACCATCATCAGGACGTTTGGACGAATTTTCTGACGATGGTGGACGCTTGATTTTCCACCGAAACAATTGTAAAATGTTTCTCCTGCTCAAATTAAACTGCGTTTGTGTGTAATTTGTTTTAAATATTACTTAGCTTTGTCCAAACACTGATATTTCATTACTTTAGCAGGACGCTTGGTTGCGTGTTCTAACAGTCCTAGAATTTCATTATATTATAGGTTTAAACAAACGTTGTTTGTTTATAGTGGAAATGGGGTAATGGATATATGCACGTTATGTCAATATTGTCCACAAACTGAGTCGAAAAGCCACTCAAAATATGGACTCTAATCTAATGGAACTACAATCCACCATGTGGACAGAAGGTTAATCAGATTTGCATTATCCATACCGATTTAGCAACATTTATATCGAAGTATCTATCCACATCGATTGCATATTAAACAGTGGCACATTTGCCAATAGGCTAAGTAGGCTAAAGCTTGCGGCGGTAGATTTTCGACGGAAAGTCTGCCGCCAAGAAGTTTGCAAAGGCGAAGCTAAATTTTGGTTGCCAATTCATGGTAACCAATTGAATTATTAATTTTGAATTGTTATATTCAGGGGCGCGAATAGGCATTGGCAAAGGGAAAGCTGCCATGGGCATCACCTCGAGAAAGGCGTCAAATACGTGAATTCTTGCGGAAAGATGAATTTCAAATAACCACCAGCGGCGCTAAAATTTCTGTTATACCTCTAGTTACTTTTGGTAAGATTAGGCGGCAAAATCGCAAATCCGCCTCTAATATTGGGTTTGAAAATTTCGTCTCACAATTTATTTTGCTGCTCCAATTTCTTCTTTGAGAATTATTTCACTGTAGTCCTTCTGTTTCCAGTTAGAATACATATAACGCTGCTTCGTACAACGCTACTTTTTTATAACACGTGTTGTAAATTAAATTATTTGGTAGAAATGGAGCATTTGCTCCAAAAGACCCATTTTCTTTCGCCAACGGTAAAGCTTGGCGAAGCTGTGTTCGCCAAAGAGTGAGTTGGTGAGTGAGAAATTGCAACCGTAGAATACATACCGTAAGGGTGAGTCCACACATGAAACAGAACCCCGTACCGTAACGCCGTCACTTATCATCACCGCGTAATATCGCCGAGTAGAATAATAATAATACATATATTATTAAACTATATATATCATACACATGTTATTTAACTATATATATCATACACATGTTATTAAGCTATATATCATACACATATTATTAAACTATATATATTATGCATATATTAATGAACTATATATAATATACATATATTAATAAACTATATATCATACTTATTATTAAACTATAAGGAGTAATAACAATATAACAGTTTATTATAAACTATTTTGTCACATTTTTATTATCATTATTTCTTGTGCTTTAAGCAAATAGTGGATAAATAAGAAGTGGATTTGATAAAACGAATTTACTAAAAATAATGCATTCACGATACTTTAAAAGTGTCAGGAGGGCCACAGGGAGTCTAGAAGGTTGCCCCCGAGCGAAAAAAGTTTGACAGCTAACCACTGGTTTAAATAATTAAATATTATGTATTAAATATTATATATATGCTTAAGTAATACTTGAACGGCCCCAAATCATGGAAACTGTTTTTTTTTTTTTTTAGATTCTGTCTCCACCTTGCAATGTTTGTTATATAATTTTTAAATAAAAAAACTTTGTTTCCAGATACCAACCACAGCAGAAGGATGGTTAGCAGTATCAAAACAATATAACGATATTTGTAGCTTTCACATTGCCACCGTGCGTTAGATGGAAAACACGTCGTTTTCCAATGCACCCATTAACACAGAAATCGAGTTTTTTAATTACAAATCGGCATTATTTAGTATAGTTATTTTTGCAGTAATGAACGCTAATTACATCTTTTGTACGTCGATGCTGGAGGTCAGGAGCAAATCTCAGATGGTAGTATATTTAAAAATTGTTCCCTGTACGACAAACTACAGAAAGATGAATTAAATTTGCCGCAAAGCAGAAGGTTTGGATGGTACACAATATAAACTCCCCTATTTTTTCATTGGGGACGAAATATTTGCTCTTACTGACATATCAATGAAACTGTTTTTGGGTATACATCCTAAAAAATCATTACAAAGTGTTTTTGATTAAAGATTATCTCGTGCACGAAGAGTTGTGGAGAATATATTTGGCATCACCTCAGCGACTTTTAGAGTACTCAGTAAACTCATGTTGCTAGCCCCTGAAAAAGCTGAGCTTATTGTAATGATGATAGCCCATTTACACAATTTCTTAAGAAAAAGCTCTACCTCCTGATCCCTGTATACGCTAAGTGGATCATTCGATACAGGCACAGAGGGAAGACTTGTAGAAGGAACATACAGAACTATAAGTGATGAACCATGTCTTCATTACTTTCTCTAAGAAGTATTTCCAGACGACCAGCTACATATGCTGAACAAATTCGAAATGAATTGGCAAATTTCTTAGTAGTGTGTAATTTCTCGGCGATTTCTTCTCATGCATCAATTTTTAAAGCCTTACTATAGTACCTAGGATGCTGGGTATTCCACAAAATCTCTTTTTCCCTTTAAGTTTCGATAAAATTAAGAGTAACCTCTTCCGTCCACTCGATAACAAACAAACCAATATCTAGTCTACACTGAGAAAATGCTGTTCTTCGTAAACTGGTCCAAATACACAAACATTGGGGGTGGGGGGCAACATAGCCCCATGGTATTCGTTTGAAGCGACGGGAAAAACACGACAACTAGTGGAATGGGGAAATGTTACTCGGTCTCGATACGCGCTGACATCCAGATTGGGTACGCGATGGCGTTATGGTACGGGGTTCTGTTGCATGTGTGGACACGGCCTAAAGTTTAGACCCTCTAGAAAAAAATCAGATCTCCTAGAAGAAAATTAGCCCTTCCTCACTCCCCGGAATTTTTTTTCAGTTTCTTAACTTTTGCAGCCGGATGTATCCCACGGGCCGCCTATTGAAAATCGCTGCTCTACAGCCCACCCTAAATATCGAGGGTAGCCACACCATTGGTCACAGAAACTAATTCAATAAATCTACCTATTGGCCCAATGGCAACAGCCATGGCCTTCACTGAACTTTGTTCGAGTCTTAGAAAACATGGTTGTGTATAAATGTGTGCTGTTTCAGTGGATAAGTTACGGCATCGGTCGAGTTCTCCAAGACCCCATGTATTATAGACTTGGAAGGTAAAAATATAAACAAAATACACATAAAATGGGCTTTATAAAATGCCAAAAAACATAACACCTGAAGTATAAAAGCAACTGAAACGATTCCTCTTGCAATTGTTTCTAGTTTTGCAACAAAACCGCTGGGAACACTATTTGAAAAGGATGACTACCTCGGGTCTAAGGTAACTGTGATCACTTTCAGATAAAACCATGCCGATTTCCAAGGGAATAGTGGGGGAGAAAGAAAACATTTTCTCTCTTTAGAATTTGTTTTTCTTCGTAAAATTCGGTTTCATGAGATAATGACATTTCGGGAATGTTTCACATCAGTAACTCAGTAGAGCTATTAGTCACGGGAATAGGAATTCAAGCGAGCTTAAATTTGCTATCCGGAATTCTGCGGGGGAAAAGAGAGCATACAGCCGTTGCCATAGAAGGAAACAAAATAGAGAAGCACTCGGATAGTTTTAAAAGTTATTGAAAGGACATGCATATACACACACACATACACACTTACACAAAGAGAGGGAGAGGGGGGGGGGTGCAGGGCGTATTCTCGGCGTAAATTTGAAAGTAGACAATTTAATTGCCTTTCACACTGACTCTCAAGTTTTTAAATTAATTTAGTTGATTATTTAAAAAAGTACGAATAAAAATTCAGATGCGAATTAAAAAAAAACATACACAATTTTATAAGTACTTTGGGGAGAGCATCACACAAAGCTCTTGTGATGATTTAAAGTTTATCTTTCTGATGCCATATAAAAATGTAACGCATTATTTAATGTCATTTTAAGTAGTCGTAAATTTAAACACATTCGTCAGATGGAAAGTTTCGTATTTATGAACACTTAAATTTGTGTATGCGTAGCACCGTATATATTAGCAAACCGTGTACTCAAGATTCCTTTAAATTAAGCTATGATAATAGTTTTGTTATATGTTAAATTTTGTAAGGTTTTATTGAATTAAAAATTAAATATATGTACAGATCTAACGGAATTTGACAAATATAACGAAGTGCAAAGGTAAAAATTTTAAAAATTACAATAGCAATACTTAATTTGATATCATAATCGGATTCTAGACTACTTAATTAGGCTAATTTAAGTTTTTAGTGTCGTTTTGGCTACTAAAACTCGAGAAATTCCCAAAACTGGAAGCCACCATGATAAAAAGAACGAACTTGTAGGTCTGGAATTCAATTTCTTGATCAAACCTGTTGAAATCAAAAAGTTACAATCCCCGTTGACTTTTCTTTCTTTCTTTCTCTCTCTCTTGTTAAATTTACCAATATTCCTGCTGCATATTTGGCAATTGTGTTATCCCTGCGGAGGGTAATAATACCTTAACATCTTTACATACGGAGAAAGAGAGCGTTGTTTCCTGTCCTCATTCGTCTAGCGGTCCAAGACACTCCGGGCTAAACGGAGGGACCCTGGTTCGAATCCAGGATGGGGAAAGCGTCTCTTTTTCTCCAAAACGAATAAAGCTCTAGTTTGAGCTAATTAATACGTGGGTGGCAAAAATTATTGTATAATGAATTGGTATGCAGTAGAGCATCGGTTATCCGAAACAATTGGGGACTGGGGGTGTTCGGATAACTGATTTTTTGGATAACCGATCATTTACGAAAAAAAATGGTTCCACTGCCATAGGAGCAATATGAAACAAAGAAACAGTGATATTAAACACAAAACTTTTATATATTTTGTATCACATGTCTTACAAATACATACCTTACATAAAGTAGTGCATTAAAGTAGGCCTACAGTTTAGAAAAAGAAGCCTAAAATTTTCTTTTGCTGCGGAGCTAAAACTCGCACACGTTTTAAAGACAGCAATTGGACAGCATCACATTCTTGTTGTTGTTCTAACCACTTCATAGCCGTCTCAAGGCAGTGAAAAGCTTCCTCACTGAATGGTATTTTCAGCACGGTCGCTAGGCTCTTCCTCGTCGATGACACTGACAATGATTTCATCTTCCGTCAATACTTGAGTGCCAGGGTAATAGACATCACATTTGAACCAGCCTTGAATGTTTTCCTGGTCGCATCCTTCAAACCCTGAAGATTCTTTAATCAGCCCTGCCAGTTCTGATACATTTGGTTGTTCAGTGGCTTGTCAGATGAAATAATAGACTTACCTGCTGGAAAGAGCTAATTCCAGCAGATGCAGTGGTAGACTCATCTGCTGGAAGGAGCTAATTCAAAGCCTTTGCTAGTGTAGTGTCCTGGACAATAGCTCAAGCTTCTGCTGCCATGTACACAACATCCTTCAAGTTAATTTCGGTATGCACTTGCTGAATAGCTTTTTCATATTCCCACCGCTAGTGGAACTACATGGCGCGAAAATCTGAATTTGACGACTGGAATGCTTTCAGTTAACCAATGTTTTGGTTGATCGGTATTCGGATAATCGATGCTTTACTATATTTTCATTGTTCCATATCGATTGGTACCTTTGAATCCTCTGTAGCATAACTATTGCGGGAATGGCAAACGAGTGTTCGGGTTTTCGTTTCACCGGCTGTATATGCATTTAAACGTTAGATATGCTGTAGATAGAATAATAGAAAGTTATATTTAACATTATTAAAAAATAAAAAAAAGCTGCATCGGCCGGGAATCGAACCCGGGCCGCCCACGTGGCAGGCGAGCATTCTACCACTGAACCACCGATGCCTGATCAAACCGTCTTTATTTTGCTTTAAATATAGAAACCCCCGACTTCACTATACTATAAACAACGCCTGAATAAATATGTACAAACCTGACCTTTGTACGAGGAATGTAAATGCTACTTACCTACTAAGAAATTAAGTTATTTCTGGTCTTTACGAACGGGATTTCTCTTTTAGAAATATAAGATATTTTAATGCGTTGCGAAACTGTAAATAGTTTAAACTTAAAAATTTGCCTAAACGGTACGAACCGAAAATTTTATTCGGGAATCCTAGTTTTTAATCGCGTATTTTGCAGTTGAAAGCGTTTTCACGGAGCTGGAACTCATAAAAATCCTTACGTTTTTTCATAAAAATTTTAATGCCAAATTTGATACCAAACCGCTAATTTTAAAATGATGTTTTTGATGTTAATTTACTTAAATTTAATTAAACCTCATGTATTTATCACTTTAACCTCGTTTTAAACACAGAAAAATTTATAAATGTTGTCTTACGAATTATTTTCTCCGGAATTGATACACAAATGCTACTTTTTTTAAAATATAATTTTGGATAATTACATTTCATTTTGTTTGAAGCTTCACTTGTTTGAGTCTTCACGGTGGCTTATTTGGAAAAATCTACGGAATACGGTGGTACAGTTGTACACAGAAAGTTCGTAAGTGGGGGTTATATACTCAATGAGTTTTTTTTTTCAGAGCTACAACTCATATATTCCTATGTTAAATATACAAAATTTCATTGCAATGGGGGGTTACAACCCCCATCAACACCCCCCTGCGTATGATGGTGTGCAACAATTAACGAAATGAGAATGACTTATGAACAAAAAAGAATAATTCATCAAGTAAATGGAATGGTAAATCATTAGCTAAACAAAACGGCAATTCATCGGCCAAGAAGAAGAATTCATCAATTATAAAGAATTTTTACTTAATAATTTTCGACACCCATGTAGAAAGAAGCTCAAACTAGAGCTGTTTTTTGTTTAGGAGAAAAAGAGACGCCGTTCTCATCCTGGATTCGAACCAGGGTCTGACCAGAGTGTCTTGACCTACTAGACAAACTAGGGCAAGAACAAACGCATTTTTCTCCGTATATGAGGATGTAAGATATTATTACCCTTCACAGGGATAACACAATTGCCAAATAATGGTCAACACACAAAGCCACCTGGGCGAGTTTTTTGTGAGTTTTCGTGGGAAATTTATTTTTACTTAATATTTAAACTAGCCCTGGTGGCTTTGGTGTAGACCATTATATGCAATTGTGTTATCCCTGTGAAGGGTAATAATATCTTACAATTTAATATACGGAGGAAAGAGCGTTTGTTCTTGTTCTCATTCGTCTAGTAGGTCAAGACACCGCGGGCTCAACGTGGGGACCCTGGTTCGAATCCAGGATGAGGACGGTGTCTCTTTTTCCCCTAAACGAAGACAGCACTAGTTTGAGCTAATTTCCACGTGGGTGTCGAGAATTATTAAGTAAAAATAAATTTCCTCACGAAAACTCTCAAAAAATTCGCCCCGCTGGCTTTGTGTGTTGACCATTATTTGGCAATTGTGTTATCCCTGTGAAGGGTAATGATATCTTACAAAATTATAAAGAATTATAACTCATCAACTAAAAAGACCGATAACTTATTAAGTAAAAATAATGATGACTCATCAGTTAAAAAGGTTGATAATTCATTAATTATAAAGAATGATAGCTCATCAACCAAAAAGATCAATAACTTATTAAGTAAAAATTATGATAACACATCAGTTAAATAGATTGGTAACTCATCAACTAAAAAATGGACACTCACCACTAAGGGGAATGATGATTCATCAACTAAAGAGAACGATAACTCATCATCTAAAGACTGTGATAACTCATCATCTAAAGACTGTGATAACTCATCAACTAAAAAAAATGTGTTTACAATAGACTAACAACATATGCAACACATAGTTGTTAGAAAATTCCAGAACTTTGCAAATAGACAAAATGTTTTTAAATAGTACGATGTTTCCAATTTATACAACTTACTTCTTACAAATTTTATGGCAGTTGTTTGCAAAATGTTTACGTATTATAAACTGTTTATTACTCAACACGTAACCTAATTTATGCTTAATTGAAAACAGTGGACGACGCAGGTTCAGGCATTTCCATTACGATGCAAATATAATGGACGGCACTTATTTTAATGGCCCTCTTAAATGACATATTTAGTGTGAACAAATACCGGCCTTAACTTGGAATGGGATTGTGCAGCTTGGTGTTAAGTCTCAAACTTTTCAATATTGAAGTATAATGACTTCACAAGATATTAATGGAACATACACCATTATTTCTAATTTATTTATTTTTTGAATTATGATTTTTTGATTTTACGATTTTCCTCTCTTATTTTTTTATTAACAATGTTCTCGAATGATTTTTAAGGTTGTTTCTCGCAATCCTTCTAGAAACCAGCTAAGTTAGTAATAACTTCACTGAAGTAGTACATACACCAAGAGTTTACATTATGAACGAAAGGTATGTAAGTTTACGGAGTTCGCGAATTTCAGTAATGGTCAATTGTGTATGAATGGCTATGGGTCATTAGTTCTTGGGCAACACTAAAAATAAATTTAATGATATAGCAAGCCCCGCCCATGTGATCCAACTTGTTTCTTCAAGTCAGTCGTCAAACTGTCGATTATAACAGCAGCGTCCATTTCAGAGTTCCAAATTGATATTCTATTCCCGGAAAAGTAAAATACGTCCTGAGAATGTGAATAGTAAACCGAATGAATGTAAAAGAAGTTTTTTTGCATATAGGGCCGCCGGCCCATCGACTCCCGAGCCAGTGCACCCTCATGGGCGATAGGGCTCTCGCCTCCGAATGGGCAAGCACTCGCGCCCTCCAAAAGTCCAAGATATGCGCCCTTTGAGAAGACCGAAGTCCGCCCCTGTTTGCATACAGAAGGTTTCTATTTATGATCGTTTTGTTTAGTATTCATTGATGTAGTTAGCCTTGATTTCTAGAACTACGGCTTTGCACATAGAAGATGTAGGATTGAAGAAATGCAGTAATTCCATCCAGTTGGAAACGATATTTTATTTAAAACTTTTAAATATTTGGATTAATTCATTAATTCGCCAAAAGCTTAAATAATTTATAATGCAACGTTAAAGAAATTTAGTGCGCCTTTTCGGCGAAGCCTCCGAGAAATACGTGAGCACATTTCGATGGTAAAAGGAAGACTGATTTGGTTTTAGAATAAGAAATGCAGTTACAAATAACGTTGCCAAAGTGTAATTATAATTATACAATTTTTGGAAAATGTGAAATAAGAGGAAACGATCTGGCATGTTGCCAATTTTAGAAATTTTACTTATTATGTTTACGCTGGTTGGTGTTGGTATTCTAAGTGGCAGCAACAAAGGAAGCCCGCAAAGCGAATATATACTATTTCTATTGTGGAATCCCACATATTCATTTGTAATTTTTGTTTCCTGGGGAGGGGGAGGAGTTGAAATTATTCTAGGGAGGGCTAAACTCCTCTAACCCCACCCCCTAGTTATGATAATAATAATATATTTTTTTACGACTGCTAGTTATAGAATTAGGCCCACCCTTCCAACTGCTTTCGGTATATCTCACGATGGGGAACAATTTCGGAGATGGAAACCATAATTAACAATATTGAAATTGGGGTTACATATAGTAATTTAGCTAAGATGATTGCTCATACACTTATTGAATAACAAGTCATTAAAAGCATTCCAATATCACATGTACATAACAAACCTTATTTAGTGAACAAAATATAGCTTTTATTTGGTATAATGACTAAGTGAATTATATACAATTTTTAATCGGTTTGAACGATCAATATTATTTGGACTCCGGTTATAACGAATAAAAAATGGCGAGAATGTTTTAACAGAACCTAGAAAATTGAAAAGAAAAGTGAACGAGGAAGTCCAAAATTCAGGCGAATTCGATGAAGCAGATTTTCCAGAAAATCGGAAAATTTCCCAGAACTCCCATTCCCTTTCAGAATACATTATAAAGTGTTAAACTAAACCTTTGTGTGGTAATGGGTTACTCTGATGGTTATGTATTGAATGAATTAAATAGTTTACGATGAAAAAGTGTGTATATTAAGAATAAGGTCACTTCTTCTAAGACGTTTTCTTTATGATAATTAGTTTATGATAATTAGATAATAATTATATGATTAGTTAGATGATAAGATTAGTTTATGTAATGACACTTAGGGAAGCCTCCATCCCGTAGTGGAAAGATACCGGTTCTTGTTAATGATGATAATGATGCATTAAATAATAAATATATTTTAATATTAAGACAGAATCACTTTTCCTGTTAACTTTCAGTTATGGACTTATAGTGATAAAATATGATTTAATACTTACGTCCTTTCATAGGCGTCTATTAACAGGTAACAATATATACTTCTGGAAGAATACTTGAACTTTTAATATTAATTTATTAATTATATATATAAAATTTAACTCATATATAAAACGTGATAAAAATAATGTATATTTTCGTATTGGACCTTACACGTTCAGTATAGATGATACCGTGTACCTACGCTGTCTCTCTAAATATATTATTCCATATGGCACTATATTTAGAAACTGACAAACAGATTATAACTTGTTACAAACAGATTATTACTTAAGATTATAATTTGTTACAAACAGAACGTTAGTTACAGATTACAACTTCTTAGAAACAGATTGCTACTCACAGATTATGACTTGTTACAAACAGATTATTACTTAAGATTATAATTTGTTACAAACAGAACGTTACTTGCAGATTACAACTTCTTAGAAACAGATTGCTACTCACAGATTATGACCTGTTACAAACAGATTATGACCTGTTACAAACAGATTATGACCTGTTACAAACAGATTATGACCTGCTAAAAACAGATTGTAACTGACAAGCCGAAAGATATTCTTGACTATGTCTAATAGGATGCTTAGGATTGCCTCAGATCACTAGATGTAATTAAACGCGTGTTCTTTTGCATTTTTGTGATAAAGGGTGTCCGCAGAAATACAACGAACATACAAAAAATAAATAAATGGAGAATATACATAGACCAAATAAAATGTAAATACTCATTGGAAGTACAAATAACCAAATGAAAAGTGCAATAACGTTGAACAGAGAAGAATAATGCGATTCTGAAAAAAATCACGTGTATAGGAAAAGAAGGGTTAGAAGGAGACAATAAAGGAGGCCAGCTGTTCGACGAATGGATGGACTGCCGATATCCATGCAGCTATCATTAAGATTTCAAGAGGAGATAGATTAATCTAGAAAAACTCAATCCATGAGGTCATTATGCATCTCAAGCAATTCTACAACACTTAACAACATTTGCGTCTGTTAAGTGTTTCTAGATTTCTGAATCGTTTTTGCTGAAAGGTTTAATGGTACAACGTATCGATCTCTTCCATATGTAACGTTTTTTTTATGTTGTCCGCAGTTATATTTATATTATTATTCATGATTATACACATACCCGTAGTTTATTTAATGATGACTGAAGTTAACTTTTAAATGTATGCCGAAAAATTATAATTAATGATTATTAATTAATTACGAATGATTATAATTAATGATTATTAATTAATTACGAATGATTATAATTAATGATTATTAATTAATTACGGATGATTATAATTAATGATTATTAATTAATTACGAATGACTATAATTAATGATTATTAATTAATTGCGAATGATTATGATTAATGATTATTAATTAATTATGAATGATTATAATTAATGATTATTAATTAATTACGAATTGGTGTAATTAACGATTATTAATTAATTGCGAACGATTATAATTAATGATTATTAATTAATTGCGAATGATTATAATTAATGATTAGTTGGAGTTAGCTGTAGGCAGGGGAGGAGTGGGCTGATGAGCCCTCATGGGCGACAAGAATGGCGCCTTCGAATGGACAAGGACTCGCGGCTTCCGAAAATCTAACGTATGCGCCCTTTGAGAGGCCCCAGTCCGCCCTTGGCTGTAGCTTCAACAAATATGCAGAGTGTTATCAAAATTTGCAAGTATACTGATCGAAAAATTAGAAGGATTTTGCGGCAAATAAGTTTAGTTTCACAATTTATGGACAGAAGAAAATATGGCGCTGTACAATACGGAAAATGTGAAGAAAAAAACGTATGTCAAGTTTAGATTCGTGTTTCATTTTTACTCATTCTAAAATAGTAAGAAACTTAAACTGGCACCGAATATAAGGGCGGACACAGGGGGAGGTCATAGGGGTCATGAACCCCCAAAATATATTTTTTCACTGTAAAAAATTCCAACTTGCATGATAAATGAAGGGTGTTATTCCAAGACCATGGCAAATTCTGTCCTTGACCCCACCCCCCTCCCTAAAATGAAAGTCTGCGTCCGCCATTGACCTAATGTGGGATTTTTGGCTATTGGGTCATCTTAAAACCATCGTTTATCAAGAAAGTGTCCCTAACCTGGCTGTTTTAAAGGAGAACAGAATACAGCAGTGATAACTACATGGGCGGATTTACCATTTTGCCGCCCCTTCCTACCTGTCCACCTCCCTCCAATCAGTGGTAGGAACATAAAAATTGTTACATTCAATATACGCCGTTTGGCGTATATTGAATCTAACAATTGATAGTAAATATGTTGGAAAACAAACTTATAAATTGGTGCATAATATTAAACAAAATAATAATAGTAATGCTAACTTATATTGAAATAGTATGTTTTTAGCAGAAAATAAATCAAATTCAATTTTATTGAAATAAATTTTAATTTTAGCAAAAAAATAAAAGCCTATCGAACACTGGTATTTAATTTTTCTATATTAGACTTAATACACAAAATTTTGCCGCCCTAGTCTATAGCCTAGTATAGCCTATTGGGAAATACGGCACTGTTTACCTTCCAATAAGGGACGCGCCCCGGATGGGACATGTTGTCCCTTAAATAAAAGTGTCCTTTCTTTAGAGATCAAAACATTGAGGTGCCTGTTCAAAGGGACTGGGGATCGGAGGTGTCCCTCGCCCGTTAAATAGAGGTGTCACTTACAGGAAATAGCACTATATTTTTATATTTCTCAACGCCCACTATTTGGCCTTTTACCCTTTTCGTGTTCAACGTTAACCTTGTAACTCTCCTTATGAACTTTCTACCTACGCTGGGGTAAGAGTGAAGGGCTATGGGCTCAACTATTAAAAATGTTTAATGCATTAAATATTCCGCACCGTTGTATTAAAATTATTGAAATTAAAGTATTGTAATTTTAAAATACATATTATTACTTTGACATATATACAGGGTGATCATAAAGTTAAAATTTCTCTATACAGAGCTCTTTGTAGCTCTAACTAACAAGCGAGGTGGCAACAAATTTGGTACGTGTACTATCCAAAGGATTGGATACTGAGAAAAAAATAAATAAAATCAATTACAAAATTTTCAAATCGGGGAAAATGTGACAATATACAACAGGCAATACATGGAAAAAAAACACAAAAAATAAATAAACAGCTGAGAGAAATTTAAAATAAAGATTTCAATAGTGTATTGAATGCAGTTTCCATGCTAAAATACTGGTAATTATTTTTCGAGCTCAAATTCAAAGTCAACAGCATTATCTGACCTAATGGGTAAATGATGAATGCATTTGAAGTCGTGAAATTATTTCCTGCTGCAACTCAGGTTTCATTCGGCCTTTGAAACGGACAGAAATAAAAAATAAACATTTCATTTTAACTTCGTCTTAATTGCTGTTGCTTTTTGTACTTTTTCCATGTATTTCCTGTCATGAGTTCCTAGGTTTATTACATCCAAGAAGATATTTTCCTCGGAACTTTCCTTGTATGGTCAAATGGTTTGCATGTATTTAAAGTAGAAATAACGTAATGTATAATATTTGTACCGTAAAAGTAAAAAATAAATAAAACTTATTATTATAAAGCTATAAAGACCAAATTTCCCCCTATAGGCGGATATTAGAATTTTTCTTCTAGTCTTTGAACAGTATGGGTGTAAATATTGACATTATTAAAATTATTAGTTATAGCTCTGAGGAGTTAGAGCTATTCTACTTGTTATTAGAAGGCTCTGAATGGAAAAACTTAACTATAACAGCACTGTATATATGAATCGGCTTTTAAATTAGTAATAGTTTGACATTGACTGTTTCAAAGTATGTTTTCTTTTCCCCATCTTTCCACACGACATATCATATATTTCTTATCATAAATCATACATAATAAGATATAATATTTATGCCAATGTATTTATTTTGGTTTAGACTGATGTTTCGAACAGGCCCGGACGACTGATGGGCGATCGCCTACTGCGCCCTCTCTCTCTCTCGTAATTATAAATTATAAATTAATTATAAATACATGGCCAGTGCCGATACGACTTAATATTTATGGGGGGATGAACGTTTGAATACTGCCCACTGTAAATCGAAATTCTCCGACTCATTTTGCTAATACAGTAGAACCCCGATAATCCAACCTCTGATGGTCCGACTCTCCGCTTGGTTCGACCATGCTGCTAACACCGCGAGCGATTTATGCCGTAGTTTCCCACGACGCCGCCACCGGGCTTTGTTCTTTGTTCTTTGTCAATAAGTCGTGTAAATACCGTTTGCTGCAACTGCTGCATTGGAAATTAGTTTTTAGTGCTTTAGGTTCAGCTTCTGTTAGGCATAGTGTATATCATGCCCGTATCTAGAGGGGGAATCTTACCGACCGGCTCCCCCCCCCCAAAAAAAAGTTTTTTTTAATGGGATTTGGCTACGGTCTTGCATGCTGTGATTGTATTGATACATGCCGTAAAAATTTTTGACCCCCCCGAAATTAAGTCCTGGTTATGGTCTTGGTGTGTATGATTTTGGTATGGCAACAACAAAACGCAAACACGTTACGCTGTCTTTGTCGGAGAAATTAAAAGTGCTTGAAAGGTTAGATAAAGGTGAGTCCCTTCAAAATATTGCACGTGAAGTAGAGTTTGTTCACGATGAAACACGACGAAGTTTGACATTACCCGTAAAAGAGTTTGAAATTGGTGCCTTCAATATGATCTTTGAAACATCACAGCAGCAAATATCTGAGAGACTCCATCATAATGAAGCATTATCGTCTACTATTGCTTGGACAGTTCTTCAAAAATTATCCAGGCAACTTAAATTGTTATACTATAATTTTTGCCACCCACGTTTTAATTACAGCTCAAACTAGAGCTTGTGTAATTTTGGAGAAAAAGAGACGCTTTCCCCATCCTGGATTCGAACCAGGGTCCCTCCGTTTAGCCCGGAGTGTCTTGGACCGCTAGACGAATGAGGACAGGAAACAACGCTCTCTTTCTCCGTATGTAAAGGTGTTAAGGTATTATTACCCTCCGCAGGGATAACACAATTGCCAAATATGGTCAACACAAGAAAGCCTCCGGGGCGAGAATTTTGTGAGTTTTCGTGGGGGAATTTATTATACTATAATTTTTGCCACCCACGTATTAATTACAGCTCAAACTAGAGCTTGTGTAATTTTGGAGAAAAAGAGACGCTCAAATGCCAAAGCATCTAAAAATGTCATAGTGGAGCATTTGCTTACAGAACATTTTTTAGAAAAAGTATTACACAAAAGTTTGAATAATAAAATATATATTTAAATTTTTCTAATAAATTTTAAAAGTTATATACAGAAATGTGCAATTGATTTAATTGTCAGGTGGTGCTTAAAATTATGATAATTTGTTTATTTCGGTAACGAAATTTCTTTTATTGAAAATACATTAAAATGTTGTAGCTCTTGTTTATTATTCTGGTAACCAGGTATACGTTGTCATTATTTATTATTATTACAGTAACTTAATTTAAATATTCATATCTATATTAAATAACAAATACGAATAAAATAGGAACATTTGCATTTTTCCATAAGGCCATTTTTTCAATCAGAAAATTATACACGTACAGTATCTCTTTTGCTTTTACTGCACACGGAATTTCTTTATTTGCGCACCTACGAAGCAATTTCGTATATATCCCTGTACCGCCATTAAGCTCGAATCTTGGCTAATTGGGTTGAGATAAATATTTAAGAGTTCTACTCCAAGAAAAGATTTTTACATCTTTTCCTTCCGAGGTCTGTAAATTAGCCTTTGATAATAATTAAAGTTTCATCAGCCACAGTTTGTTAGTTGAAGTGAGAAGTTCTAATCACAGAAAGAAACATGAATTCCGAAAGGAAATGGCGAACCGCTGAAGACCGTAATTCCATAAAAGCAGAAAACGGTTAGAAAGTGAAGAATGTAGAAAATTCAATAACCTGCGAAATTTTGACATCGTTAGAAAGGTACCAGGTAAAGAAAAAATCAAATAATATGCGTGTATTTTTTTACTTTACGAAGAATATAGATTTAATATAGATTTCCTTTTAATGAAGTGAAATGCAGTGGAATAAAGAGAATAACTTATTGAGTGCTGTGAAATTGCTGACGCATATGCAGATATATATTGTATGCATAAAATTATCTGTCGTAGCTCTCCAATAAAATATAAAATTTTAGAAGAGAGGAAGGAAGAAACACAAATTCTCTATAAATATATATAAATTCCATTGAATTGTCAAGTAGTTTTTGTAATTAGAATTACGATATTTGGGAATAATGATGTTTATAATGTTCCTAAAGGCATTCAATGACTTTGTATACATTTTTTACTTCATAATACTCATATGAATGATTTTATAAATGTTGTCATATTCTTTTAGGAATGCGATATACAGGCGGTCCTCGACTTTCGTACATTCTGCTTTCAAATAAATCGTTATTTCTTACGTATTTCGTACTGCACAGTATTTAAAATTTGGAGAGAGAGAGAGAGAGAAAACGCTCCATATACTCTCTTTTGATTGAAGTCCCTCATATATAAATTTGTTAATGAACCTAATTCCGAATGTAACGACAATTTAAAATATCTATCAAACTCTTAAAAGCTTGGTTTATGTGGAACGATTGTAACGTTGAAAGTGTCATCCGCGCTGTCCCTTGCTTGAATGAGGTAGCTTCTCTGCAACACACTTGTTAATGTGTCCGCTAGGCGCAGTGCAATCGTCAATTTTACATTAGCCTTATGGAAGCTTCTGAACCCGATAAGATACTCATTGTTAAGACTGTGGCAATCAAGAATGTCGGCGAAGCCTTCGTGTATCTGGACATATTTTTGACTATCATGGAAGAATGTGGTCCTAATGAAGAGCGTATATCTCATGTAAGAAAGGCCATAAAAGAGGTACTGCATGCAGAGTCAACGAGGGGGAGGGGCAGCAGGGGCTGCAGTCGGGGGGGGGGCTCCAGATGAACTCTTGGGGCCCGCGCTGGCAAGGATCTATTTTGTGGGGGGCCCGGCCCAGGGAAGGGCGTCGTGGACGGGTGGATGTGAGCCTGGGGCCTTGTTGACTCTCGGCGCCCTTGACTGCATGTTATGAAACTCTTTATCAAGAAATGAAAGGGTACAATTCAACTATCTCTTGATAAATTTCTAAAGAAAACACCATCTAACGATCCATAAAGTATTATTTATTATGTATACTAGTATTACTAGTATGTAAGCTTAATTAAAAAATAAATATAAAAACACACACAATTTTTTGTTCTCTCTTTACATCGCTTTACTTTCGTACATTTCAACTTTCGTAAGTATTTCAGGAATCAATTACGCATCAAAGACGAGGACTGCCTATATATGATTCTGATATATAAACGTAAAAATGCAATAACGTTCTAATGTCGCCGAACGACAAGAATAGGTTATGTCTTTTATCTGATATAACTTACTTTAAAATGTATATTTCTTGTCTATTATTTTATATCTATTTCTTGGTTCCATTGCATCTTTCTGCCAGTTTTTTTCGCTTCTTGTCAACTTGCTGTTTCTTTTCTTCACCAACGGACCCATTCCTCCTGTCAATAGCGGTCAAAGTCCTACTGACCCTTGCACTTCTTTCGTCTTCATCAGAAACCATTTTTAGATTGCTTCTTTCGTTTGAGAAGCTGTTGAGCCTTTTTTTATATCGATCTCCATTCACCAGTAACCCACTTCGGTCACTATTATGAACTTCTGCTTATTCATTCATACAACGTGTTCGAACCATCAGAACCAGCTTTGCTCCGGTGATGATGATACTTACATAAAGCTCTTCTCTTCTAGTTACACTTCCTTTTTCACGACTATTTTGCGGCATTGTTTCCAGCAGTATTTTCTAGAGTACTTCCTAAGTTACGGGTTATTATTTTTTTTTCAGCCGAACTTTTATTTTTTGCTAATTCTTTTTGCAGAGAGTTGAACTTTCATCCTTTCCTATAATTTTTTTCAGCTGAACTTTCCTTCTTTGCTAATACTTTTTTAATTGCAGCATCGTTTCCAGCAGTACTTGCTAGAGTACTCCTTAAGTTACGGGCTATTTTTTTCAGCCTAACTTTTAATATTTGCTAATTTTTTTTTGCAGCCGAACTTTCATCCTTTCCTATATTTTTTTTCAGCTGAACTTTCCTTCTTTGCTAATCCCTTTTCAATTGATTTTTCATCCTTTGCTATAAATATTTTTCAGCTGAATTTTCATCCTTTGTAACTTTTTTTCAGCCGAAATTTCATTCTTTGATAATTTTTTTTTGTACTAGCTAAGCTGAAAAACATCGCAACAGAACTGCAACGTTTATGTTGCTTTTAACTTCAGGCCCGTAGCTAGACGTTTGTTACGGGGGGTGATCCGAAAATTGCAGAGGGGGGCACAGAATGATATAGAGGGCTTAACATTCGTTAATGTTTTAATGTATGTTATTGCTATATTTAATAATACTAAATACCTAAGTAGAAAAATATATTTAACATCAATGAATAAATTTCTTAACTTAAATTTTGCATCGAAAACTTACAGAGGTATACTAAAATTTATAAGTTTCTTTATATTTATTACGGAATACACGAAGATTCAAACCTCTGCAAAATACGTGATGTACACAAGATATACCGTATTTTGAATATATTTTTAACGTCAAAGAACAATTTCCACTGTCATGTACACTTTTATGCAAAACAAAAAATTTAAAATAAATTTCTAAGGTACTTTATTTTGAAAAACTATTTTCCAGGGGGGTCAGCCCCCCTCTAACACGAAACTGGCTATGGCCCTGCCTCTCTCTTTCTCTTTCGGGTATCATTCTTACGTATATGGCGATGGCTATGGCGAACAAATGCTCACAAGTCACCAATTATGGCACGTTGATGATGGTGTGAAGAGGAGAGGCAATGACGTCCAGAACTTGGAATAAACAATAGAATTTCTTATACGTGATAACTCCATGTGTAAGAACTTATAGATTCTCACCCTGTAATCTTTAACTTATATTTATAATAAAAAAATTTTAATTTATATTTAACTTTTATATATGTTTAAACTTTATAAGTTTAGCCATTTTTAAACTCTTTGTATATTCCCTTGATCCCTAAATTAATTTTCTAGAAACTTGCTATGAATTCCAAAGGTACACAAAATAATATTAAAAAATCGAAGAGCTTAATAAAAGAAAAACACCGATATAAGACAGCGTTTCTCGATCCATTTTATTCCATACAACTCACGAGTAAAAGCTACATAACTTATGGAGGAGCCATGCTTGTCCATATTTCATCATCCAGCAGCAGCGGATACAGGTTTTTCTTTTTCTTATTTGGTTAGGGCTTTAAATCAAGTTATCCCTTAGCACTGTATCAAAATGTCAGTTTATTTAGTATAAACTGTTCTTGTTCGATAGCTGAAACTACGAAACCAACCCATTGAATCTGCTAGTGTAATCCTGGAAATTATAGGCAATAGTTTTGGCACCTTAACAAGTATTTAATATATTTTCAGTCTCGTTAAGCGAGAAAAATCAAATTATATCAATTCAGAACATATTTTTTTAAATTTTTTATGTAGTTTTGCTTCTAGTTTTGGAAAGGATTCAATTTTATTTTATGTATTACATTATTTGGTCATTAGCATGAAATTGATGTAATTAATCTTTTCAAAGGATAATGGTTAGAAAAATAAGCTCTAATTAAAGCTGTTTCTTCTTTCTTAACTAAATAGGGACTGTGTAAATAAGGAGATGGGTTGCCTTGAATATTAAATTAATAATTAATGTACTGATAATCTATTTTTATTAAATTCTTAATAACGCTCAATGAACTGAGTCGCCAATATACCCTTCCCTCCCTCCCTTGTTTCTTACGCATATAAAGCAGGAACGCCGAAAGTGAACGCAAGCAAGTTTGCAACATTGGAATGATGCATGCGTACGCAAAGGCCCGTTTGTACGTTCTCGTAAACTAAATTACCTCTATTTCTTACAAGGTAGCTTAACCGGTATGGTTATGACCTGGGTAAAGAGAGTTTCAACAACATTAATGACCCATTTGCTGCTATCTAAAAGTAAGTAAGAGTTGTCCATAACTATTGGAAATATCGCCCAGTAATGTGCCAAGAAATTGCCACTGGCTCAATAAATTTTCTAACGATACGTTTCAAATATCCTATAGCAATAAAAGAGGAAGATAGGTGGACCTACCATCCGTTGTATTCATACTTAACTTTGCAGAAGGGAAATAATAATTTATTTAAAATGGCGAATCATCTGGTGTGCATGCATAGTACGTTTTCATTATGGAGTGGTTATAAACGCATGTCAAGGGCAATAGGTACGAGAGGAGTATCAGCGTGGTACACACGTTTGAACATTTTACAGAAATTAAGATAAAGATTTTTAATTCGAACATTTACCCAGGCCAAATATTCACAAACTTTTTGTGTCGCTGAACCCTTTTCAGGTGAGAAATTTGTCCCAGAGCACAGTAGTCGCCCTTAAGCCAAAGGCAGGACTGCGCATTTTTGTGCTGTTTTTACTTAACTATATTTAACAAATTTTTGAAGTTGTTAGTTGATATTTTATCGCGTAACAAAATCCAAATTATTTTACGGTTTCCAAATGGTTTAACTTTTCATTTAAACTCCATTTTTTCCCACCGAATTTTGTCATCTATGTAATATTTCTATCTTTTTTTTTTAAATTTCCGCGGAGCAATCGTCGCTGCTTAATGGAGCACTAAGTACTCCATGCTGCACAGTTTGGGTACCGCAAACCTGGACTAACCTCTATTAGTGGAAGGTATCATTATGAAGAAACTTTACTAAAGTTAGTTGGAGCACTTTTAGAAGAAATAGTTATATCTTGAAGGATAATTGCCTTTGCGGTTAGAAAAGAAAATTACCAAAACATGCGTATATTAACAGTTAGATTAAGATTCCCTTAAAAATCAGAAATTTTAAGATTCTCTTAAAAACCAGTGTTGAGATTAAATCATAGAGCATCGGCGTCGACGGCATAAAAACATTGGGGGACAATATACCAGTAGAAGGCATTTTGTTTGAAATTGGAGGGGGATATGGAACCCTAACACAAATATTGGAGGGCGGGTCCCCCCTGTCCCCCCCGCTAACGGCGCCCGTGTCATACAGCAATACTGAAATTGTTAACAACCCAAAAGGTGCATGAAGAGTTGCATACTTGGCATAATAAAGAAAGATTAAGCAATAGCAATCTTAACAAAATTTGAGATAAATAATCCTCTAATGATGTTATCTATAATAATTTATTGTTAACATGCAAATTCACAATCCATGTTGCATTTGGCTGGTTTCGTCTGTCTAGATAAGAAGTCCTTTGGATGGACCTCAGATATTTAGAAGTACCTGTGTATGATGTGAGCTTTTCCAGAAGTGTGGTTTTGTGGATTTGGTGGTAGTATTTGCTGTTACACGGTTTAATGGCGACACACTGCACTAATCAATAGAAGCAAAAATGATAAAAAAATTTATTTCGCAGTTATTTTATAAAACGCTATAATGACAACGTTGCTTATAGCTATTTCGATAGCGTTAACCAGCTACCGTCGTCAGAGCGAAATGGCGGCTTTTGTTTATGTCCATGATGTTGGTGTTGCCATCACGTCGGTTGGAAACTTGATTGGGCGGAGGAGTAAAGCGTATTTGTGGAGACGTCTTCAGCCGTGAGACCCAAAAGGTTTTTCCAAGTGGATGATATAGAGTTACTAAGGAGTTCATCATTAACTGAAACGTTGATGTTTGCTAGAATGTGAAATGCCTCAAAGAAACTGAGATCAAGTGTTGAGTTGACTTTTTTAATAATACGTGCATTGGAGAATAAGAACTTGTGTCCGAATTCCCATGAATGTTTTGCCAGAGCCGATTTATGGAATTCTTGCTTTCTGACATAAGCTTCGTGTTCATTTAATCTGAGGCGCAGTGCTCTCCGTGTTTGGCCAATATAAATTTGGCCACACTGGCACGGAATGGAATATATGCCGCAGCTGTCAGAATCCAGGATGCTATCTTTAAAATTAAAAAATCCCGTTTTGTGTATTGGAGTGAAGGTAGCGCGAAAGTTGAATTTATGCAGAACAGCAGCGATCCTGGTAGAAATTTTCGAAACGAAAGAAACGCAAACAATGTCTTTAAGTGCTGAAGAAGCATTGGAGAGAGAGAGAAGAGGCAGGCTTAGTAAATATCCTAAATATATAATCAATAATTGTTGGATTGTAGCCGCGGTATGAGGCAATTTTTCGAATGTACTATTTCGAATGTTACATTACACTAACAGTAACCAGGGCTATCTTCAGAGGGTAGGCGCTGTATGCGTCGCGTACTCTCACGAAATTTTTTAAAACTACCGAGTAAGCGCCGCATATTCTCATGGTCAAAGTCTGAAGAAAGATTTTGTATTTGCTGGTTTTTGGACAACTTTCAACAAAGTTCAGCCTTTTTTTTTTCTAGTCATTTACAAACTTGAATGTAAACAAATGAGGAAAAACATCCTGAACTCCCCCAAGCCTCAAAATAATATCCTGCGTACGACCAGAAGAGGAATGAAAAACTGATGAAAGTGGTAACTGCCACCCTGGGCTTGGATAGGCGATAAACGACCAGTCAAATGCCAGTCAGCGCGGCGCAGTGACGTCACCAAGTCCAGAGTTACCCCGCAATTACAATACTCTTTAATTAAGACAACACTGCATACTCTCAATAATTTTCTTCAGGACAGCCCTGCCAGTAACGTAGAATTTGCAAAATTATTGTGGGGAGAAAGCATATATTATATACATTTATACATTTTAATATAAATACAATTGCATTTTTTAAAAAAAAAACTATAGAGGGGACGACCTGGACACCACGGGTTAACGCTTTGCTTATACCCACTACAACCGGAGTAACTGAAACCTTTGTCCTCTGAAGTCTTTTCACGTCTTTGCAAATCCTTGCATTTCGAGACGTTCTCAATGTCTTTTTCGTCTGCTCGTCTTTTAACAAGCACTGAAATAACGATCAACCAGACAAGTGTTTCTTCCATAACTGCAATATCCGGAGTGTTGTGTGAAAGATTTATTTTCATATTCACTAACATTTTCCGAGTTGTGGTTTCACCAATCCTTATTTGTCGGTAACAAATGCTGCTTTAATATGCATCAATGCATATTTTTTGCTCTCTTATCATAGCGTTCCTTTTAATCAATAATTGTACATTTTATTATTATTATTAATATTATTAGTTATTATGTAGTTATTTATTCATCAGTCATCTACCATTATATATGCTCGAAGATGAATAAACGCTATTATTATTAGATCGAAATAAATAAATAAATAAATAAATTATTAATTAATTAATTTAGAAAGTAAGCATGTTTTGCAGATAAACTCCTGAGAAGGGTGGCCGCCGTAAGCGGGGCTGTATTCCCAGAAGTATTTAGAAAGTATGTGAATAATTATTATATTTAACAAATGTCACAAGGCTACGTTTAACACTATAGGATAAGATATCAAATACGCCAGTCACGTCTATTTGAAATACATCTTTTAATTCTTAAATGGTTTTTTCAATAAGCACAGTAATTAAAAAACCAACCCCATTTTTCACCTGAGATTAACGGTTATTATTATGGTTTATCTTCTGCCATTTTAACACGTTATCATTCGTCAGGATAATAATTATAAGGCGCTATTCATCAATCTCAATACCTTCGAAACGCCAGCACCAAAACTTTTAAATATTTAAAGTTCGCGTTACATTCTATTTTTAATTAAAGTTGATGGTGGCAACGATTCAAACCAGAGCCGTAGGCTTCCATTAACAACTTCCAAACGTGTTGACAAATTGGGGTTTTAAAATCTAAATTGAGCTTGGGTAATAAAGCAGACGATTTATGGCCAAGGATTCCCCACTCGAAGCTTTCGAAACCTTTGCGGAGGAAAAAATTCAGAAATAATTTTTTAAAACGATTTGCAAATCGAAAGGTAATATTAGCAAACGTTTGCGAATGGTTTTTGAATTTTTAAAAATTTGTTTATGAGGTACCCTAAACTCACATTAAAATTCACAAAAATTCCTAATTTTCTCGTAATTTATTCCTTTAAGATATGAAATGTAATTTCGAAAAGTTTTATATACATTCGTATATAAAAAAAATTGACTGTTTTGTATATAAAAAAAAACTGTTTTGTACATAAAAACTGACTGTTTTGTATATAAAAAACTTACATGGGCTGACGTGATAAACTAAGAATAGTTAAAACAACATTAAAACTGTATCTACAATGATTTATTAATAAAATTCAACGCGTTTCGGGCGAACAAATCAGCCGCCCTTCTTCGAAAATACACGATATTAATATTAAAATAAAAACAATCAGAGTGGTTTCCATTTACATAGTTGCAGCGTTGCCATTGCTACGTTTTTTTGGGTTTTTTTTGTAAAAATCGATTATTTTTGGATACCGTGTTGGTCGACATATTACGTAATAATGGCATATGTGAATATGACATGATAATTCTTAATTAATTCTTTAATTCATTCATAAGTTGTTTAATTATTGTCTAGTATATAATCGCATTGTCGATTGATAATTTTCCTAAAATCTGCAATTGCCACAATTAGTCGTTTAATATTATTTGCATATATAATGGTGCGTACTACTAATACTATATTAATAGTATCAGGAATTAAAAGGGGGCGTAAAAGACCCCCCCAACTCCTGATAATGTTGCCAAACTGCTTTCGGATAAAATCAAAATTTAAAACAATTTTATGAACGAAGTGCTGGAGAAAGAATCATCATAAAGCGGAGAAACTTGTATTATAAGGTGGGAAAGATAATTTCTCTTGTACTCATTCATTTATTCATTCATTCATTCTTATGCTGCCATTCACTGCACACCTCCAGTCTGTATTGCTTAATAGAAATGAATCAAAATACCGTTTTCATGACTACTGTCTCTGCCATTTCATTTCACATGACCTGAAATTGTGGCAAACGAAGCGATAAAGGCAGTTGGTATGGTACTCTGCTCAGTGGCGGATTAAACGGCTGGCGAATCGGGTGGCCGCCAGGGGCCCCCAATCTCTAAAGGGCCTCCGAGCGCGAGAGATTCCTAGTTAAAAACTACCACAACACAAAAAGCGAAAGATGCAATACTTAATATTATTCACGTATTTTATATATAAGTAGAGAAAGTTTTTTATTAAATTAAAGTTAACTAAAAATCATATTAGTTTAAAATTAAGTGCAGAAAGATTAAATGCTACTGTCATAACTAGAGTCCGGATTATATGCAATTGCATATACAATTACATATTTTAGCTGTTTTTAGTGTTTTTGAATATAAATGCACAAAAACCATGAATTTCCAGAATAAATGCATATTTTAAGGGTTTTAGTAATTTTAAGAATTTTATTATTCTCTCATCTGAAAAATTTCACCACAATACTAAAGTTGAACTTTCTTCTTACTTCTTATCTGAGTGGAAAGGCAATGGAATTTGTAAGCGTACACGTTTAATGATGTCCTGGGGTGCCAAAATGTTGTAGCTGAATTCTAGCCACCATCCTTGTTATGAAGACCAAAGCTGAGTTTTACTGTGCTTGGCTGGCAATTGATTGAAAGTCAAATTAAAACAAACACTTATTCTAAATTTCCACACCATTTTCCTTCAGTGATAGACATCGTTCTATCATCGATAAACTATTCGTAATAGATAACTCGCAAAAATTTATAAGTGCTGTCCAACATCTTTTGTAGCTGTGGAAGGAACCCTTTGGCTATAAAAATGCTATTACATGATAGAAGATAAAGCTTAACTGTTTAGAACAACGAGAGACACATTGCGATATACAGTCATAGAATTTGCGATATATAAAACGTATGATTTAATGTATATCGAACTTTCCTATATATGTTTATTCATTTTAAGTAAGGATATTTTCAGGCTTTTAATGCATATTTTGTTGGTTTTTTTTCGTGGATATAATCCGGGCTCTAGTCCTAACTGTAGTTTTACCATGTATAATTAAATAGACGAAATTAGAATTAAATGAAATAAAACTGCAATGGCGGAAACCCTGTTCTCAACAACGCCATTTTTCTTATAAGAAGTTGAGAAGAACAACTTTGATTTAACCTCTAGGCACGCCTTAATACCTCCCGTGTGTGTATTATATATTATATATATATATACCTATATAGTCTACACACACACGTACTTGAGCGCTAGAATGCTGAAAGGTTATTGGACGTCATTGGATCGTTGTTTAAACAATATTTCCGCGCGAAAATCGGATCTTCTGGATAAATCTTCCAGGGCGAGAGGACACTTATGTCCTGCTCCGACTGTATTAATTTTTCTAAAACTCCCGTCGAACTATTATTAATATCATCATTTATTTTAAAGAGATAATAGTTATTATATAATAAATGAAACTTGAAAAGGAAAGAAAGTGTTTGCGTATTATGGGGTACGCAATCAATGGGATTATTGCTACACCATTATTATTGAAGTATTTATCAGTGAGTAGTTATCGCTTGGATGTACATACCAGGACATAAAGTGTTTAAAAGTACTGTTTATTCTATTTTTGTAGAATTTATGAAAAATAATAATTATATAGATGAATGATGGTAAAAAATTTATGTTTGGAAGCCCGATATAATATCTCAAGTGATATTAAAAAGTTATAAATGATAAAGGAAGTTTGCAAGAACATTTGCAAAGAATATTAATATATGTTTTTAAAAAAATAAAAATAATCATAATTTTTGATAAATAAATAGCCAGAAATGCTATTGAATAATAGTTCGAAGTGTATAAAGCATGCCCCTATGCAGATGGGGGATCTTAGGGACCGGTTCCCCCCGAAATTAAATTTTTAATGGGACTTGGCTATGGACTTGCATGCTGTGATTGTATCGATACATGCTGCAAACATTTTTGAATCCCCCGAAATTAAGGCCTGGCTACGGTCTTGATATAAAGGGAGTGGAACTTTTCCTAATGTAGAGATTATTTCGAAAATATTTTTAACAATACCAATATCAAAATGCATCAGGTAAAAAGTCTTTTTCAGTTTTAAAGCCTGTTAAAAACTATTTAAGGAGTACGATAGGAGAAGACAGATTGAACAACATGGCCATATTATACCTAGAACAAAAAATTTTGGATGAAATAGATATTGCAAAAAGTAATTGATGAATCTGCTAAAGAGAAACCAAGACACAAATTTATATACAAAACATTTTTTAAGCACTGAGGTAACTTACTATTAAATTTTTTGAATAAATATCTGATTTTTCTTGAAACGTTGAGTTTATTATTAGTTACATATTGCCGGTTTAAGCAACGCACTAAGAACCTAATACTGGAATCTTTCCGAAAAAATCCTCAATTCCTTACAGAATTTTTTGTTTTGGGGTTTGGGTCTCAGGTCCTTGAAATTTTTACCGCCAGGTGCCCCCAATAGGCTTGATCCGCCTCTGACTCTGCTCTCAACGCAGCCACTGCTAATTCAGTGCTAATCCACTGCTAATTGGAAACATCGATGCGAGGAAGCAGAAATAAATAAAAAGTGATGGAGTGCGGAAAGTAGTAACGTAACTTTCCCGAACATACATTCTGCTCCAATCATACTCTTACGAATATGCTAATTATATTCATTCAGTGCAGCACTAATTGGAATTTGTTTATTGAGTTATAATGCGCTAATTAAAGCGTAATTGCTTTCTTCGGGTCGTCCTCTTTGACCTATGCAGCTATCTGTAAATATCACTTAAAAGGCGAACGACCGCGTCCAGAAGCACCAAAATTTTGAATGAAATAGAAACTGATCAATGTTCGTAAAAGTTTTCTAACACAAAAAAATGTTTAAACATGATCAAATTATAGTTAAAAAGAAGGACAGACAGGCAGGCAGGCAGTTTCTAAGACAAACAAGTTCTATATCTCAGACCTGCTTTAGACATCATCCTAGATTATATATGGTACAGCACAGCCTATGAATCTCAGTTGATCTAAACTACATTTATATTCGAATCGAGTCGCACTTGGAGAGCGTAAAGCTTTTATAGCACAATGATTCCAGAACAAAAGGCAGTGAACTGACTTTTTGTTTAGTCAACTTTTAGTCGCGAAACGTTTTTGAGCTCTGAAAGCTTTGTGATCGTTTTAAAATAAAAAGATCATATAAAATATGGGAAAAAAACCCGCCAGAAATAAAGGATTTATATTACACTCGTATACCACACTTCTTGTTTGAAACCGACTAGTAACGGCCTAGATGTCAGTACTATGTATAATCGACGCCAGAAGCGAATATATACCTTGTGCGCACACATTATGAGAAACTGATTAATATTTTGTAAGCTTATACACAATAAGAAATCAAAAAGATATTATCAAGGATATTAAATTAAAAAAAATACGTGAAGGCAGTGGTTCCCAAACTTTTTCAAGCCGCGACCCACTTTTATAGTAGCCAAGTAATCCGCGACCCCCTTTTATAGTAACCAAAAGATCCGTTGCCGCCGCCACATTTGCATAATAAAAGCATTTTTAACAGAGTAAAGAAAACACATTAAATACAAAAAATACAAAATTGTATTTTATATATTTTTTCGTTTTCTTTATATTTCTTAATTATTAATTAATCGAAATTAATTTATTCGTTTTAAAAATGGCGTATAAATACAATTATCCCAATTATCCCATAGTAGGTTTTAACCTTTGGGTTAGTAAAATACTTGGTTTAAGCAAAGATCAAAGATATCCAAGATCTTGATGAAGAAAACTATAACAATAGTTTGAAATTGGGAATTCAAAACTTGCTAAAAAAAATCCACTATAACCAACTACAGACAAAGCAAGTAATAACTTTTGCATAATGTGTAAAAAATACTATAAAGAGCCCCTCCTTAAAGAGTATGAAACAAATCGTACTTTCGAAATTTTCAATTCCTCCTTCAGTATTTAAAAAAAAAAAAAAAGTTCTTGCCTTCAATAAAAAACTTAAGCTGAAAAACCGACTCATTTTCGTTCCTTACCTCTTCCTTACTGTACAATTCCACAAAGATCCCATAGCATTCAGATCTATCACTTGCGGTTCTACTCCATACAACCAGAAAGCTTATAATAAATTTCGTTACATTCTTAAAAATATCCTTAAAGAAATTGAAACAAACTACAGCCATTCATGCATTATCAATAATAACAATAACGTTTTGGAATTTATAAAAAACCACAAAGACATTTTCAATATCGAAACCTTTGAGTTTGAAAATCTTTTTACGAGCATTCCTCTTGAGAACATTGCCTTCATTTGTGACTACCTTTATTATGAATATAAGCATATCATAGGGGTAGAAAAATATTTTTTTGGGATGATCTCTACAGACTCTGTATCTTTAACAATATTGTATTCAATAGCAACAATTATTTTCTGCAGGTTAAAGGAATTGCTATGGGCTGTAGTTATGCAAGCTTCTTTGCAAATATATTTCTGCATTATTATGAAAACCAATTTTCTGAGATATACAGCCTTCAGGTACATTGATGACATCATTGTATTTAATTGCTACAATTTTGAACGAATTTGCAAAAAAAAATTATCCAGCTGCTTTAAAACTAAAGAAAACAAATTCGGGCTCTAACATACAATTTTGGGACATCAATATAAGCATTAATAATTGTGATTTAATCACTGGTATTTATGACAAAAGAAAAGATTATACTCTTAATGTCAACACTCTTATGCATTGGGATTCTAATATTAGCATTCCAGTCCATATAAATATAATTTTTACGCAAATTTCTCGCATTAAAAAAATCTGAAATAATAAAATAGAAACTGCTAAAGCCATTACTCAACTTACTAACACTCTTATCAAAAATAACAGTGCAAAAGGTTTTTATTTAAGTATATCTTGCAATGTCGTGCAAACCCAGTTTCGTAATATACCCGCTGTATATGCTCTTACAAGCTCATTCTTCCTTTCTCCTATTTCAAGGTCGATATTTAGGTCTTTGGAAGCAGGCAGTCAAAGCAGAAAAAACATTGTTGGATTCAATAAGGTCGTACCTTTCCATCTTATTTTCCTACATATTGAGAAGGGTATTCGAGTATAATCGACGTTACAATAATGTGGAATATAATATCTGAATCTGTTACTGTAGGGCGCGCTAAGCAACACGCTGTAGTGGAAAAACTTGTTCCCGTAAATTAAGGCGGGGGTTGGGGAGCCAAAGAAGCTTGAGTAGCCTGTGCTGAGCGAAGGTTTTCTTTTACCTGTTGTCGTGTGTCAGTGTATATTTATATCTCTTCAATCCAATTTCTATTCCGTTTATTATATCCATATCGTATAATTTATACTATGGCATGTCGGGGGATCAGGAGGTATCTGCTGTCAAGAATACTTCCTTCAGAAACATGCCATATATGGAAATATCCTATGGGCGATTCCCCTGAAAAAAGAGCCTATAGGGTGCTTCAAATACTTCATTCCATTGGTCCTTACTCAGTTTTTTGTTTGGGTGGCTTGGTTTTCATTTTGTATCCTATTTGCTTTACTTTAATAATTTAACCCGCTGGTTTTCAAGAACGTGCAAGAACACGCTTTGGATTTTCATATATCGTCCAGCATGTAAGTAAAATTATTTTGTGTATTTTTCAATGTTTTTCATTGTTCTCCATGTTTCAACTTAAAGTGTTTTTAATATATATATATATTAATGTATATTATAGATATAAAGTTAACAACGATTAGTAGAATATTGCAATGTGTGTAGCCATGTTGAAATATAAAAGCCTTGGAAACATTTGGTATGAAATCTTTTATAAAATAATTGCAAATAAAATAGCTGCGGTGACCCCCCCCCCCACCCAGAAGCCTGTTCGCGACCCCCAGGTTGGGAACCACTGCCTTAAGGATTCAAATGGGATAGATCACGAAAGCAGTAGGTATCAGTTTCAAAAAGTTTAGATACAACTGCTCTATAGAGTCTATCGAAGTTCATACAAACTCTATAATTTTGAGAACATATAGAAACGGATAATGAAGAGCTAGATACGATGAGTTACATTAACAGTTTTAGAAAACCACAAGCAAAAGTGGAGAGAAGATATCAATGTTAAAGAAGTTGAAATGGCAATAGGCTGGGCATATGGCAAGAAAGACGACTAACAAAGGACAACTGAAATTTGTAAATGGGTCATAAAAAAATCATCAAAGACCAAGGAAGCTTTCTCAAACTATATAGATGGATGAAATGGAAAAGTAAATAAGAATAATATGGAGGAGTCTCGTTCAAATCAAAATGGTGGCGAAGGCACTTGAAGGGGAAAGAGACATTCATTCAGCATTGGATTTATAATATTGAAGATGATGCAGATACATCAGCTTGGTTACGTGTCTGCTTTTATTAATTAGTATTTTCGGTGATTATTGGGGGATATATTTAATTATTCTATTTAATTACCCGCGTCACACGACCGTATGCATTATGCTTACGTGTATCGGAGCAGTTTCCTTCTCCCCCCCTCATGCTTTTTATATCCATTACCTATGCTCTTTATTACTGCCCGAGGGTAGCAAAACAAGTAATGTAGCACGAAACTCACGTATGCTGCGTAATTACGTCTGTTTCCTTTTGGTAAAATAGGTTTTCGAGGTTGTCATTTGCCACGGCAAATAAATGAAAAGAAACTTAAAGGTTGGATATCAGCAATTGACATGAATTTCAATAGCCAACTTCACGTTCCATGGCAGGGGTAGTGAACTTGTTTATTGCTACGATTGGTGTTTTATATAAAGAAAATACAGTGCCGCCTACAACAAGAAACTTTTTAATATAATTTTTAAATATAAGTAATGTAAATTTCTTTTAAAACATTTTAATTGTTTGATAAATTTATTGAATAAAACAGAAATCTCACGGTTAATACTTTGAAACAGAAATATGCTTATTAAAAGAAAAATTAAGAAAATAAGATAACTAAAGATTTTATTAAAAAGAAGTTTGAGACTTCCTGTCTTATCGAAAAATGACAGATATTGTGATCGACGAAAAAAGGTCGAAAGATCGATTTGTTTTCCATACACATATTTTCTAGAATACAATTTAGATCCCTAATCATGATAATCCGCGATTGTTATGTTATCAAGACATTACACCATTCAATAAGGGATTTGCGTTTCATGTAATTTTCACGTTTAATGTAAAGTTTAAATTAAATGTTTAATGTAAGATTCACGTTTAATTAATGGTAATTAAACGTGTTTCATTTTTTTTTCACTGAAAGTTCTCTACAACCAACTGTTGATCACTAATTACAACCATCCGTCTACGCATTATAATTAAAAGTACTGTTATATTATATTAATCGAATATGGATAATCATTATCGGTAATTAAAAATAATTATTATCGCTTAATTAAACTTATTTTCATTCATTGAACATTTTCAATGCAGTAAACTTTCGATCCCCAATTATAATCATTCGTCTATTATAAGTGTTATTATTATTAGAATATTATATATAATATTCGACTGTAGGTAATTATTATTGGTAATTAAACTCTCCACGTTCATTGAATGTTCTCTACAACAAACTTCCGATACCCGATTACAATAATTCACCTATTATAATTAGAATTACCAGAGTACTATATTATTCGACTATATTTAATTATTATAACTAAACTCTCTTTATTCATTCACTAAATTGAGGATGAATTCTCGTTTATTCTGCCTTGAAAGTCCGTTTTTTAAGTTCATATTTCAAGCCTACCCAAGTTGTCTAAGATGGAGCAAACATCTCAATGTGGCTCTCAAACAAAGATCTCGCATTTTCTTCTCTGCTCGAATAGGTAAGTGAAACATTACGTTTATTTCAATAGAAACAGGATCACTTCATCATTAGCCATAAGAAGCTTCATTACAACTTTTAAATTTCAAAATCGTTACATATTATCTGTTGATTATGTAATTAGTAACGCGCGCATAATCAGTTAAAAAATTTACACATCATAATCTCGCATAACTATTTTTTTATACATTACAGAAATAGTTAATACAGCAGGATTTCTTTATAATGACTTTGAAGGGACTCTTCGTCGCAGGAATATAAGGTCAAATTATCGTTATATCACGTTTATTGTAAAATAGCATTGTATCTATAAGAGAACTATCATTAGAGTTTTTTCAATCGGTTGTTGCAATGTACTGGGCCCTATGTCGGGATTTATTTATTTATTGATTGATTTATTTACATCCGCATTTATATTACTTCTCATTGAAATTGTATAACACTGAAAAGAAAATAATATTTGAGAAATACAAAGAAACAAATGCAAATGAGGGAAACATATGAAAAACACCACGAAGGTCTGAAGAGTCAGATAAACCCAAAATTAACAAATCACGAAAAAGAATTCACAACAAACAATTAAATCAGCTAGGGAGAACATATCTATATTCATTCCAAGTCCCCGAAATTAAACTATTATATTTGAGCTTAATAAATCAATGAGCCCACGTTTAAAAATGCGAAAAGAATCTTCAGAGAATAAACCTTTGGGCAGAGAGTTCCAGATTCTAGGACCAATATTATTAAAATTAGACAAACCTAGTGGAACAACTAAATCGTGTTACATCAAATCTTCTAGTAATTCTGAGATCATATGGTGCATAATTTGAGCTAAAATGAACAACATCCGCTGAGTAACCATGTCTAATTCTTCTAAACATCATTATGCTAATACAGATTGCTATAAGTTGAGTCTACGAGAAAACATATTTAGAGCGTGTTTATAGAAAGTAAGCTATCGTAAAGCAGAATCATAACAAAAAGGTTTCAAAATGGCGTACCATTAGATATTTTATTTTTGAAAAAGCCATGTATGAACGACAAATATGAAAAAATACAAATGAAGCCTTAAACCTAAAACATCGCCCAAAGTATGAATATCCAACTAGAAGTTTTTAACTCTTCTATATTTCAGAAAACAATCTGAAATGAAACCACTGGGCATTTTGTTCTTCTTCAAAACCCATTCAAGAGCCATATATAAAAAAAATATATAAAAATACGGCAGTGCAAAGTTTCTCTGCGGTGCTGCCACTCCCCAACAGTTTTGATGCTCAAAATCCGTGTTCCCCAACTGGTAGTCCGCGAAAGAGTCCTAAATGGTCCGAAAGACGAATCATTATTTAAAAGAATAATTAAAAAATACTTATAAAATTATTATTATTATTATTAAATATTAAAATTAAATATAAAAATGACAGTCTTGATATATTTTTAGCATTTTGCCCCCCTCAACAACTCTTGAAGAAAAGCTGCTACGCTGTTGCATGTAGGGACTTTCTGGTGAAATGTAGAGACTTTCTATTGCTGCCACTAGGGATTTCACCTTGACAGCACTGCTTTGTTTGGCTTCACTGTTGGCAACACTGCTTTGTTTACTTCTGTACATCTACATCTCCCCCCCTACCCTCAAAAAAAGAAGACCCGGCTCCCATTTTTTTATCAAGGTCTTGTAGTCAGTCAACTCGTGTAGGGACGGATTTAAAGGTCATTCGGGGGGCGATTAATGACTTGAGTTTTGAAAATGATACCTAAATGGACCTTTACCTTGCATCTTTTCAATGTTAAATTTTCATTCAAGGGGGGCGATCGTCATCCCCGCCCCTAAATCCGCTCTTGAACTCGTGAGAAGTTTTCTAAATGGTCCGCGGGAAAAAGTGAAGTGGAAAAGTGGTCCGCGGCTTAAATTGAGTTGGGAACCACTGCTCTAAATACATGGTTATTTTCCTCAATGGCTAATCTGTCCAGGATGCTGTGAAGCGTAAAAGCTTTAACTTAAACGGAAGCACAAAATGTTCAAGAATGTCGTGCTTTCCTCCCTTTTGCTGAAAGCGGTAGAACAAGGTTACACAGGCTTTTCGTCACTAGAGATTTGACCTTTCATAACCTCATCACGCGCTGTAACTGTACTTCCTACGAGATAAACTTTGACCTTTGCTCTACAAAAACAAGACAACATCCTTAAAAGTCTACATGCCAAATAAAATCGCCAAGTATTTATTGGAAAGTTTGCTGGGCATCTCAATAATTGCATACAACCATGCGTATATAATTAATAGGCATACGTATACAATTGATAAGCATCAGAAGCGTAGGAATTCAAAAGTTATTGGATGGTGAGGCTCAAATAGTCTTAAAACTGATGCGATTTGGCGTTAAAGAGAGAAACGTGCCTTGATATCTAAAGGGACCCTTTCCCCCACGACCCGCCTTGGTGGTTGGTTACGCTGTCTGAGCGTCCTGTCTGGGATTACAATGCCGCCTTCGGTGGCCACCTTTCCCAATCTACGTCTATCTAAAGAGAGGGGCTTGACTCACCTGAGATCTTCCTTGCTAACGCCACAGACAAGCGTACATATTAAACACCTGATTAAATATAAAATGTTGAGATGATGAATAAGAGCTTTACTTAAGTTTGTAACGTTTTGATTAAACGTATGGGCCATCTATAAGTATATTTGGGGGGAGGGGGGTTACTACCACCTATAATTCATGGAAATAAAATGCGAGATGGGACAATTAACATAATTTAATTAACATTAATCTACACGTGCTTCCGACGACCCGTGAGATTGGGAGAATGACTGAGAGGTTACCAGTTTTTGCGATCTCGATTGAGAGTCTGTTGCCAGTTCCGCTTTTCTGTCCTTGAGCTAGAGACACGTCTCCCACAAGTACATGGCGCAGTCGCAAAACTTTTGTAAAGGCATTTCCATTTTTAAATTCGTTCGCTATATTTCATGCTGAGTAATCGCTTATGCCAGGAATGGAAAACACTGGGGATATTGGGACACATATGGCTTTCTCAGGAGCTCGGTGTGGCCTTTTATTAGTTATAATGATAAATCGTTTATAAATTATATATGCACGAATGACGTGCATTTCAATTATTCACTTAGAATGATAGCGAAAGAAAAAGAGAGGAAGACAGAGGCTAAGATGGAAGGACAGTGTGGCGGAAGATCTGGGAGCCCATATGGGAGGGAAGGGGGGGGGTCGAGCCCCCCCCCCCCCCCAGCTGTTCAAAAATTTGATTTGCCCGATTCTGCTATGCATTTATTTTCAAAAGTTTTACAGTCACATTTTAAAATAAGGTATTTTTTAGCTTATTACTAATTGTCAAGCACTAATGTACCGTTTGTAGCACTTTCGTATCATGTACATTCACTACAGTGTTTAAACAGCCAGCTGAGGTAATAATTTTCTTAGCCCCCCAAAAAGCGCTCTATGGGCGCTGCTGGCGGAAGATATGGAAGAATATGGATGCAGTAGGAGAAGAAGCCTTGGATAGAAGATTGTGTAAAGGAAGAATAAAAGAACGTAACTCCATATGAACATGGCGAATTGAAAATAGAAGAATGAAAAAAATATTTGTAAACCGCAATATGTAAAATGAACATATTCTCAGTAATATATATAAATATATTCTTATGCAATCGAACCTCGATAACATAAACCTCTTTAGTTCGAATCCCTCGATATCTCGAAAACTATTTATCTTTTTCCATAATTATGAGAAATACATTGACTTGATGGCAAAAGTGCAGGAAGAAGATAAGAAGTCGCTACCCTCTCTAATGTGGTGAACAGTCCTACTCTATTCTGCAATCCAAGTATAGGACTGTATCGTACAGTCCTATTTTGGGATTACAGAGTTGCTATTACGACCACATTTCCCCAATCTATTTTGGGGGAAAATATACAGGATTAGCATAAATAAATGACTGAATTTTAAAAATTTATATTTGCAAAACTACTACATATAATATAATCGCTGATACATAAAAATAAAGAAAAACATTCAAATTTTTTTTTTCAATTACAAATATTTTACAGGTGTACCTACCTTTCCAGGGCCGTTTCTACCATTAGGCCAGAGTAGGCGACCGCCTAGGGCGGCAAAATGGCGTAAAAATTTTAATTTTAAATCAAACAAAGAAAAAACTGAGCAAATGAGGAGAAAAAATGAAAAAGAAGAAAAATTAAAACATATAATTGTTTTCAAAAGCATACGGGACAATTACTTAAAAAGTCTTTATTTTGACAAATGTAGAAGCTTTTGATGTGTATCATTTCTTAATTTTGCACAAAAGTTTTTTTTTGTAGCGAATAAATTTAAGCCTTCTAGCTCTGATAATACAACGTTGTGTTTTGATATACTACTCCGTCAGTATCTCAGTTTTCAAATTTTACCATGTTTGGCGCAGTATAGCCCAGATGCTCTTGCGCCATAAAAAAGCCAAACAAACAAACAGTTTTCAAAAATATAAAATATTGAAATTAAACCATTATAACATGTAGCAATTGTTTTACTATTCACAATACCCTAACATTACAAAATAACTAATATAAGTTTAAAATATAAATATAATTAACGGGTTTAATGATTAAAAGTATAATAGAACATTTACATTGTTCTACCGCTGGATGTTGGTTGGGGCAGAGAGGGAGATCTAGTCGAAAGAGTGGCGGCAGCAAAAGGGCTGGGGCCACAATTTTCAGTTTCCGCCTAGAGTGGCAAAACACCCAGAAACGACTTTGCGCCTTTCGTAGCACGACCAACATGTAATATGTAATCAAATTCGTTCCAAACATTTTGCAGTTTTTCACTGTCCACCGTTGTGTTAATGCCGCACTGATGCGTTCTGTAAGTTCATTGAATGTTTTCGGCAATGGTCGTTTATAATGCATGGTGGTTGAAATGCGCGCTGCATAATGGTCATGTGGTTTGAAATTCATGATGCACATAAATAACGGAAACACCCTTGCATACTCTAATACACAAAAGCTTTTCTCAGTCGTTGTCGCCATTTTAAATTTCAATCGTAGCATTCCAAGAAAAAGTCGCCATCGATTGAGCGATGTTAGAAAAAAAAAACTTGAAATGTTTATCTTTATTTTCATGTAGCACTGATTATATTATGTGTAATAGTTTCGAAAATATAAATTTTTAAAATCCGGTCATTCATTTATGCTAACCCTGTATATTAAGGCATATTTTCCGAACCATCATCATCATCATCTCGAATTAGAAATTGTGAAAGAAACGCCAGGAGTCTACGGGAGGCGAAGGGGCTACACATGTGCACGTAGGGGAAAGGGTGTTGTAAATCCCAATTGCGATGAAATTTTGTATAGTTACATATGAATATATATATAGAGTTGTAGCTCTGTAACCCCCCACCCCATTGAACCTATAACCCCTTATAAACTTTCTGCATACGCCCATGGGGCCCTACTTCAATTTTTGAACCCCTATTATAATTAGAACTAAAAAAACCTTGATTATAACACTCTGAGAGTAACTTCATTCCACAAATGGAAATCGGAAACCAGGAAAATAGATGGAAGGAAAATAGATATTCCATTCTTTCCCTTCCCTTACCGTTACTTCAAGTGGCATTCTGACAGTAAATGGAAGAACCAGGAGCGGACAGAGACTTCCATTTGGGGAGGAGGTCAAGGATAGAATTTGTTACGTTCTTGGAATAAGACCCTTCATTTGGGGGGTTATAACCCTCCTATGTCCTCCCTTGGGAAGAAAAATGTAAAAAAAAAGCAAATAACTACAAACATTAATCTGTTTAAAAATATCTATTGACCATGGTCCTTAGAAAACATACGAAAATACACGAAAACATACGAAAACATACGAACATACATATGAAAAAAACTTACGTTTTTTTCATTTTTTATAGAAAATAAATTTGGAAAACTTCTTTATCTCGCTATCCTGTATTCGGAAGCCTAATGACTAATTAAAAAATGCCGTATCTAGACGCTTTCTACATGGAGTGGCTTTGAAAATTACAGGGAACGTAGAATTCCTTAGGGTTCTATGCGATGCATATTATTAAAATATAGTTAATAATACTAAATATCTGATCAGAAAAATGTACTTAGTTAGCATTAATGAATAAATTTCTTAGCATAATTTTTGCATTGAAAACTTGTAATGGTAAGAACCGTAGCAAGGCTGGGAATATAGGAGCTGAGCCCCGCAGGAAAATATTTCTTCTCAAAATAAAATATTGTAGAATTTTATTTTAAATTTTTTGTTTTGTATTCAATATTGTACATGTCACCGGAAACTGGCTGATGCAAATCATGCATCATCTGACAAAGGTACACGTGAACCTTACCCTGCAGATATACTTTCAATCCTTTCCGAAAGCAATAAACCAATTTTCGAAGGATTGGCAGATGGTGAATTTTAGCAATCAATTTTCAGAGTCTTTTCTGGATATTAACATACAAATTAATGAACAATCTCCCTTAAATTATTGCATTTATGATAAAAGATCAGATTATAATTTTGAAATTATAAAAATACCACACTTCAAATCTAATATGCACATTCAAATATCTAAAAATATTATTTTTAATGATATGTAAAATATACGAGATGACTCGTAGCAATTTTACACCAATTACTTGGGCCTCTATAATGAAGCAAAAAATGCCACAAACGAATTAAATGCCATAGAAGTACCCGATTGTATGGATTAGAGAGAAATATACGTAACGTGCCTTTTAATGGTCTTAAAGAGTATTATCGAAAGGCAAGTTTTTATCTATACATGCATGGGCACCCACACGAGTAGACTACTTCTAGGTGGGCTAAGAAAAATTAA
>QLNU02015359.1:25618230-25655374 GCA_006491805.2 Dysdera silvatica | reverse complement strand
AATGCTATGCAGTTGCATGTTTTTGCATGTTTTTGCATATTTCGCCTTTGTGCGCATTTTTGTCATATGTTGAATATTTCTGCATATTTTGTCATATTTTGAATATTTCTGCATATTTTGTCATATTTTGAATATTTCTGCATATTTTGTCATATTTTGAATATTTCTGCATATTTTGTCATATTTTTGCAAAATTTTCATAAAATTTCCTGAAAGTATTTTTTTCAGTCCGATTGAAATTCAGCCAATTAGATTTATTTAATGTTTCTTTTTTCTAAAAAAATTTTTAAAAAAAATGAAAAAATGCTACAAAATATGTTTCCACTATAAGTGATATAATTAGATAACATTAAAGTTGGAAAAAATAATTTTATGTGCCTTCACATTTCTGTGGCGATGTTTCTCAATATGCGTATTATTTTCAAAGTCAAGACCAAGTATAATATCTTCCAGACCAAGCCATGGGCGCCGGCAGATATAGGCAAGGGAGGGCCATTGTTTTCGTAATATATTTCGAGTTTTTTTAAAAAAAAGAAGATAAAATTAAAAAAATGACGTGGAAAATTTCCATTTTTTAAGGCCTCCCAGCATCCTTAGGTCCAAGCCAATGCTTATGATGCCATATTTTCAAACGTATCTCCGTACGTATCACATACATTTTGGTGTGTATTTTGTATTAATTTTGTGCATAATCATATTCAAGGAGGTAACAGAGCGATATTTTTTATGCATTTCAGTATATATGTTATGCAATAATTCCAAGAACACTTGCACTGTTTCAATAAATTGTTATTTTATACATTTCGAAACATCGCTTATGAGTAGGGTCCAAATTTCTATGCACTTGCATATTTTGTAATAATTTTGAGCATATTTGCATATTATTTGGGATAAATTTTATGCATGAAAATCCGGACCTTAATGCTCAGTATGGATTTAGACGTCCTTTCATAGAGGGAATTACGTCATTTGGGCTTCTCCCCCCGTGGTTTGATTCCCTCTGCGACAAAACGATCGCGCAGGGTTTAACTCCATTTCTGCAACTAACTGAAAAAGTTTTGTTTCTTATTAAGTAGACCTGATTATATATTATATTGAATAATATTATATTGAATAATATTATATTGAATAATATTGAATTATATTGAAGGCTGATATTACTATATATAGGAGAATACTTTCTGTATCCACGAATCTTAAATCGCTTAAAAGTCATACACGTGCAGGAAAAATCTTAATAATAAAATTATATTCCATTTACTATCATACTGCATCTCGGACAATACAAGTAGCATTAGGGCATTTAACTAGCGGTATGTGAGGCGAAAAAAGCCAGCTTCAAGGAAATAATAATGTATTTTGATATATTTTTAATTGCCGTAAGTTGGAAACCAAACTTACTTTTTAACTGCTATTCTTCATTTAGACTTCGGATTGCTTTTAAAGTTTAATATGAAACTTAATCATCTTGGCTTGTGTTCAAATGATACCACAATATTACGCACGAACTTTAGATAAAAGACGCTTCTGAGCAAAAGTACGATTGCATTATGGTTGAGGTTCAAAAACCAGGGACAATAATGTGATAATAATTTCTAAGACAGTAGTGATAGCAATTGATAGTGAATGACGAAAAAGATTCTTTTCTTGTGTTAAACTAAAAATTAGTTATAATACGAATTTAAGAAAGATTTGAGCTAGTTGAATTAAAAATATTGAATATTGATATCTAAATTTTAAAACCAATTACGTCATCCTTGCAATAACGGTATTAAAAAGATGTTTATTGTTTTTTTAGTAAATTGTAATTAAAAATTAATTTAAGATAATGACTTATTAATAATTAATCACCATCATCCGAGAAACTGATGAAATAATTGCTGCATAAATATGAAACGTACACGAGAAATCTTTCGTATTCAGTAACCACTGAAAATCTCTCGGGTGTGGCTGTCATAAATTATGTCGATATAATGATGCCATTAAATTTCTTCCCTTGCATAGTTATTTTCTTGAAACGTCATCTGAATAAAAGCGTTTCCCATTTTTCTTGAATATGTTTGCATTACATAAGCTACAAGTGAATTTTTTCCGTTCTAAATACGATGATCATTTTAAGATAAAATGCTTGAAAACGTTTCAATCTAAACTTTCACCATTTTTCTTCTTTATTGGGTAGAAATAAATATATTTTTTGACTATACATTTGAATAAGTGTTTTATCTTATTTTTCTAATCTAAAGTTCGAAAAGTTAAGGTCTTGAAGAAGAATGACTGCCTATGTTAAAGCTTATATAAGTCAATGAATTTCCTTTTTAAATATTAGTGGTCTTTTAACTGCAGGCTTAAAAAAGGTTCAATTTTCCGATTGTTATTTACACATTATAATTAGAGCATACAAATAAAATAAACACCAGCTGGATAATTTGTATATTATTTTTTACTATTAATTGAAATACAAAATAACAAGGAAGACAAACAATTCTTAACTCATTGCACTTTAATAAAAATATTTTTAAAAATGTAAAACCAACTGTTAAAGTAGTGATATACACAAGTTTGCTTTTCTATAAACGTCAAACAAAAATGTGAACCTTTAATACCATTTTATAAAAGTTTCTCAAACATAAATATTGTTCTTTAAACAATTTTAGTATAACTGGATTTCATAGAAGTTAGTTCCGACATGCCATTCTGAAATTTATTATTTAAATTTCAGAGAACGCTTTATACCATATATCAGCTATTCTTAGCTGTTAGATTTGTATTTTATAACATAATCAAAAAAAATTTTTATTAATATTCTAAAAAGTGATGAGGAATGGGAAAAAAGTCACCTTTAAAGTGAATTTTATTGAGGCCAATAATATATGTCTCTTCCATAAAATTTTCATTAAAAATTGCACGTTTTCAACCACTTAAATGATAAAAAATTTCCGCAAAAACTGATGGTGTGCTATGGTAATTTTAGCGCTTTATTAAGTGTGCAGCAATAGTGTCAATGCCTTGTTCAGTTTTATCACGACTTAAAAAAGGTCCAGTTGGTTCATACAAGAGTGTCATTGGTTCATACAACGTTCATACCCTCTTGTATGAACGTTGAGTAAGTGGGAATTTTAACAATGAAAGTAGATGTTGCCTGATGTGTATACCTATTTTTCAAAGTTTAAAATATAGATCAAGAAAAAAAATAATTTTAAATTTACTGGCTTTATTATTTTATTCAAATTCATTAAAGAAGTGAACGGCATCATTGAAATAGTGGATGGATTAGTAAAAACGTACGGTAATTATCAGAAAGTTAAATGCAGGTCCGAAATGAAGATTTAATATTAATTAATAATTAGTTAATAAACAAAATATTCAGCTTCCCGCTTCTTCAGAAAGTTAACTATTGACATTTCGCCACTGGCCCTACGTCTACACTCAGTGGCGTAAAAGAAGAGAGGTTCGGTGGTCTCAGGCCACCCGCTGGATATTAAAACACACTATTTTCTCATAAACCGCACCAAAAAGCATTCTTTAAAGGCGTTTGAGGACCCCCCATAGCTAGTTGAACCCCTATCAGTTTTTAATTTTGCTACAATATTGTCTGCACTTCTCAACAAGTAGCTTCCTTAAAAGACACGGGATAGACTGTCCATAGACAATTCTAACAAAAGATGACAATTCTAACAAAAAATTACAATTCTAACAAAAGATGACAATTCTTACAATGACTATAACTAGGACTTACCACGACCAGTAAAATTTCGTCAAAAGCCCAACATTGGACCAATGACCAAATTTTACTAGATATGGAAAGCCCTGGAGAGTCGTTGTATTCTTTTGTTTTAGGAATTTACAAAACCATTTTCTTATCTTACAAAAATCATGGCAGGATATTAGAAAAAAACGAGAATATATAAAAGATAAGGAAAACTTGACACGTGTTCTTCATTTTTTGTAAACTCAGCGACAACTTATCGTAGTTTCATTGTTGTTCTTTTTTGAGATGCTAGAAAAATAAATTATGAACGCTTATACAGCAAAACACGGGTTTAAAAGTTAACAGTTTCAGTTAACAGAAACGTTAACGAAAATAAAGGGGAGGCAGCGTAATTTGAGTACGAAATTGATTTCACAAACATTTGTCATCCAGTTTTAAATAATGAAGTAGTAGTTGGACGGAGTAAGTCGAAACGTTATTGCAGCAGTGGCAATGTTTAATTTGAAGGGTTTAAAATCCAATAGGTTAATCAAAAGTTTAATTTCAAACACCATTCCTTGTTTTTAAAGAAAATTTTATTTAATGATTATGAAATTCTGACGCATTAAAAAAATAGTAAATATCAACATGACATTAAACCTATAGATACTAATTAACTGCGTTTAAAAGATATTCAAATAAATTAATTATATTTCGGCATTTACATCTTTCATCATACGTGAATATTTTTTACTGAAATATTTTGTCTGAAATATAAAGCAAGCACAGGCAAAGCCGTAGCCAGAATTTAAATTTGGGGGGGGGGTCAAAAATTTTTACAGCATGTATCGATACAATCACAGCATGCAAGGCCGTAGCCAAGTCCCATTAAAAATTTAGTTTCGGGAGGGGGGAGCGGTCCCTAAAATCCCCATTTTGGATACGGGTATGAGTGCAGGGAATGTGTAAACTTCTTGCGCACTTTTAGAAACATTAAATTTTTTAATATAAATGTCACAAAATTAAAATAAACGCAATATTATATAGCTCAAGCATTATATTCTTATTTAATAATCAGTTATAAGTTAAACTTATTCCATATGCCCATACATTGTCGATGCAGTCCAAGCTAGGTTTTCACTCCAAGTTATTAGATTTTCCTTTATTCCAGTTGAAAATTTTTATGGAACTTGTCTTACTTGGTCTTTCAGGTCATCATAAAAAGTTCGCTTTGTTTGATAGATAGAACTTTAAATATCTAAGGATAACTTAAATTTCACAAGGAATTTGAACAGGAACATTGGACAGTTTAATACGAAAAATTCAATCTGAGATTGTAACGACAAAGATGGGTAATATATGGAATAATTTTGATTTATAACTATGCATTAATTAAACATGCGCAAAATAACTCACGCTATAATCATTTTAATTTTATGAATTGTATTGAAATAATAATTGTATTGAAATAATAATTGTATTGAAATATTGTTTCCTCCCTAGTACCCTGTATTTTATTTCTATAATGTATTGAAAAAGTTATCAATAGAGCCCGGATTATATGCAGTTGCATATTTTAGCCCTTTAGCGTTAGTGCATAACAGCTTCGAGTTATTAGGATAAATGCATATTTCTTGTGTTTCAGTAATTTTAAGTATTTTATTTTTATTTTATCTAAAAATTCTCCATACAAAGATAAACTTTCCTTTTATTTCCTTCTGAGCAGAAAAGAAATGAAAGTTGCAAATACACACATTTAATTACGTCCAATGGCATCAAAATTTAGTTTCATTCGAAAGCTGAATTAGTCATCCTCCTTTTCCGAAATACCGAGGAATTTAATTCTATTGTGATAGACTGTGAGTTGACTTAAGGTCAGATTAAGAATAAGAAGCAATTGCATTCCGAAGCCAGGATTTAATTTAGGGGGATGTTCAAAAATTTTTTGCAGGATGTATCGATACAATCACATCATGCAAGACGGTAGTCAAGTCCCATTAAAAATTTAGTTTCGGAAGGTGGAGGGTCCCAAAGATTCCCTCCTCTGGATATGGACATGAATTGTACAGAACGTAACTCCTCCTGACTATCCATTAGTGATAGACTTTGGCAATGCTTTAACACGAACAGAGTGTTTGCAAAATTTTATAGACACTATCCTCAGTAGATGTGAAAAAACTCTCAGCAGATGTAAAAGGGTTTTCACTAGCTGTAAAAAGGATCTCAGTAGATGTAAATACTGCCTCAGTAGATGTAAAAGGACCTTTGCGGTGGCCATAAAATGCTATTAAAGGATAAAAAAATAAAGTTTAATTTTTCAAAACATCGGGAGGGAACTTGTGATATATAAAAATAAAAACAATGCTGAATAAAACATAATATTTTGTGTACAAAAAACATTTCTACCCAACAAGTGAATAATAAAAATAAAGCTGTTTATTTTAAGCCGCAAGCCACTTAGTTTTTAAGTAAGTAAAATAATGTAAAAGTGTAAAGTACATGTTCAATAATTTTTAGTGCATATTTGTATGCATATTTTGTTGATTTTTATAGTGCGGATGATCTAGGCTTTTGTTATAAACCTTTCCAAAGGTGCATAAGTACCAGACGAAATATTCTTATAGGAAATATATGCATTCCTCATACATATAGGCCCTGCAGTGGCAACGCCTTCGCCTAACGCGTCGTTATAAAACGTCAACCGCTCGACTATTAACTTGCCCCCCCCCCCCAAAAGAAAACAACTTACGAACTATAATAATATGTAATATAATAATATATACTATATAATTTATAACTACATATTGTAGTCGGGGGGGTTCGTTCCCGGTGGTATGGCTCTTAAGAGGTAAAACTCACATACATACACAGGGTTTTAAAAATGGTGGCAAATTGTATTCGTCCACATCAATAAGAACACCTGGTAGAAAAATATTTCCTATTTGCCAACTGAAAAAAAAAATGCAGTCACCGATAACGATGGGATCTGCAGAGCTCTGTGTACGTGTGTATATACAGGGTGGACATAAAGTAATTTACCCTATTCCAGACGCTCTAGACCAGGGATCTTCAATCTTTTTCAGCCCAAGGACCAATTTTACTTATTTTTATTGGCCCGCCGGTCGCACTGATCTTATTTTCCTATGTTGCCAAATCCTTCCCCCCCCCCCCCCCCAGCCGCCTCGGCGGCTGATTGCGCTGTTCAAGCGTCCTGTCTGGGATCACAGCGCCGCCACCTTCGGCGGCCACCTTTCCCATTGCCCTTCTTGCGAACAACACTCACTCACTTCCTATGTTGCCAATGTTAATTTTTGCTTACCTGGGGGACGGGGGTTAAAATGGCCTGTCCGACCCGCTTGGGCCGAAGTTTGGAAACCCCTGGTCAAGACGATGAGGAAAGAAGATATCGCTAAGGGATTTGGAGGGGAGCTTAATTAGACCATGGGCAAGCAATTTTAATTTAGTTCCAAATTTCACCACCATAGAAAAGTGGCGCTTCAGAGACTGTAACTGCTATTTTCAGCCAGTGTAAACATTCTAAATTTTATAGAAAGGTTTTATTTTGCACAAGGAACGTGGTTCTATGCAAATAAACGAGATTCGCACACGTAAAGCGATACTTCTCCCTAGTGGCGAAATTTGGAACTAAATTAAAATCGCTTCCCCCATGGTTTATTCTTTTTTAACAAGTTTGGCATCATTCAATAGTTTTTTAAAAAATTAAATAATTAAAAATATAAATTTAGATATATTAATTTATAAAATTTATAAGTTATAAATTTCTTTAACTTTAAAAACATTAATTTATGAACACTTTTTTTTTTTTTTTTTGAACCGAAGTGTATTTCACAAGATATTTTGGGGTTTCCGGACTTTTGAAACACACTGTATACTGTGAAGTTTGTTTATAAAGTTTTTTTACCCCGTCCCGACAGATAACGCGTATTATATTTGATACTGTCACTTACGGTATGTTTTTTTGACAGTCCTTTCAGTATTTAATTAATTAATTATAATCATACCGCATTTCCTTCTATAAAAGTAACACTACTAAAAAATTTCAGTTTTTATAATTATGCATCACATTTTTTGTTTTATTTTAGTGGAAGAGATCATGTGTTTTTTAAAAAAAGTTCCATAATTATAGTTCAAAAATTTCTCTCACATAATGTGATGTTTTCATGTTCATGTTTATCGTTGATTACTATGGTACAGCGAAACTTCCTATTATCACCTGCAAAATTTACATTTTTCAAATTGTCGCTTGTTGCTAGTGTATATCTTGTCTTTATGTTTGTCGTATTAGGTAATAGTGATTTTTCATCATATTACTTCGAGATTTATAAACATTTTACGAACCCATATTTTGGGATAACCTTACAAACACATTTTGTCATAAGTATATGTTTACCTCTACATACTTTTGTCTAATAGCAAACTAATTGGGAAAAAATGTGAGATGAAACGTACTTTTTTGTAGCAAATTTACCATTAAAGAACAGACGAACAAGGGAAAGCGACGACGATAATTCTCTTTTTTAAATTATTGGAAGCATGCAATGGGAAATACTCACCGCACAAAATAAGGAAAATTTCTTTCCTTCCTTTACTTTCTTTCTTAGTTTCGAGGTACCTTTCTGGTAAGTCATGGCGTTGATCACGAAATTAGATTACCTGAACTTAAATTTGGTTCCTAAACTAACGAAAACTAAATTTGTCTACTGCGGTGCACCTTTTTTTTCAGGCATCGCAACTAAGGCTTATCGAACGAAATACTTTATTGAATAAAGCTAAAAGCACGTAACTGATGTAAAAAGCCTTTTCGAGAATATTTTCCGTTTTTAGAGGCACGTACTGCTTCAGCACGAGTCTGGCGAAAGCATTTCGTGCATTTAAGGGGCAGTGTTTGGCCTGACATACTTTCTTCTTCCGTTCTTTATACAGTGTGCTCCAATAAAAACTATTTCTTTCTGCACCTACATTTTCACCTCCCGTCACACATTCCAAACTCTTTATCAAATTCCCTTTAGCTCATAGTTAACCATCTTTGGGCCAGTCTTCACCGTGACATCTTTGAATCCAGACTGTGCTTATAAACTCCGTTATGTGATACCCCAATTGCGCGCAAAACTTTTTTACACTAACATTGGTTTTTACACTCCCATAATATTTCATTTATTTTTCTTACATAATACGAGAAATCCCTTGCTCTTGCCACTGGAAACAGAGCCCCTTATTAGCATCTCTACTGCTCTTCTTCCATCTTCTAACTATATTGTTTTTAAAATGTCCGATGTATAAAACAACAAGGAATACAATTATTATTAGCGGGTTTCAATAGATATTGAACCCACTATTGCTGTTGGTTTTTCTGTCTGTACGCAATGAAAAGGACAAGGCAAAGGTCTTCCGTAAATGCAATAATGATGGTTGTTGTTAATGCTGAAAACCTACCGAGTTACTTGAGAATTAGAGAGTTGCAGATTAGAGTATGGGTGCCCATACGAGCATTTCTAGAGGGGGAGGGGGAGAAAAATTATTACCTCCTTCTCAAAGCTATCGAGAATTTGAGTGAATGTACAAGATACCAAAACGCTACAAAAATAATTGATATTGCTTGACAATTAGTAATGAGCTAAAAAGTACCTTATTTTAAAATGTGACTGTAAAACTTTTGAAAGTAAATGCATAGCAGGTTCGGGCAAATCAAATTTTTAAACGGCTAGGGGGTGCTCGAGTCCCCTTCTGCCCCCCATATAGGCGCCGGGCTTGCGGATTGGAAGACTGCGGATTAGAGAGTTGTGGATTAGAGAGTTGCGAATTAGAGAGTTGCGGATTAATGTTAATTGAAACCCGCTAAATTTAAATATCGACCTTAGGTGATTTTCTTTCACTTGCTTGTTATTATTAATTTGGCTGCACTTATTTCTATCCAAACTACTCCTGTTCATTCAAACGTTACCATACGCATTCGAGCTCGCTTCTAATGAATATCAGGGAACCGGAATACTTTTTTTTTCACATTAACTGTAATTAGATTTTACCATTTATCACAAATCGTCCTTTTTGTATAATAATTAATATGCATAAATTATAAACATTATGCTCATTCAGCCCCTCCACCTTTTTGAGGTATAAAAGATGTCAACGTTTAGTCAATAAGATAGTAAAAATTAATTACTTTCCATAATTAATGTAATTTATAATCCATAAATGATATACAAATATATATATATGGATATGAATAGGTTTATTTTCAATACAAGAACAATATGAGTGCTACTGCAATGGGGAGTTTATTTCATGCTTCATAGAAGAAGCCTTATTTCTGAAATAAACAAAAAAACTTGAAGTTTTTTAATACACTTAAATATAAAACTGAAATTAGAAGGTTTTTTTTATATCTGTGAAATGGTTTGTTATATTTGTTAAATGGCTGGTTATATCCGTGAAGTGATTCGTTATATCCGTTATATCCGTGATATTCCACATACATAATGCAATATTTATGTATCAGTGATGGCCAAAAAATTGCATGATATAAATATGAGGTGTCACAATTCCAAAAGAAAGACAACTACCTGAGTGATGACCGGAAAAAAAGCTCATTGAAGATCAGCTTGGCGAGTTCCGATAACCGGACCTGGCTTGTAGCCAGGATGAAGAGCCAACTCGGACAAGACAAAGGGCATATAAGACACAAGGCACCCGAGGATTGTTCTATATATATATATATATATATATGTGTGTGTGTGTGTGTGTGTAAACTGCTCAATGAGGCACAAGCATGGCGCAAATGGGGCCACGCCCTTGATGACTCTGGCTCGGCTACGAGCCTTCCAGGTAGCAATAAGACTCAACCAACAAATAAGTTCGATGCCAATTAAAAGTAAACACTATTTCATTCACGACTTGAACTGTGGTTTACTTTGAATGTTAATCAAAACAAGTATCAAGGAATTCCACAGTCTTAGATTCGCTCGTCCACATGGATAGAAGAGTTGAAACAACTGTGGTACTACCATCCACATAGTCATCATCCCAGCAAATTGTTGGCACGCCCATCAAGAGTATTCCCAAGTTCGTAAATACCAAAGGGATCTTATACTTTCCGTGTCCAGATCAAACTTTACATTTCCAAAAATTTGCCGCCATTACGGCCTTGTCATTGGCCTGAAGCAGGTTGTCCACGGTACATATATATATATTTCCGGTAACTGTGGACAGAACAGCAAGCATCAACGCAGAGTTTTCAGAATTTTTGGGCGAGTCCAAGCATATATTATGAGCATTTATACATTACAATATATGTAAAATTGCAATTTATTTCAAATTATTGGGGGGTGGGGGTTGGGCCCCACGGGCCCATACAACTCTACGCCTATGCCAGCAAGTGTGCTGGACTCTGAATAACCAAAGGAATTGTTCTTAATAGACATGTTTCTCTTTAAACAGTTTCGTTAGATTTTTTTTTGATCGTTTGAGATAAAACGAAGACCATAGCGATGATCAGTATGCCAAAAAATATTGCCTTTCTGCTGTCCGTCTAATCTTAAATGATGTAGCGACGAAAGAAGGGAAAGCACACCTGCTTGATTCATTATTTTTATTTTCGTACGTTGAGTCAAAGTTTTGAAAAGAATCTGTGAAAAGAGATATTTTCACGAGTGAATTATGAAGGTTGAGTATAGACATCCATATCTGAAATCCCTACCAGGCGATAAAGATATTAAAACTATGTTTAATTTTTTTTAGTAAATTATAGTTAAATCAGTTAATTAAATATAATAAATCACTGATTATTAATCATCATCAGGTCCGTTCCTGGGTTATTGATCGCCCCAGTGCAAAAATATCATCTCGCCACACTTCTTAATTTAATATTGTTTCATTTAGAATTTGACATGTGAAGTATTTACTTTTATATCTATAAATTGGAACAGTTGTCATGAAAAAATTTTTTAACTTGGCACCACAAAAAAATAATTTTGTTAATATCATGAGTAAAGAGCTATTAAAATGGTGACCAAGCCGCCCTGAGTGCAGCCGCTCAAGATTGTTGAGGGGAGGACACCTTTAACATACCCGCCAGAAACGGCTCTAACCATCCTCACCAAGAAGTTGATGAAATGATTTCAGCATAAACTTGAAACGCACACAAGAAATCCTTCGTATTCAATGACCAGCCAAACGTCTCTCGGGTGCGAGTGTCATAAATTATGTCAATATAATATATAACGTCATAAATTTCTTTCTATGGATAATCATTTGCTTGAAACGTCATCCTAATTAAAAGAGTTCCTCTCTTTCTCATTTTTTATAAATATATCTGGATTATATAAGCCAAAAGTGGATTTCTCCTTTTATTGCGATAATTTTCCTACGATCAAATGTTTGAAAATATTCCGGTCCAAACGTTGCTATTTTTCCTATTCGCCGAGAAGAAATGGATATATTTTTTACTAGGCGTTATGAAAAGATCTTTTGTCGTATTTTTCTAAAAAGATTTTTTCATCATTAAATTTTCGCAAATAGATTATTTCATTGTGCTAATGTGTTACGTTCTTTTGTGGCACATATATGATGAAATAATAAATAAATTTTTGCCACAGTTGATCATACAATTCTGCTTAACATATGGAACTTACAATGTAGAATTTAATAGTATATAGTAATATAAATATATATTTTTCATGTATGGTATTCTGTCAGTATGCATATTTTATAATTAAATTAATTTAACCAAAAAGAAAATACAATTTTTTATACATTGCTTTTTATAACTACCTCTACACATATACTTATCTTTTTTAACCTTCTCATAGATTAAATATATTACATAATAATAAATATTCATTTATATTTGTCACACAAAGTGACCTCACAATATATATACTCATTATATTTCTTTGTTATAGTGAACAATTGCATTATTATTCTGAATGATTTATATCTATTGTACACTTTTTTGAAGAATTAATAAAGCCCATTTATTTAAACACAATTTATAACTTATACCATATTATTAGAAAAATTTCTCTAATTTCTATACATATTTTTTATAAGTAATTTGATATCTTCTATTCGTATAACACTGCATTTAAATGATTTGTGCGGAAAGTCAAGAAAAAATATAATATAACTTGCCACCCCATAACTCATTCCATCCTATCCTCGCTCATACTGCCCAATCCATTATTGATGCTTTAATTTTCATTTTAAATAAACTCATGCTATTTATCTTCCTATATCTGTTTATTAATTTATTCCACAATTCGACACTTATACAGTTCCACTTTTTTTCTATATACTTTCATTCTTATTTTTAGTAATTTCGAATTGTATTTTTTTTCTTATATATTTTCATTGCTATAATATTCTACACTACTTCCTTTTATTGCGTAGCAGATGGAAGTCAGTGACGTAAGGTAACTTTACACGGTCGATAATCTCTAATGATTGACAATTCTTCCAACAGTGGTTCCCAAAGGATGTGCCCAGGCGCACCAGTGCGCATGGTGACATTCCTAGGTGCGCCCTAAGAAATTTCAGATATGTGTGAGGTTATCCTTAAAATAATTTTTTAGTTATATAGTTAAATACAGGGCTATATGGAAATTGACGCATCTGTGGGAAATGCGCACCTATAAAAATTAGTATTAATATAAATAAAGATAATTTTTGAATCTTACTTATTAACATTTTGTGTATAGTGCGCCTACGATTTTTTTAGGACCAAGTGTGCCACGATTTCAAAAATTTTGAAAACCAATGCTTCCTTCCACTTTCACTTCCAATAAAAAAAAAAAATCAAAATTGAAGGTAACGGTCAAAGGGTGTAATTCCAAAATGGGGGATTTTGAGTCATGGGCACCATGTGATAGAGAAAAAATCCTACATCCTTGTGTAAAAGAACGGCGTAGCTCCCTATCCAACGGTACGTATTATAACGATAAAAATCTTTTGCCAACATGCAATAAATTGAATTTTTATACTATTTTTTTTTTAGATTTCCTCAAAACTATAAAAATGGAGTTACATCCTTCTTTAACAGATGCCTTCAATTTACACACACATATATATATATATACACACACGTTGGTGTTCATATGATTTTTTTTTGGGGGGGGGGATAAGAAAAATTATTATCTCCTTCAAGACTAACATTTTTGTAAATGTATAAGATACTAAAATACTGCAAGATATTATTACCCTTCACAGGGATAACACAATTGCCAAATAATGGTCAACACAGAAAAGCCTCCGGGGCGAGATTTTTGTGAGTTTTTCGTGGGGGAATTTATTATACAATAATTTTTGCCACCCACGTATATTTAGCTCAAACTAGAGCTTTTTATTTATAGTTGGAGAAAAAGAAGCGCCGTCCTCATCCTGGACTCGAACCAGGTTCTAAAATGCTACAAAAATAATTGATACTGCTTGACAATTAGTAATGAGCTAAAAGTACCTTATTTTAAAATGTGACTGTAAGCATCTTTAAATGCATAGCAGAATCGGGCAAATCAAGTGTTTAAACAACGGCGAGGGGGTTAAAGCCCCCTTATGGGCGCCCACGTGTATACAGAAAACCTCTTATTAACGGATACCAACAGGGTCGAAAAATCTCGAATGTATTTTCAATTTCACACATTTTATTTCTATCTTTAAAATAGGGGTGACCGTAAAAGAAGGGTATTATTATGAAGGAAGTTTTATGCCTGGGAATTTTTATCTGACCACAGAAATAGAGTGACTTCGAGGGTGTCCGTTAAGAGAGGTAGATAAAGTCGGGAAATAAAAACAGACGAACACATGAAATAACAAATTAGTAACATGTCACCTTAATCCAATCCTGTAACATGGCTCACGCAAACGCTGATTTCTCTAGGATAAATCCTATTTCAACTTTATTAAAGAACCAAGCGAATGAATTTTCAAGATCATAATTTTAAAAGTTGTTATTACTTTATTTAAATGTCAGGTAATCAAAACAACATCGACGAGCATATTTTCAGTAAAATATAATATCTTTGTATTCACACTTTTGCATTAATAGCGGTAGAAATAAACTGTTAATGGATGAGCAATTTAAGAATTTTAGTATCCTGCAAAAGCGTGTATTTTTTCCAAGTCTTTATCAGTATAAGACTTGGGCTTGTACACCGGCGCACGCAGGGGGGAGTTAATGGGGTTTGTAAATCCCTCATTGCAGTGGAATTTCGTATATTTAACATAGAAATACATTGAGATGTAGACACCTTCTTATGAACTTTTTGTATACGCCTATGGGCTTGTAGCCAAACGTGTGTGTTTTGCGTACGCCTATGGGTTGTAGCCAAACGTGTGTGGGCCCCAATTGTCCCATCGAACTATTTATATATATGTAGAACAATTTCCGGTTGCCCCTGGCTACAGCCCTGAAAGAGTTAATAAAAAATGCATTAACTTTTACAGCAATAAAAGAAACGAAAATAAGCGCCAAATTTTCAGCAACACTTCATGCTTTAAGTCAGTAATTTTGTAAAGGAAGATTTTTCTGATACGTTACTAAAATGGAATAACTCAGGAAATTTATGCTTGGTGAAAGTTTAAACGGCGAAATTTCAAATAGCTGTAAACATAGATTTGTCGTACTTAATTTTGAAGGACAGGGAACTTTTAAACTCTGCTTGCAGCAATAATAAATTTTCATGAAGACGATTTCGTTTATAAAATATTATGAGAGATGCATATGGAGTTGGAAATGAAAGTAATCTATTGAAATGTTCTACATTATTTTACTTTTCATTCTACAATCCAATTTGTTAAAAAATCGAAGACGTGATTAAAAAAAAAAAGTATATATACCTGTATATACATATATAACATTTGCATTCAAAAGCCAAATATTTTTAAAATATTACAATATTATTTAACGATTTTAATTAGAGAAATTCTATGATCACAGCCGATGATGTGGTTGTATTATATCAGTAGCTCCCAACTTGGGGGTCGCTAACAGGTTTCTAGGGGGGCTGCTGCAACTATTTTTATAAGGAATTTCCAACGCTTTTATATTTCAACATGGCTACATTGCAATATTCTACTAACGGTTGTTAACTTCATATCTATAATATACATTAATTTATATAATTAATTTAATGCACATATAATAAACGTAATATACGTATATTTAATTAATATAATACAAATTTGTATTTCCTTTACTTTGCTAAAATTACGTTTCTCACGCAAACCTGGTGGCAGAGGACGTCGAAGATTTTTTGGTTACTATAAAAAGGGGTCGCAGATTACTTGACTACTATAAAAGTGGGTCGCGGCTTATAGGTTGGGAACCATTGTATTAAATACTGGTAAAGGAAAGAACAATTGTCTTTCACCAGGTGCAGAAAATCATTCTTTTCTTTGCGAGCAATTAATCATCTAATTATTTAACAGGGTTAAAACAATGGTTTATATAACTTACGAGAAAAATGCTATTTCTTAATTTAGATTAATAAATCCTAGGATATTTGACACTATATTATATTCACGAAGACTTTCACGGCGTCTATTAATATACATTATAGAGCTTTGCGGGATATTGTTTGCGGGTGCATTGTGGCCACGCGTATATATGGAAACCTTGGTCATTAAGAACTGTTTTAATAATTTGAATGGAGAAGACTCCGTTAATGTTCCATCAGTTTGGAATTACTGATTAAAAATTCACAAAAAATTCGGACCTCTTTCAACCAATCTAAACTCGTCACCTTCTGAGCCAATGAAAGATGGCCTTCATCCAACAACTAATGAGAGCGCATAATCGGGAAATCATCCAACCGGGGCTAGCCAGAGAAAGGGTACTATAAAATACGTCTCATATTTCTACTCATTCATTTTCTGCTGCGAAACCAAGCAAAAGTCTTACATTTTTGCAAAGGGAAGCATGGTTGGCTGTTGCTTCTGAGGATGCTCAGAGCGAAACGTTAAGTATAAACAGACACGGCGAAATATCCCGTAAAGCTCTATAATGTATATGAAACTATAATACTTTAATTTTAGTACATGCAATTAATAAACACATTACTGTTGCAGTATTCAAATTTCCCCTGACTTGTAAAGTCCAGGTTCTGTTGTAGTAAAACTGCCAGTCTTGCATTAAAGAGGATAGTCCTCTTTCAAAGAAACGATGGTATTTCCCGATTATTTCACTGCCCTTTGCACAGCGCCAAGACTTGTTTACCTTTCTGACGAAATCTACACTCACGGAGAACTTCTAATACGGGTCCCCTCCCCAAACTGAGAGGGTTAGTGCTGTTGCTCCATAGTTTGCCATTTGATCTTGAATTTAAAGAGAAAGAAAGCTGCTTCTTTGCTCTCACTTCGAAGAATTTGTCGGTTTTTTTTTTCTAAACACATGGCTAAACTTCATACACTAATAAGTGTATTATAGAATAATTTATAAGAGAAACAGCCAGGAAATATTGTTGAAAAGCATAAAACTAGTTGGTCCATCTCAGATTATCCAGAGCCCCTGGAATATACTGTTATTGGTCGCCCTTACTTAAAAGAGACAAGTGAAAAATTTACATTTTTGGGAAAACGCCAATTGCAATTCCAATTCTTTTATAATAGGAAAAACCAGTTTCAGACTAAAATTGAAATTCTTTAGAAACAGAAAAATTATTTATGCTTTTGTTGTATGATAAAATACCGGTTACTGACTTGAAAAAAATAGTTATGTAAAAAATAGCCAAATAACCACGTATAATATATATGCTTTTGGTATAAAGCTGAAGTGATTTTTTTTTGAGAGAGTTTAGGAACCGGTGCTTTACGCCAACTTGGGAATTCGAGTTACAATTTGTGGCATTAATACATTTTCTTCAGTTTCCGGAACTTTTGCTCAGAAGTAAGTTTCTCATCCACATTAGAGAAAACATTCCCTGACCAATTTCAAGGAAAATGGGTTTATATTTGTGGGAGATTTCTTCCGTGTTCTACAACGCAAGAACAGCAAAGGTTATACTGCGCTGAGAACTATAATTTTCCGAGGAATCCCGCTGCTTTGAGACCTAGGGAAAAAAAACAACAGACTACAATTAGTTGGCAAGCTTTTTTGGCGCCGTTAGCAGTTGAACCAGGGCTAATGGAATGTTAGGCGAACGAATTACTTCTGCACCACCACATGACTTGGAGATTTATTTACTCAAAACAGAAGTTAGTAAGGTTTTCCGTTTATATTTTAGGTTTAACTAGAAAAATTCATTTCTCCACTTTCAGGGAAGATTTCAAATTCCTTAATGATTCCAGGTAAGTGAGAATTAAATAAGAAGGTATAATTTCGTCTTGGTCCGGCAATATTATTTGCAGGTTTCTGAACAAGTTTCAATTATGGAAAAGAAAAACTTGAAACAAAACTACCGTATTAAATAAAGAACAAATATGCTTTTTAAAACTTTATTTTATTTTCAAAACATTTACAAAATAGTATTTACAAAATTTAAAAATATATGTATGAATATTTCACATTCATTCCTACACGATACAACGAACTTTCATCCATCAATATATGGCAGGTCGACTATCACAAATCCCATGCACTACCATAGAATATAATAGTTCATAATGGCTTACAAAATTGGATATGATATCTAATTTCTGCACGAATAACTTTCTGATTATCAAAATAATTTGAATATACACAATATTTATTTTAAAACTAGAGTTTTTCAGGCGAGAAACGAATATAGAGTATTTGAAAAAATATTCGTTTTTAGATAAAGCATCTCAGTTATGACAGTAGCATTAATGTTACAAATAGGGAAGAAGTGTTACACACAATTTTAAACAGACTATGGAACAACCTCACGCATTAATAACTTTAGGACACATCACTGCTAAAATTAAAGTAACTAAACTCAAAATAATTTTTATAGGTATCTTTTTAAATTTCTCGTTTCATTTGATAAAACATCATATTCATGAATTCGTAAAATTTCCCAAAATCACATGAGCATGCAACAGCAATTTTCTTCATTTCTCCAAAGGTAAAAGAATAAGGAGGAAAGGCTTTGAAATGTAAATTAAAATAAAGAAACGTTTGTTCTTTGAAATTTTAAATGTACAAATTTGTCAATATAAAAAACCTCTCAAAACAATAAAAAAAAATACAAAAAGTTTATATAAAACACTGTTATTTGGCAACCATGATACACTGTAATAAAAAATTGAACGATTTTATGTACATTTATTTCATACCAAAAGTTGACTAAGGTTAAGGTTTCCCCATATCTTTCTGTATGTGTATACTATACCAACATATGAAGCGAAAGAGTATTGAATCAATGGGCATGATAAAAGAAACTTTTCTGTTTTTTAATCACTGCTTTAAAGGTAATTTCGAAATTTTTATACAATATTCTTTACACTAATTAAGTACATTTTAACTAGAATTATCTTTACTTTTCAAGCATCAAAAATTTCAGTTAATTTTTGAGTTAGCACATAATTAACTGCTAAGGCATTGTGCGTTCGCGCAGACCTGACGCCTGATACCGTTAGCAGACGGGTTAGTCCATTGCAGTTTAGGGAAGGGCGTCTTGCCGAAACTGGTTTTTCATGTGGGAAAAACCAGTTCCTCCAAGACGGCCTTCCCTAAACTGCAATGGACTAACCCGTCTGCTAACGGTATAAGGCGTCAACTGAGTGCGAACGCACAGTATATATATTTTTAGGTTGGTTGGTAAAATTTTTATGAAGGGTCATTTTGCGCTAATCAAGGTGAGGCATATTTCTGGTTTTTCGCACGTAGCATTCACCTACTATTTTTAACGTATAAACAATTGAAAGCTAGAGGTAATTTCTACTGCATAAAGAATTGAACATTAAGAAGCAGTTTTATTGCATAAACACATTTAACACCAAGGAACATTTCTATTGCATAAACGATTACATGTTGTAGGGTATTAATATTGTATAAATGCTACAGGGTATTTATGTTACATGAACAACTAAATGCTAAAGACAAAAAGTATTTTTTCGATATTTTATTATTTTGACTTCATAAGTAATAAAATGCTAAGAAATATTTCCTGTATACACAGTTAAACACTATTTATAGTAGAAATGAGGATTTGTTATCTGTGGACACACATTGGGGTTAAAAGGAATATCTTGAATGGTCATTTTTAACTATTGGCAATATGTTAATCCTGCAAAGGATAATAATATTTTACATATATATATAAACATATATATATATAAAAGGAGTATATTCCTTCTGAAGAATTTCACTTAAGTTTAAAAATGCTTTCATAAGATGTACATTGAAATATGGATTTTAAAAGCATAAAAATTTAAGTACTTCAGGATACACTGTGATTTTAATTCACACAATTTCATGCGGAAAACAACAGATATACCCATACACAGAATCTGTGTAATAAAGAACCATCAACGACACTTCAATTTATTAAAAGCACTAAAAATTCACGAAAATTTGAATTCGATGATATCACAGATAGCTAGCTAGTCCTTACGTATTTAAGCCCACAATCAGATTTGACAAGTGCTGATTATCAAGTTTTAAGGTAACATGTCATAGTAGTTTGATTGTAATTTGCATCTAGTGTGGGGGAAAATGAGCATAAAAATGGTCGACTCTAAGTTTCTTCAATGAGATGAACTTTAAACCTCAAGCATAGCCAGTATACTTGACTTTACATTCCCGATTCTGCAATGCCTTCATCATCTAGTGTTAGATAAAGAGAAAAAATAATTAAGCACCTTTTAAATATTTATTTATGTTGCAATGTTAAGAAAACTCAAATTCAAAAATATTCATGCATAGCCTAAGCATGCACTAACGAATGAACACAGGTGTTATATTATATATACACACACACAGGCATGGGGGGGGGATGAAATATAGTGTAAACGAGGGGGGCAAAAAAATTGTATGGGGAAAAGTACTCTTGGTTTTATGAAATTTTTGGACCCCTACTCAGAGCACATCTGAAGGAAATAGGGTTGTCTGCTGAAGCAATGCTGTTTATTGACAATGCCCCCGCCCATCTTAATTCTCAGCTAAAGAGTGATGATGGAAAAATAACTTGTCACGTTTTGCCAGCAAACACGACTGCGCTGTTCCAACATATGGATCAGGGGGTAATTGAATCAATAAAAAGACGTTTCAGAAGAGGATTCATTGAGCAATTAGTGATATCTGATGAGGAATTCAACATCAAAAAATTCTGAAAACATCACACCATAAAGGATTCTATTTTAATATTTCTCAGGCTTGGAAAGATCTACCTTCTGTAACACTAAAGAGAGCTTGGAATAACCTGTGGCCAAAGGGAAAGAAGAAAAGTGACGACGTAGAGAATGACAATATCGACAATGAGACAATTTTACACACTTGTGAGGCTCTACCCGCAGGAGAAAACATTGAAATTAATGACGTTGGTGAAGGGATGGACATTGATAAACTTGAAGCAGGTTTCGAGTTCCTAAGTGACACAGCAAACTCATTCAGTAAGTGTTGAATCCCTCTGGTCCTAAAGAAAATGATGAAAGTGCGCACAGGAGGCTGGAGAACCCACAAAAACCATCATCTATGCTCAAGCAGAATGTATGCTTCCCAAGTGCATTGACTGGTTTGAACAGCAGACTGAAACAGATGCTACTCAGCTATTACCGCTTCGAAGAGTACGGGACATGGCAGCCAAAAAAGCACGCAGTGTGTTTAAAAAAATTTAACTGCATTTTTCAACCAATGACAATTTTACACACAGGCATGTCATGTTTTATATTCGTGTTTCATTAAATGCGAGTTCTCTTGATTCAACTAAACTTCGTTTGTATCATCAGCAAGTCTCACAATGTAATTTTTTTTTAAATGTTTAATTTTAATAAAAATATACTATATTGTACTATAAATTTTCCCTTTCTCGCTTCACTGTCTTTTCAATTACCCATCAAGGCTCTGGTCTTGTATCTGATGGATAATCAAGGTTTTACTGTATATGCAACTGAATCCTCATAAGCTCACAATGGGTACACCTATAGAGCATATCATAACCGTCTGTTGGAACAAATCCAGGTGGCAGAAAATTAAATTTCAAATTTTCATTTTATTGCACATTACTCATTATCAACCACTGAAATTTTCAAACAAGCCAACTGGCCTGATTTTGCAAATGTTGTGATTACATTAAAAAATATTAATCCCTAAATACTTTCCAGGAATTAGAAAATAATACCCTTTTGAATAAACTGTTGCCATATTATAAATATTGGTTTGTATGATAGCCACGGCACTTCTCTAACATGCAGAAAAAATGGACAAAATTGTTAAAAGTTGACAAATACACAACACCAGTGACTGAATGAAGGGTATCATGCTTCATAAAGAAAACTGTAATTACCACAAATGGAATGATAGGACGTTCTTTTTTGGCATTGGCTAGGAAATTGAATTTGTTTTGTTCCCAATCAAACTGTTTGCTTCAAGCAGCTCAGACTTACAAACCCCGTTTCTCACTACTGAACAAAGAGTGCCTTGAAGGTAAAATCAGGAAGATCATAGACGAATTTATTTCATTTATATTAAAAATTATTAGAAGTTTGGGTGGACTTAGCAAAACTTGTCATGAAAAACTAAAATCACATTTATAATACATATAGCATACATTATAATTCTAATGATATTGACATGCAGTTTAACGAGAAATACAAACCGCAAGCCCACATCATGAGACCTGTCACAAGTGATCGGCTATTCAAAGGTGAATGGTGCTCCGAACATTTATATATGTATACACCAATAGAGTAAGGTGACTTCAAAAGTGGGCCATATCTAATCGTTCACCATACCACCCCACTTAAATAAAAAGAAGTAACAACTCGCACATACATCATCATTATCATGATGTAAATATGAAATGTGACCTTTTTATTTGAGTGGGGAGAGGGCATGAAGAATAGTTGCAGATGGCCCATTTTTGAAGTCACACCATACCACAGATACATACAAAGTAGAAGCATATGAAAGCAGTGAAAATTTATGGACAAAGGCATCCCCCATACTAATAATAACTGTATATAAAAAATTGATTTACTTTTATAAATGGAAATATATACATGTTTTACTAAACATGGTTTAGTCATGCCTGTGTCTGTATAGCTCATGTTCTTAGACACTCTTATGGATTATCTGGAATGGGATTGAGAGCTTAACATGATTCCCAAATCTCTATACATTTATTAACAGTTAAGCTTATTCGGAGTCCCAGCCCAGCAGGTCTAAGGCAGTTAACGTAACTGCCGAATCTTTGGGGCGGGGTTGGTTATGTCATGTGATTCCATTTGAATCTGTAAGGAAATCTGAAAGAAAATACGTTGGTAGCCTGACCATTTGCACCTAAGATTCCATCCCGCATATTTACCAATGATGACTGACGTTATGTCATTTAAATCTTTGGTTTAAACCTAAATTATAATTTTAGGAGTGTTTTTGATTTGTTGGTATTTTCAGGTGTGAAGTATGTAGAGAATAACAATGGAACTGAACTGTAGAAAGAAATTAACAAGCTATCATACAATCATCAATTGTTTATTCAATTGGATTAGCTAAGTTATTCATTGCTTCAGAATTTTTATGGTTTAAGGCAGTTTAAGTTGCCTAAAATGATACTACCAGTTATAACCTCTGAATTACAATAAGTCATCTTCCTCCTTAAAACTCAAAAAGCTAAAAAGTTAAAATAGTCTAGACTCCCAAAATATCTAGAATAAACTGCTTATCTCACTTTCAAAAACTTATTCCAATTATCTGAAGCTAATTTACATTACACCAACAGCTGGAATATGTTAGAAAGGTTTATACCTGATCATCAGTTAAGCAGTTTGGAGCACAAGCAGCCTACAGTTGGATGATCACGCAAATGTAGTGAGGTCAGTCATATAGCATGGTGTCATCCAGGGGCTTACCCAGGTTTCATAAATTGGGGGTGTTCAAGACTTTTAGGGGGATGTGGATTAGATTTTGTGTATGTTTAGTTTGTTTGTTTTACGGCTCAAAGACTACAGTGGTCATGCTGCGCCGGGACCTACTGTTTTCCGAGGAATCCGAACCTCTTAAGGCCTAGGGAACCAAACCCCGGACTACAGTGAGCAGTGCGAGTGTATGTTTAGATTTCATTAAGGGAGATGTATCAAAAACCTAGAGGAGTGTTGGGGGTGTATAAATCACTGGTGCCATCGACTTTGATTAGCAATTTACAAATATTTGCCATTACCTGTCAGTTTGACTTGCAGCTACCACAGGTACAAAAACCAAATGGTAATTGGAAAAAAAAATCCCATCAAGGTACTGAGGTTCCATGAAGTTCTATACATCTGAATGAAGTCCTACATATCTAAATGAAGTCCTACATATCCAAATGAAGTTCTATATATCTGAATACTAACGTTCCATTAAGGTACAAAGTTCCATGACAGGTGCATAGTTTCTAAGCAAAATGAGGTTTTAGGAGTAGCAGGAGAGGAAAATAAACATAAGTATGGAAATAACAGCTGTAAAAAATGCTGCTGGAAGAACGTAAAAGAAAGGAAAATGAAAATAGGGTAAAAAAAAAATCGTAAAATCAGAAAAAAAAAATTGAAGAGAAAAAGAGACCAGTAGTGAAGAGAACGGAAATCATCTAAACTGAATATTTCATGCTACTGGAATTACTTATTTCCTTTTTTTCATTCTCTTTTACATCATCCCCATTTTCTATCCTTCATTTTACATTGTCTTTTAACCTTTATCTACTACACTTAATTTTTCACCTTTTGTTTGATTTGTGCAATTTTCTTTATTTTTTTTTCTTGTTTTTCATATCTCAATGAACAATAAAAGTTTTACTATATATGGAAAAGTATAATCAATGCTTGTACTATTTTGTGAAAAATACCATACCATCATATCCTTGGTTGTCATGAGCTTCTGGACGAGGAATGTCTAAAAGATCTTCCTTTTTCTCTAACACACACAGAAGACACTGATGGATGCATATATATTGTTGCTGGAAAATAAATCACAATCTAAAATACAGTTAATTGACACACAGAGTGTGGGGTACATTTATTTAATTAATAAAATGAAAAATTACTTCATTTTGGACCATCCAAACTCTTTCTTTCCTCATCTCATACACAATGCCAAATGGATCCACATAGTCATGCTTTTGAATATGCTGCATTAGTCGATCTAAAGCAATTAATGTCCCGGAGCGACCAACTCCAGCGCTGTATAAGAACAAAATCAATTAAAGCAAAGAGCTTAACACGCTAAATGCCATGTCGGTTTTATGTGCCGTTCCGTTCACGCCACAGTTAGCTGTAAAGGAGGCCATTGGGACTGGCGTGGCATAAACGGAAAGACTAGTGCCGGTCCGTCGGGACTGGCATGGCGTTTAACGTGTTAAAAGTTAACAACTTAGCAGGGTTGGGTAATAACTAGCATGAAGAAGACAAAATACTTGCCTGCAGTGGACAATGATGGGTTTTGGATCGGTGCCCACCCGTTCCCTGAAAGTTCTGACGAATTTCACCAATATTTGAGGTGGTTCCGGTACACCAAAATCAGGCCATGTTGTAAAATGAAAATGCTTTACTACACGAGATTGGTCTCCCTGTTTGAATATACATCAAAGTTTACAGTTAATATACCATGTTTAACAAATCAATGACGAGTACCACCATTGCTACATAATTGCAAAAAAAAACCAAGCAGAATTACTACACACACATTACTTACCCTACAAACTTTAAATTCTGCTATCGTCCAGTGCGAGTACTGAGATTCGTTTAAAAGTGTGACTTGAATGTCACCATAAAAGACAGGCTGCATATCAAAGGGCCAGTAGTGGTCACACTTTTCTCGTCCCTTTTCAATGCAACGTGTTAACATAACTATGGCACGACAGTTCTGTTCCCAAACCATCCTCCAGAAGTCATCCCTGGTGCTATGAAGAGGGCCTTGGGTTACAATGAATTCTCTTGGTGAATTATAACCCTATAAAGATACACTAAACTATCAGAATGGCATATTATTTCTAAGGAAAATCTAATGCGTTATATTAAACTGCATGGCTAGCTATGAAAAATACATCACCATGAAGGACACATTCAATAGCTCTGAAATTTGCGTAATGTAGATTTTTCTTATTTACATTCCACGAGTTGAATTAAGCTATAACTGTAATCATTTTGCCATTATACCATAGGTCATCTGTATATAATAATTAAGGCCCGGATTTTCATGCATAAAATTTAGCTCAAATAATATGCAAATATGCACGAAATTATTGCAAACTATGCATGGAAATATGCAAAAATATGCAAGTGCATAGAAATCTGGACCCTATTCATAAGAGATGTTTCGAAATGAATAAAATGACAATTTATTGAAACAGTGCAAATGTTCTTGAAATTATTACATAATATGCACTGAAATGCATAAAAAATATCACTTTGTTACGTCCTCGAATATGAGTATGCACAAAATTAACACAAAATACACACCACAATGTATGAAATACGTACAGAGATATGTTTGAAAATAGTGCATCATAAGCCTTTGCTTCAGCCCAAGGACGCTGACAGGGTGAAATTTTTTTTTGAGGGGGGGGGGCATAAAGGACTTAAAAATGGATTTTTTTTTACCTCACCTTTTAAATTTTACTTCTTTTTTCAAAAAAGTCGAAATATGGGGGAGTAAAGGATTCTCCCCAGTCTATACCTACCAGCACTCATGGTTTGGTCTGAAAAATACTACACTTGGTTTCGACTTTGAAAGTATTATACATATTGAGAAATATCACCACACAAATGTGAAGACGCCTAAAATTATTTTTTTCTAACTTTAATATTATCTAATTATATCAGTTGTAATGAAAACATATTCTGTAGCATTTTTCCCATTTTTATTTAAAATTTAAAAAGAAAAAGAAAGAAACATCGAATTAATCAGAGTGAATTACAAGCGGATTAGAAAAATACACACTTTGAAAAAATTATGAAAAATTTGCAGAATTATGCCGAAATATACAGAAATATCCGAAATGTGGAAAATGTGTGCACTAAGGCAAAATATGCAAAAACATGCAAATCCAGGCCCTAACAATAAACATAGCTTTGCTGTTTATCATGGTGTTGCATTTTCTACGCAATGACTAGCAGTGCACAAGATATGGCATTTTAATATTGAAATCCCAAGCATAACCAAATGATAACACATTTTACAATTTAGTAATTTATAACTAAGTGGTTCACCTAACTTTTTAATTAAATCTTGATAAAATGTTTTGAAAAATGAATTCCAATAATGCAGTTAATAGTTATTAGCCTTTTTTATTATAGAAATAAGTTTTATATAACAATTATAATTTTATATAAACCACCGTTATATAGCAATTAATATTATACATAATGGAGTTTATCTACAACAACAACCTGCTTTGCCCTCAGACTGAGGTTTGGAGGCAACTGCTGATGTTTCATAACAGAAAAAGTATCCCCAAATTCACTAAGAGAAATTCTTGAAACTTCTTTGAATTTTTAGAAGTCCTAAAGGGTGGATGGGTTAACATGTTGTTTAACATGTTGAGATTTTACTACAACCAAAAATGATTATTAACACGTTGAGTGCCATGCGAATTTATAAGGAAATCCCCATCAGGCCATGCATGCTGCTTAGAAGTGTGCTGGTATTGTGGCATAGCAATGCGATTTTTTTAAAAGAAATATTCGAATGCATTAATGATACAATCCTGTAATACATAAAAATTAAGTGAATGTTGAATAAATTTTAGGTAATTACTTAAAACGATGTAAATTTTTTAGTTTTGATATCATATTTTACACTGTCAGTCACCGGTGACTGACGCGGCCTGAACGCAAAGTTCAGTGTCGGTCATCGATGACTGACGCGGTCTGAACGAAAAGATCAGTGTCAGTCATCGATGACTGACGTGGCACTCAATGTGTCAATCAGTTTTAGCTAAACACTTATGGTGTATATATGTAACAAGGGTTTTCGAACTCTAGTGTAGGTTTGGTCAAGGATGTCACAACATTCACTAATATTTTATATAATATATTACATGAAAATCTTTAGAGTATGTGATCTGTACACTGCAGAATACTTGGGAGCTTTCAACAATTTATGAGGAAAAGGGATCTATGCATTGAAAACACCTCATATATATCATTTTGGATAGTTGGTAGATTTAACATTTTACATTAAAGATTGCATGTTAGATTTATGAAGATGGGATTAATGGTTAGCATGTGATCTTTAAAGCATAAATGCATATTAGCTAGGAACGAAAAAAAAATTGAGATCATAACATATTCACTGATGTGATTCAACTTTCAACGTGTATCGTGATGCATTCATTTTTCTACATTATCACTCTCTACTATTTCCTGCTTAACCATAAGAAGATACCGATACTTTTAGTTTTTAATACAAAGTATTAAATTGATTGACTAAGTGGCATTGCTGCAGGAGCAAAATTTCTGCTTCCACGTGAAATAAAAAAGGAAGTTGAAAATATTAAAATTATACCAACTATTTATATAGTAAGCACATATCAAAAAAGATTTAAAGTTAGAAGAAATCTCGCAATTCTTTGAATCAAAAAGAAATTAGGGAACTCCATTTACTGCTCTTCAGAGTATAATATTTTTTGGTTCTTCCAATTCTCTTTATCATAGACGGCACCTGACTTGATAACAAATGTCTTGTGCAGGTAGAAAATAAATATTTGACATATTGAACATGACTAAAGTAACTCAATTTATTTATGTGAGTTTTATGGCAGAAGAGCAGCAAGGGTCATGTTGTACTGGGATCTAAATTTCTCTAAGGGATCGGAGCCTCTTAAGGCCTAGGGAATCAACCCCTAGACTATGATGAACTGTTGGTCTGTAAACGTTCTTGTCTGGCACAGTTGGGCATAAAACTTGGCATAATGGATTGTTAGACAAATGGGTTACCACTGCACAACCATAGAGCTATAGTAATCCAAAAATAAGAACTGTATGTTCATATGAATATAATTCTCTGAAAGTTGATAATTATATATATATAAAACTAAAATAGCTCAAATAGCTATAATTACCAACCGGAATATAATTGGCATTTATGTAGTCTGTTCCTTCTTCATCGTCTGTAGGGAGAAGCTTTATTCTGGAATGATCGTATGGTAAAATGTTGGTAAACCTATTCTTAGGCCTGTTCACTGGTAAATCAGCCGCACCACAGGACCTGTCCTTACCAACATGTTTAAGCAGTTCGAATTCTTCTGAGAATCGAAAGTCAGAGTCAGCAGACATCAAGCGGTAATGATCAGAAAAATCTCTTAATTTTATGATGCGACTGAAATGAATATGTATAATAACAAATTAGAATCTAAATTACCAGAAACGCCAACATTTTTAAGTTTTTATTTCACATAGATTAAATTAAATGCACGCAAATCACTTAATAGAAACGCATTGAAAATGGTTTGTTTTTTTTAAATTCTATACACATTACAACTGATTTAAATAATCACAAATGCATGTTGATTAGAAAAATGCACATAAACTGGTATGCACATGTAAGCATGCATCCTTGTGTAATTCATGAAACAAGAGTAAATATAAAATTTAACTTCTTTACCATATTTGCCAAACCAGACAAGCAATGACCATAAAATGCAATTTGTTCAGAAAATGTCCACTCAAAATATTAACCTACATTGCCTCATATAAAGAAAATAAAAATGCGAATATTTTGCATATAAATAGCACAGTTATTATGAAAGTAGATTTAGAAATAAGATTTACTTAATTTTATTAAGAAAGCATGTTTAGAAATAAGTAGATTTACATAATTTTATGATAAAAAATTTAATTTTTACGCTTAAACTCTAACATTTCCTTTTATTTTGAAAATGTATTGCTTGATATTTGGTTGCTGGACTTCCAAAGGAAATTAGTAATCTTAGTCTTAACTATTTGAAAGAAGGCTTAATTAGATTTGCAATTAAAAGTTTTATATCAATTTTTGTAAATCAAACATTCTCTAGCCACTATTATGACAAAAAATTCTGGAACTCATCTATGATATTGAGGGTGCCATGCCTAAAAGGCATACGAACAACATTTCTAGTGTACACACTCTTGCAGAATGAAACCCTCAATATATTTACTTCTCACTTGAATAACTATTCACAGCACTTGGTACTTCTACGAGATACAATTAAAACACAATGAAACCCCTCATTAGCAGCGGCTCGCCAGACAGAAAATTTTGGCCATAAAAGAGAGAGGGGTCTTTCTGAAGTAGCTGAAATATTGCATTTCAATCATTTAAATACTTCATTTTGAAACTTATGTATTTTTGAGCATGTAAGACAAGTTTAAGACAACGAACGTAAGCATTTATTAAATATAACAAGTAAATTTACAACAAAACGTTAAATATTAAAATTTATTTGTCTTGGAAAAAAATTTATTAATAGCTGTTTGTTGGGTTTTACTTACCAGTGCTTCTTTTTTCAAATGTAATTTTAATTGCGAGATCAAATTCACTGTTTTTTTGTCGCTATGCTTAAAGGACCCGTGTGCTAGTTGAGTAAACGATAATAAATTTGAACTGCAGTAGATTTGTGTTAATACTTATTAGTTTTGTTCAGTGTATCACACCATGATTTAGTTATTATAAAGGTCTTTACTAAGCATTAGCCATTTGTATCGGCGAATCTGAGTCAATTGGTACTTATTGTTAATGGCAGGAAAAATTCTCCTTAGCTCTTATCCTGTTTATCCTTAGTTTCTTGTTGTGAGAAATGCCGTGAAGGTTGAAGTTTAATTTTGTCCATACAGGGGGTTCTGGTCTAATGGAATGAATCATGAAAACTGTATCCGTATCCCTATCTGAGGGTGACCGCTAAGCAAGGGTTTGAAATACATTATTGTAAATCAGTTTCTGCTGGGGAATTTTCATCTGACCATAAAAGTGAGGTAACCATATCCGAAGGGTGTCTGTTAAGAGGGTTTAATGTATTTGTATTTTTTTGTAAGTTTAAAAAACTACAATAATGAAGCATTTAAATAAATCAGTCTCTTGAAGGCATTGGGTAACAGACTTTTTAGGTCCAACAACAGTAGGGTTTTCTAGAGTGAACAGTTTGTCATATGGGCATTACCTCACAAATCATATGAATCTAATTTTTTTTTAGACCAGTCAAGAGACGGCAGCTTCAGTTTTCTAGGGAACCTGAACTTCTGCAACTGACGAAGCAAATTGATTGAGTTTTATGGCACAAAAATAAGAAGGGCCATGCTGCACCAGGACTTACAGTTTTCATCAGAATCTCTTGAGGCTTAGGGAACCAACACCCAGACTATGGTCAGCAGTTAGTCTGTAAACATTTTTGTTTGGCACAGTTTGGAAAATGAAATGCTATTTGAACATGTCACAACTGTAGAGCTTTAGTGAATCAAGCTTATAAAGGACGATAGGAAAATTGCTGTATGGGCAATGGGTAGTCAAACTAAGCATAATAAAGAAATACTTTATCTTTACACCCCACCCCTATCAACTAATATATGATGAGGAATAGTTGTGAATATGGGACCATTGCTACCATTATCATCAACTGCAATACATTTAAACAAGGATGATAATGAACGGTGAATGGCAGTAATTGCTTTTATTAGTGTGCCTATCTTTGTAGCATAGCATTTTTTTATTATTTTGCAATTTGGAAATCTTTTTATGAATAATGATCTTACAAGATCCACAACTTCATATTTGTTTGCATTCTATGGTGCATGGACAACCAAGGTTATGGCTGCACCAGAAATCAGTTTTTGAGAAATCCAAAACATCATGTTTCTGCTCTACGGTGGCATGAACAACCAGTTACACTGCACTTGAATCTACAGTTTTTTGAGAAACCCAAAACCTCATGTTTGCATTTTACAGTGCATGGACAAGCAAGGTCATACTGCACCAGAACCTACAGTTTTGAGAAATCCAAAACTTCATGTTTGTGTTCTATGGTGCATGGACAAGGTCATGCTGTACTGGAACCTACAATTTTTCAAGAAATCCAAACTTCCGCTGTCCTAAGAAATTAAACTCTAGGTTTCGATGGGCAGAAACTATGGTGCATATTTTACAATAACACTAGAATCGAACCTTATGTTAATGGAAACCCATAACCGCTATGCCACTTTAGAGGATACCTACACATTGGTGCAAATAGAGTGTGGCATAGTTCTCCCTCAAAAAGTGAGTTTTACGGCACAGGGGTCATGCTACGTTGGAACCTACAGTTTCTTGAGGAATCCAAAGCTCTGAAGGCCTGGAGAACTAACTCTTGGGGTATGGTGATCAGTTAGTAGGTAAGCATTTTTTTTGGCATAGTTGCGAGTCGAACCTGTGATAACCGCATGCCAGGCAAATGCATTACCACAGTATCTCCATAGACCCCATCCCTAGAAAAACTGAAATTGCAAATGAGTGCTGCGTTTGGAGTCTTGGGGTGAGGGTTATCGCTGCCTAAACCTTGAACTTAGCTATGCCAATGTATCTATAACTTCAATAAGGTAATTACTTTTCGATAGCAAATATTGTAATAAAGTATTCCATATAACACCATTTTCATTACTATAGTCAAACTGAAAATATTTCTGGCCATTTGAACAGCTTTACAACGAAATATTGGCATACACCACTACTTTTAAGCATTCTTTGAAGAGCTACTACAAAGGTTTTAATACCAAAAGTTCACAAAAAGTATACAAAGCAAAATGATAATTAAATACTCCTTGAAAAAGGAGTTTTAAGGTATGTCATAATCAATGATTTATAACTATTTCTTATATTTTATGAAACAGCTTGGCGGATTTTTAGACAGCCACGTCTAATCATTAATGGTGAGCTTACCTAGTAATTATTTCACTTTCAGGAATGGATACGATGTCTGCTTTGCCATGTCTTGTTTTCTTTGCAAATAATCCAAGTTTTCTTTGCCACAAGACCAACAAGATAATCACCAAAGCTATCAAGATGAAGATAGGGGCAAGAACTGCAGCGAGCAGTGTTGAGCTGTCAGATTCTAATAGGAAAGCAACAACACAGGATTAACGAATTTTTATTTGTAAGTATCTGGAAAAAAAGCAAAGGTAATTAAAATAATTCACCATCAGAACACAAAACACATATGGTTACTTTTTCACATTTATATTATACTTCAACCTAAAAGACGAAACTTCATTCGAAGATGGCAAAAATGTTAGCATAGGTAACATTTGATGAAGAAAATAGGTTTTTGTTTATGAATTGTATGGCACAAGGATGGCAAGGATTATGCTGAGCAAAAACTACAGTTTTCCTACGACTATGAACCTCTTATGGCCTAAAAAAACAAACGTCCCAACTACAGTGAGTAATTAGTCGGCAAGTGGGGTTTTTTTGGCGCCTGTGGGAGCCGAATCCTAGATAATGGCATGCTAGATGAACATGTGACAATGGCGCTATGGCAGGGCCAAAGAAAATAGGTTAATGGCAATACAAATGTAACACAGGGTTCGAAATTAGTGGGTGCACTGTGCACATGAAATTTTATCCATGCATGTAAATTTTTAATTTGGGTGCATGCAGTGCACCTAACTATTCAAAACTATGGCTACTTGCATTTATTTTTCAAGAACGGTGACCTATGGACTAATTTTATATAATTTTCTCAGGGTATCTGCATTTGCATCAAGTTTTTTATATAACAAACTAATATTCAATTTTTTTAAAAAGTTTCATTTATTTAGCTTACATGCTTAAATGTAATTGCTGTGCTTACATTTTACCTGTTTTTAATGTTGAGGTTTACTTTCTATTCTGTTACTTAAACACATAACTAGTATTTAGTGCACGTAAGTCGTAAGACTTGGGTGCATTTGTGCACCTGATTTAAAAAGTTAATTTTGACCCCTGATATAACAACTGCATTGATAGAAAAATAGAAATCAGGATTGTAAAAAAAAATCAAAATATTATTCAAAAGAACCTTATTGTCCTCAGAAATATAATCTCAATAAAGTTTTGTGAGCTGAAATGCTCTAAAGAATTTATTTATTTATTCATTTTATTTATTTAACAAATAAATTTTAATAACTATATTTTTTTTAAAAGAGATTATATATATTGCACCCTTGCGACAAAAGTGTCAACTCAAAATTTGGTGAAAATAACTGTGTTACAACTAGACGTCGAAAACAGTGTTGCATCCTCCTGTGCAAAACATTAGGCTGTAAGTTATTCGGGTTGCCAGTAGTTGGCACATATCATTAGATGAACACAACGTCACTCTATTTAGCCAGAATTTTTTGTTTTTTGAAGATTGGGATTTTTTGAGTTGTAACACTTTCGTCACAAGGGTGCGATATGTATACGGTCAGGGCTTGACAAATATGGTAGCCTAACCACCACTGGTGACTAGATTTTTGCTGTTGGAGAGTATGCTTCACTGCTATTTGTCTATCCTTGTATATAATTGCATGTATACAAGGCTGCCACACAAATTTATGTTGAAAATAGTTGCTTTAGTAGCCTAAACACTTATAAATAGTTGCCTCAAGCAAAAAATTTAGTCACAAAAATAGTTGTCTTCCAACAAAAATTTAGTCGTTAAAGAAGTTGCCTTATGCAAAAATTTAACAAAATATGTTAATTGTATACTTTAACAAAGAATGTTAATTGTATACTTTAACAAAGAATGTTAATTGTATACTTTAACAAAGAATGTTAATTGTATACTTTAAAAAAGATTACCTAATTCAATATACTGTATGGCTCTATTCTCTCAATTAAATCAGCAGCTTAGGTACAGATATAAGAAAAGAAAACATAAACGCAAGAATAGAAGAAATTTATTATGTCCTATATTTCTGCTTCTTAATAATTATGATAAGTTTATCTGCCATAATGGTAACGATCTGGATGTATGATCTTCAGTACCTTCAGCATCGTTCAAGAACAGTTTTGGGCTCCTATCTATCTGTGTGCCATTGAGTCATTGTTGTCGCTCCTGTGAGCATTATTACAACTGTAGGAAAGTTACAAAATCATCATATCGATAACAACCTGGATGTGATTTTCAAAGACACAAAGGCAATTTCCCCTTCAGGATAAAACTGTTTCTTCCAAATGCACTCCAGCCAAGTTTAATACGTCTGTTGAGTTCTTTCATAATGTTGCCATCCATTGAAATCAGCTGGCCAAGGTAAATATATGAATCAGCAATTTCTAGCTCAATGTTGTCAACTTGTATTTTTGTTTCCTCTACGAAATTATTGAACATGATCTTAGTTTTTTGTAGGTTCATCTTGAGTCCAACTTCTTTACTTCTAGTTGAGAGCTCCTGTACCATGTCTTGGAGTTCTAATGGGTTCGTTGAAAAAATAACAATGTCATCAGCAAACCGCAAATGATTTAAATATTCACCATTTATTTTTATTCCCTTGTTATTCCAATTTATCTGCTGAAAAATCATCTGTAAAGCTGAAGTAAAAAGTTTTGGAGAAATGGTATCTCCCTGCCTCACACCTTTACCAATTTTGATAGTTTTGGTATCTTTATGTAACCGAAATTTTGCACTTGCATTTTTATACACACGTTTCACCATGTCAATGTACACATCCTCAATGTCTGTTGATCTTAAAGAGTTGATGACTGCTGATGTTTTAATAGAGTCAAAGGCCTTCTCATAGTCAATAAATGCCACACACAATGGAAGTTCATATTCATGTGTTCTTTCAATTAATTCTCTTAATACTTGAATATGGTCCACTGTACTGAATCCACTTCGAAATCCAGCTTGTTCTCTTGGTTGAGCTGCATCTAATTTTTTCTGCAGGCGATGTGTTAGCACTTTTGTGAAGATTTTATAAATAGCAGGTAACAAGCTAATTGGTCGGTAATTTTTCAAATCCTCTTTATCACCTTGCCTTTGGCACTGAGCTCCACACAACTAATACAATAGCCAACGCCTTCAACGAACTTTTTGCAAACGATCCCCCTCCCAACAGTAGTCCCACTCCCCCGCACCGCTCAGATGTTTTTGAACCCTTCCCCGCCGCCGGGTCTCCTTTCTTCCTTAAACCAATGAGCAGAAACGAGGTCAAGCCTTCTATTAATGCTCTTAGTTCCAAGTCCACAGGTCTCGATAATATCCCGCCGCATATTGTTAAAGCCAACCCAGATTTCTTTGCAAATGCTATTGCGCATTTAATCAATATCAGCTTCAATAAGGGTATTTTCCCCTCGAAGCTTAAGATGGCTAAAATTATTCCTATATTTAAAAAAGGCGACCCATCTGACATTCAGAATTATCGTCCAATTTCTATCCTTCCAGTTATTAGCAAAATTTTTGAAAAGGCTTTACACAGTACACTTGAATCATATTTCGAAAGCAAAAACTTACTTTACAAACATCAATTCGGGTTTCGAAAACACAAGTCAACAACTACCGCCCTCCTTAATATTAAAGAGATGATTTCTGACGAAATAGACAAAAGCAATTTTGTAATAGGAATGCAAATAGATCTCCAAAGAGCGTTTAAAAATGTAAAGCATGACATTTTACTGACAAAATTAGAACGGTATGGTATTCGGGGTACACCTCTAAAATTACTGAACTGCTACCTTTCCAATAGGCAACAGCAAGTTTTCATAGGTAAAACTCCTTCAACTCGCAAAACTATTTGCGTTGGTGTACACCAAGGAAGCTGTTTAGATCCGCTTTTCTTCCTTCTTTACATCAACGATTTGCCCCAAGCTGTCCTGAATAGTCAGCTGTTTCTTTATGCTGACGACGCGACACTTCTGGTATCGGGAAATAATATCGACGAAACAGTGCAAAAAGTCAACCAAGATTTAGATAACATTTCACGTTGTCTTTACGTTAACAAACTAGAGCTAAATGTTGCCAAATCTAACTACATTATCTTCCATTCCCCGCAAAAAATATTACCTAACAGTTCTCCAATTACTTTCCGCAACTCCATCCTTCAGGAAACGAAATCAGCCAAACTTTTTGGAGTAGTTTTCGATTCAAATTTAACCTGGAAAGAACACATTAACGATCTCACCAATTCTCTTAACAGTCTCCTGGGAATATTTTCGAAACTCAGGCATGTCGCTCCTCAATATATCCTAATGATTCTTTACTATTCTTTATTTTATTCAAAACTTACCTACTGTCTTGAGGTCTGGGGAATCACATATTTTACTTCCCTTAGGCAATTGATAGGAACGCAAAAAGCTTATGCTAATAGCTAACTTTGCAGGCTTCCATGAACACACTGGCCAATTTTTTAAATTATGGCGCATTCTTCCTCTCACTCTCTTAGTAAAATATAAACTTG
>QLNU02015359.1:25556309-25610289 GCA_006491805.2 Dysdera silvatica | reverse complement strand
TGAGGTTCCTACTTTTTTTGATCTATTTTATAATGGAGACCTAGATTTAAGGAGGACACAAATGTAACAAGCAAAACTGCTAGTTTCTTCATGCTTATTATAAATGGATTCAACTGTATTATTGAATTTATCAAAATGAGCCACATGAGATGGGATCAACACATTAGATACAAACTCTAAATTATAACACACAATCAGATTAATAAGCTCAGAAACTAACAGTAACTACTGAGTCAATGGGGCATAATTGAAATTTAAATAAAGTTTATTGATTAATAAATAATAAATATAGTTTCATCGGATATGGGATGGGGTTATTATATGGGGTCGGCGTTATGGTCCTTTAATCTTCCCTTCCACAATCTTCTATCCAATGCCTCTTCTCTACTCCATCCATACTCTTCCAGATCTTCGGTCACTTTATCCTTCCATCTCAGCCGTGGTCTTCCCCTCTTCCTCTTACCCATTACCACCAGCTTATCCAATACCTTTCCCACATATTCCTCATTTCTCCGCTCCATATGCCCAAGCCATCTTAACCTATGTTCTTGTATTTTTCTTCCTATGGGTCCAACCTTGACCGTACCTCTAATTAGGTTATTCCTTATTTTATCCCTCCTTGTAACACCATTCATCCACCTCAACATTCTCATCTCAGCCACTTCCATCATCCTTTCATGCGCTCTTGTAATTGGCCACGTATCCGCCCCGCATAACATTGCAGGTCTGACCACAGTTTTGTACAATTTTCCTTTCATCCTACCATTTACTTTCCTATCACAGAGCACTCCACTCATCTTTCTTCAATTTAACCACCCACATTGGATTCTGTGTTTTATAACGTAATAAACTATTACATTATAAAAAGTATAAAAGAACCTCAAAGTTACCTTTTCATAATAAGAAACTTCAAAACCGGTAAGAATTCCATGTTGTTCACTTGATGGTAATGACCATTTTAAAGTAATTTCGCTGGGCTTGATGCTGACAGACCGAAACAGGTGAACTTTACCAGGAACTAATTGAAAATAAAAACAAATTTCAGATCAATAATTATGCGAAAACTACTTAATATACATGTTATAGAATAGAATAAAGTGTGAGAGAAAGAAGGAACTTAATCTACCACAATTAAATACAAACATAACTTAGTCATTAAAGACCAGTTTCTTATTAATTACATTTCATTTCATCACAAAATGCAACACAGGATATAAAAACTCATCTTAAATTTATATATGCAAAACGGTCTAGTTGTTTCTCTGTTTAAAATACTTTGAACAGTTTTTTGTTTTTTTATTTGTTTTTCCTAGTTTTGAGTTTGGAAATAAAATTGATGAATTGATATAAGGATGTAAGATATTATTACCCTTCTCAGGGATAACACAATTGCCAAATAATGGTCAACACACAAAGCCACCGGGGCAAATTTTTTGTAACTTTTCGTGAGGGAATTTATTATACATAATTTTCGACACCCACATATATAATATATATAAATAAGCTTAAATTAAAGCTTTTTTACTTAGGAGAAAAAAGAGACACTATCCCCATTCTGGTGTCGAATCAGGGCCCCTCCATTGCATCCAGAGTTTTCAATTTGAATGTTATGGCTTTGGGGCACTTTCCTAAAACTCACTGCATGTTACTGCATCACTGTTAAGATTATATATATTGATCGACTCATACTTTTACGGTAACAGTGCCGATGCTGAGAAAGGCAATACTATCTTAATTTATAATATATGTGGTCTTTAATTCTTTAGCTCTAAGTTGAATTACAAAACAAAATTTAAAAACTATTTAATTATATTAAAATTTAAAAACAGATTTTTATGAACCTCTTGCTTTTCTTTTCTTTTTGTTATATGTTGAATAAAATAATTAGTAGGGCCCGGATTTCTATGCACTTGCATGTTTTTGCATATTTCTGCATATTTTGGCATATTTCTGCAACATTTTCATAAATTTCCCAAAAGTGCGTATTTTTCTAATCCGATTGTAATTCACTCAATTAGATTAATTTGATGGTTTTTTTTGTTGTTTTTTTAAAAAAAAGGCCTTAATTTTTTAAAAGAAAAATGAAAAAATGCTACAGAATATGTTTCCATTGTAAATGATATATAAATTAAATAATATTAAAATTAAAAAAAACAAAACAACTTATGGGTTTTCACATTTCCGTGGTGATATTGCTTAACGTAAGCAAAACTTTCCAAGACATGACCAAGTGTAATATTTTCCAGCCCAAGCCATGGGTGCTGGCAAGTATAGGCAAGGGAGGACCATTTACTTCCCCATCTTTTTATTGTCTTTGAAAAAAATAAAAAAAGTAAAGTTAAAAAGGTGAGGTAGAAAATTTCAATTTTTTTTAAGTCTTGCCCCCCCCCCCAAATTTCACCCTGCCAGCATCCTTCGGCTTAAGTCAATGCTTACGATGTCATATTTTCAAACAGTACGTATTTTATACAGGCTAATGTGTACATTGCATTAATTTTGTGCATAATCAATCACATTCAAGGTTGTAACGAAGTGTTAACGTTTATGAATTTCAGTATATGTTATGCAATAATTTCAAAACATTTGCACTGTTTCAATAAATTGTCATTTCATACATTTCGAAACATCACTTAAAAATAGGGTCCAGATTTCTATACACTTGCATATTTTTGCACATCTTGTAATAATTTGGAGAATATTTGCGTATTATTTGGGCTAAATTTTAGGCATGAAAATCCGGATCTTAGTAATCAAGCTCCCAGTGAATCAACTGTAGGTAAAACTTTTGACAATTTAGGACACCGGTTGTTTAGATTTTAATAATTAACCATTGCTTACACAATATATTGTGTTTTATTAAGCGATATTAAATATAATTAACCAGCTGATTAACAGCTGAGTAATAAATATATAGCATGAAAAGAAATGCATCATACCTGACTCTAGGGTTTGGAACGTTTCAGACAAAGGCCTGCTTCGGCGTGTGGTTGCAGAATCATAGCCACTGAGTACTGTGACGAGGAAGGTGTAATTGTGATGAGGTCTTAATCCGGTAAAACTATTTCTTTCTCTAAAAGTAATATTTTTCACCAAAAGTCCTAAATGGTCTTGATATTCAACTTCATAAACATCCATTTCACCAGGTGGTTGATCCCATTTTAAAGTAATTTCAGAATCACTCAGGGAAAGAGCTGTTACAGAAGTAATACCTTCTGGATCTAAAACCAGAAAAAGTTGTTAATAATCTACTTAGTGGAAATACTAAAAATATCATAAACTTATTTTACTTTAAATAAAATTCATTCCCTTTTGCAAGTTGGGGTATTCTGATAAGTTTTTAACGCATGAAATAACTATTTTCTGGGTCCCTGCCGGTTATTGCCACTTTTGTGGCAGAAACTAGTTTCTGCAATGCCTGTTTTAACCACCTTGGCAAAAACTTGCGAACCCTGCTTAATACATTTTGTTGTTGTTAAAAAAGTTTGTTGTTTATTATACAATTGTCTTGAGAGCAATAAAAATTTAATATAAAAGTGATATGGGTTGGATCCTGCCTTATCATGTGATGTATTTTGAGAATTCACTTTATAGACAGAATAATACATATATAGTTGAATTTGGACTATAGCAACAATTCAGCAATTACATGAAAACTCCGAAGTCCTATTGTGAGCCCATCAATTAATTATAATGTCAAAATTTCGGTAGTCAATTAAATGGCATTTTAGAAGAGTTTGACTATATATATATATATATATATAAAGATGTTTGCAATTCGCAGATGTATAACACGAGTAAGTAAAGAGTGCTTACAAAGGCGGGCTTGTCTGTAAATCGGTACACTATTCACTCCACTGCTAATAGTCCAAATACTAATATTATACAAATGACCAGGGACTAGATTATCAAAAATAACCAGGCGGTTTGTGTCATTGAATAACTTCTCTTGAGCTGGAACAGTAGGATCGCTAAGCTGGAAACGATATCTATCAAATACAACACTTCGCCTAGGAGTTGGTGTGTATTTAATCCCAAGAGTTTTCGTTTCATGTTCATCTGTCACAATGTTGATAACAGAATCTATAACAGGCCCTAGAAAAGAAATCGTAACTCAATGAAAATGTTGTTTAAAAATACGTACTTTCAGAATAAAAGATGCAAATTTCATTTTAAAAATTATTACAAGTACATAGAATACACAAAATTTTCTCATTATATTGTGATCTGAATAATATACTTAAATATATTTTAAATTATTTTAAACTTGAATATTTTCATACTTGTTCTAGCTTGAAGACCAATTCCTTCACTACGCAGGTTATGGCTGACGGCATAAAAACGAAAGGCATACAAATCACCGGGTTTCAAATTATCTATTCTTACACTAGCTTTTTCTGTAGGTTTAGTATTATTGGCAGCCACCTTTAAATTAATGACAGAAAACACATAGTTATATGAAATGTAACCATATAAAACAACATAGTTATAAGTAGTATAGATTTGATCATAACTGGCCTAAAATTATGTCATTACGGCTCATGGATATTAAACTTTATGATGTATTAATATGTTATTAGTTTGTAGCATGAATATTAAAGTTTATGATAAATTCCATGCTATTGTTATATAAGCTACCAAATATAATGTTATATTAACATCAAACTAACAATATAAAACAGTTATAAAAAAATAATTAATATTGCATTAATAGAATACTTCCATTGTATTATATAAACTACTAGCCATAATCTTAATGGTGCAATCCCGATGCTTTGATAATACTGTATACCAATGCGATGATAACAGTATATACCACTTCTCAGGCAAGGTGATATATCCTACGTAATAGTCTATTTGTTCAGTGCGTTTCAGGGTACAAAAGTAGTGCTTTAAAATATTTTTCACAATGGTTCATACAAGCATGTTATATGCCACTCCAAGTAACAATAAAAACAATGCCCAATAATAAGTTATCGATGCATACTAGTAATAAAGTATTGTTGGGATAAAAAAAATATATTAAGAGCAATGCATCATTACTAAGGATTGAAAAATCCAATAACCATTGGCAATTAAAGTTTTGGGGTTGCTGAGTACAAAACCTTTTTTTTCCCTACTAGGTTCTTAGGCTTTCTTAGTTAACCGAGCAAGTACCATTCTTGTCTGGTAATTATGGTTTGATGGGATTTGTTGAGACCCAATCATTATATTTAACACTTGACCATCCACAGACAAATAAAAGTGCTATACATCACATAAGGCGTCTTGAGTCCTTCATTTCGTCATCTTAACCCAAGCTACTGTTTTTTCTACTTTTCATTTTTTCCCATTCACCTTTTATGATGTCATTTTCTCAGCCTTTACTGATCTTTGGGTTTTCAGAGAATTTCTATTGCCATCGGTGGCGAGTTATTCTTGCTTAGCCCATTTTCATTTGGGTCTTTCAAGAAATATGACAAAATGTGTATACACATATAGTCATATAAAACAAATATAGATAGTTCCCAATATCGGATTGCAGATATACTATGATTAAAAATTGGTAGCTTAGGTGTATTTTGAAGGTTTTCATAGTTTAAATGTTCAAATCAAAGTTCAATGTTCAATCAAAGTGTAAAATGCAGGATGATTTACCTGCATTGACTGTTGATCATCTGGTTCACTAACAGGATTATATACAATTATAAAGTAATCCCTTAAGCCAAGGGGAACATCCCATTCAAATGTCATGTTGTAGGAATCCAAAATTTCTTTCACTTTTTTAATTGGATTAGGATCTGAAAAAGTATATGAAACAATTAAATGTATAAAAAACAGCACAAATTAAGATATTCATAATTAATCGGCAATTGGAATTTTATGTTAAAAGTCTTCCTTACACATGGTTTGTTCCAGCTCTGCTGGATCAATGCTGTCCACCTTTTTACTAACTGATGAAACTTGGATGGCGTATCTTTCACCTGACACTAAGTCGTTGATTTCACATGATGTTGTATTTACCAATCCTGTTTGGAAATAAAATGCATTATTTAGGTCATATCTTACATACCCAAACAAATGTATGGAAATAGATGAATAATGAATACATTATATAATCATAGATAGCATAATTTTTAATATATTTTACAATTCATAAGTGTATTATAATCTTACTTCAAAGTTCTACATAATCCTTACTACATAGTTTAAAGTACCTTATAATGCAGCATTATATATCCACCATTTTCCACATAGTTCTATATACCCCAAGAACGTAGCCTGGGGGTCCACACACCCCCCCCCTTCAGGGGAAAAAAAGAAAAGAAATAATGAAATGAATCCATTTTTGAAAATTTTATTTTCTTTAGCTGCCTTCCATTTTATTTCAACACCCCCACCCTCTCCTTTTTTTTTTGGATGCAATGGAGATCGTTAAATCTGTGATTACATCGGAAATTATCGGTAATATGTTTCTTCGTAGTTATTTACATATTTGCTGCCCGAATTATCATCGGGCCCAAATCTGGTCCGGTCGCTATTGAAGCAAACGTTCCATGAGAAGCTCACAAATCAATCACGGTTGCCGAAATAGCAGAGCTCCGATTGTTACGACGATCGTGGTTGGTCTGTAAGCTCGCTTCAATAGTGACTGGACAAGAACTAGGGCTATTGCCTCATTGTCTCCTACTACAGAAACCTTGGGTCATTATTATTGTGCCATTGGCCTTTTTTGCAAAAACACATTACCCCACGGTTCCAAAAATGAATCTTGCTTCGATCCACAATTTCAAAATGAAATTATGGGCATTTGTGGACAGCTAATTCAGGAAGAAATAGTTAAAAATGTCAACAATGTAGTGTGTTTCTCTATTATTGGAGACGAAACTCTTGATGTTTCTGCCCAGGAACAGTTTTCAATATGTATCAGATATATAGCAAAAACCATCCTTCACTGAGTGAAGAATTTGTAACCTTTTTTCCATTAACTGATTTATCTGCAGAGAATGTGGCTGGAAAAATTTTGGGTACTTGCAATTGCTTAGGCATTGATCTAGACAAATTCACCGGTCAGGGATATTATGGAGCTTCTATAATGCAAAAATGGTTTCAAATAAAAATTCTAAAATGTTATCCAAAAGCGATATACGTTCACTGCAAAAGTCATCGTCTAAATCTAGTTCTCACTGAGTCCCTTAATGTGCCTTTAATCTCAAACAGCTTTGGAGTTTTAAATGAGGCAATTCAATTATTTAGACACAAGCAGGGAACCTTTTAGAAGAAAACGTTTCTAAGATATTACCAGAATAATAATAAAAAAAAAAATCGAGATTGGTTGAGTTTTGTTGCATTGACGTCCATACGTTATATCTTTTAAAGAAGATGACGCATTAAGCGTTATGGCACGAATGGAGAAAAGAAGGTTGATATTGTAATTTTACTTTATTTATGACTTCCAAACATGTGTAACGGACACAAATGGCATAATTTCTAATTAAATTCATACAAAAATGTTTTTCCCATTTATTATTCAAAGCAACCAACAAGCTGTTACTTGTGTTCATGATGAAATTAGAAGCATTTACTTTCTCTATTAGTGGCGTATGCAGTATCTTATTAAGTTTTTTTGGGGGGTGCGAATCGCTACCTTGTACTTTTTAATGTTAATTTTTTTCATTTGTTTGGGGGGGGAGGGGGGCTCTATAGCCCCATGGGCCATTCTTCTCCGCACTCCCTTGCTAGTCATGAATCCTAAGTGTTAAGAATATTTCACTTGAAGAAGTAAAATTAATTATTAAAATTATAATTATGCTAATTGATTACATTAATTATTAAATTTATATTTTTTTTGCAATGGAACCCCCTTACCAAAATCCTGGCTATGTGCTTGTATACCCTTTCCCTTTCCATGTAGTTTTATATCACAGAGTTTCATGGCAGATCTAGTTGTGGCAACAGTAGTGGTTGTAGAGGCTAAACCATTGCACTGCGAATTTATTGTTGAGTGAAGAAGTTTCATCTGCACAGAGCTGTATATTTTTCAGTTATCCCAACTTTTGCACTATATCTAGTCGTCTTATGGGTAAATGTTTTCTTGATCTTTTAGGTGACTGTAAGGTCATTGGACATATACATAATACAATTTGATTATAAAATTATAGATAAAAATGCTATTATTCAAAAATTGCTTGGGATATCCATACCATCATTTTAAAATGTAAAATTTCATGCTTTATCAGTAATAAAATTAGGGGGAAAATACCTAGTTCTCTCCAAAACGTTGACCCTGTAGGGCGATAACGAACATTAAAATGATCATACAGCGAATTCAAAGGAGCCAGCCAAACAAGGATCATGTTGGAATTTCCAGTTTTTACAACTTGAAGATTGCGAGGTGGGCTTGGAGCTAAGAAATATAAAAAAAAATCAACTTTTTGATGCTATTGGACTGTAAGACAATGCACATAATATTTATCAGCACAAAATCGTAAAAGACAACTATATACATAGTAATTCCTAGGCATTCATTGCTTCCATTTAAAATATGACATGAAGTAAGTTTTATTCAATAATAAAATATTTAGCTATTTCATCTGTGTTTTATACCTTAATGGAACTTCTTTAAAAACATTTTTGAAGACCACTTAACAGGTCATCTATGATGGAACAGATGTTTTGATACAATTTCTAATCTAAAAACAGCTATACACTACAAAGCTTAGCTATCAGGTAAGTGAGTTTAATGTGTGCTTAATAAGTGAGCTTTAAAGCCAGTTTTTGTAGCATTACTTTACACTATTTGACGCAAAAATTAGATGTTAATACTTTTGCTTTTGATGATTTCTTTCAGGGCTGTCTATAGCATGACCGAGTAAAATGTTTTAAACTCCATTATACATGTATGCCAGCATACTGAATACACATCTTAATGGAACACATCTTAATGGAATCAAAACTCTGTAAGAGACAATGTACAGGTGACTAAAATTTATGAAGGTGGCGAGTTTTATCTAGAAATCAACGGTTGGTTGTATTTTTATGATGCAAGAACAGTAAGAGTTATTATATATAAGGTGAGACTGTACACACAGAGGTGTAGTAATGTGGGAACACCGTTTAAACACTTATTTTTAACTGGAACAATTGTTTCCACACATAAAATATTAGACTGTTTATGCATTAATTAATGTTAAAAAATGTTCCAAAACAGTCTGGTCATTAAAAAAAGTTACCAAAAAATGGCAGCATTAACACTGATAAAATTGTTATTTCTCTACCCAAAGCAACACAGGGACCATTCACAAAGCACATCTGCATAATTTTGGCACTTTTTAATTCCCCCTTCTGGGTCCATACTTGTCTGATTTCACACAACCCCCTGCGGAAGATATTCCACAGATGACTAACCCCCTTCCCCACACACATTCTTCAAAATTACAAAAAATTTGTCCAATGTCTCGAAATTGCTTAAAAAGTATTTTTCTTTATATTCGACATATGATACTATTCTTTTCAGGATGTAGGTGTGTTACATTTGCCCATGGGTGAATGTAACAGACTCACATCATTTAAGCAATAAAATTATTTCTTTTTAGTACAAAGTGTTTCCACTCAACAGTGTTTGCAGAGTTTCAAGGAGGGAGCAAAACCACAGTAAAATCTTTGGAAATCCATGCGCTAGAAGGGGGAAGTGTCCCTTTCGGCATTTTGGCTGATCATTCCTAGTCATCTGATGGGATTCAGATAAGGTCACTCTGCTCTTTTAGCTCCCTATGTTTCTCCCCAAAATGATCAAAAAATTCATAGAACATGGATGGTGGAAATCATCTGTACTTTACAAAAGGCCCTTTTTTCTGCAATCATAACACATGCTTCAAATTGTCATGCAATTTACATTTGAAAAAAAAAAAACGCATTTTCCATAAAATTTGTAAGAAAAAATTGAAGTGGGGATTTTATGTTAAAAAAAAGATGACTTTTCCATTGAATTTATAAGAAAAAAATTAAAATGTGAACGGTCCATAATGAAACAACCCTCCCTCCCCTTTGTCTGCTTGGGTCTGACCCCCCTTAAAGCAAGGACGTCCTTTGTGAATGGTCCTACATTTAAACTCGAATTTTAATGACTGAACATAAACTTTCAACACACAACCAAAAGATATTTAAATAATTAAGAAATAAATAAAGAAAATTCAGAAATTGTTTCAAAATTTCTAAAAATCAATGTACAATGGTAAAATAAGATTTAATAAAAAAAATTGCAGATGGCTTCATCATCCCTTGGAAATCTGAAGCAGTGCCCCCCCCCAAACTTATTAGATTTTGCCTCCTTTCAAAATGGGGAGAGGGCGTGCCCCCCTTGCCCCACCAGATTATACCTATGATTATGCGGTCAATCAGAGCATTCCTACACTTTTTATTTTATGACCACAGCACTGCATACATGCTGTTTCAATCAATAAATCAAACTCAAATCAACTGAGTAGGAAGCCAGCATTCAAAATATAGTTTATGTGTGCGCGTTGACATATCCAGAAAGGTCGTAAGGGGGGGGATGATAAGCTGAACGAGGGGGTTATAGAGCTGCAACTCGTATATTCCTATGTTAAATATACAAAATTTCATTGCAATATGGGGGTCACAATCCAAAAACCCCTGGCTATGCCTACGTGTGTAATATAACAGGTTATAATATTTTATTTGTACACTGTATGTCTTAAGACTGGACACTGGGTCAAAATCGAAAACTTATGATCCTAGAGCCATGATACATAAACGTTCAGTCAGTCAGTCAGATCTACATCTTTACTCACAGTAACCAGGTAAACCTTGCTTAATTCTACCGCTGCTGTCCAATCACTATTAACTCAGGCTTTTTTTAATCTCTAATTTACTCATATATTCCACAGCCCCATATTCATATTTCAACTAGATATTGTTCATTTACACCTCTTTATTAATTTATGTTTATTGTATGTTTTATTAATGTATGTTATAAATATTGCTTGGTTTGCCTGAATTTTTAAAATAAATGTATATATATAACAAAACTCATTGTGAGTCCTAGACTAGAGGACACAAAGGTATTCATACCTACATGACCACTAGGGTGAAATTTACCATGTTACATAATGTTTGGACAAATAACTTATTTATATAAATCGAACACTACGCAGATTAAATTAAACAACAATGTCAATCAACGTTTATTGGCGTAGTGATACCAGCGCCGATGTTATGGCGTGATTAGATGGTGAAACGTTCGAAAGAAAATAAATATTTCTACGTTGTTTGGTGGGACCTGAACCCAGTGGAAGGTCATGGGTTCAGGTCCCACCGAAGGCAGAAATATTTATTTTCTTTCGAACGTTTCACCATCTAATCACGCCATACCATCGGCGTTGGTATCACTACGCCAATAAACGTTGATTGATTGACATTGTTGTTTGAAATAACTTATTATCTACCAATTTAGAAAACCTTGCTAACATTCCACAATTACACATAATTACCGTTCATTCACAAAAAGAAGTTTGATGGAATAGCCATAAATAATGGGAGACGGTGTCACGAAATGGGCTGATCGATTACAGCAGAGGAGGACTCCAATTTCAGAACTTGTTTTTAGTGAACGTTTGTCGGCGCCAAAATCAAGGTCTGAAATGTGAGTCCTCCTCCTCTGCTGTAATGGGATAGTCCGTTTGTAACGTCACCTCCCGTTATTTCTAACTATTCCATTGGACTTCTTTTCGTGAACGAACAGTATGCATACATACATATAAACTTACCGTTCCCATTTTTTAAATTTCCGTTTTATGCACTGATGTATGAGGGAGTGGGGTGGTCATAATATCCCTCATTATAATGAAATTTTGCATATATATTCATTTGACTATAGAAGTTTAGTTTTGCAGCCCTCCTTATAAGCCCATAACCCCCCCACCCTTTCTCCTTCCGAACTGTGATTTATACACACCCGCAACACCCCTCCAGATTTTTGATACACCCCCTTAATGAAATCTAAACACACACAAAATCTAATCCACACCCCCTAAAAATCTTGAATATCCCCGGTTTATGAATCATGGATAAGCCCCTGCTTCTGTACTTTCTGTCATGATAATGGTTTTGTGTCACCATGTTTTGCTTTTGAATTATTTGCAAAGTAACTGTAATGAGATATGCTGAATAATCATTAAGATCAATTAGCTGTTTAAATAATATAAAAATTATATGAATGGTCATACCAATTGTTTGAAAGTAAGAGTGTGGTTCACTTCGGAAACCAAAACTTATAGCATAAACTTTGATTTCATAACGAGCACCAGGATAGAGATCATCAACCACAAGCCAATTATTCTTTGTAGTTCGCTCTTGCAAATACCCAGTATCATTGCGAATATAAACTAAAACATATTGATCTTGCCTGCTCGTTACATCTGATTTCCAAGATATATTCCATGCATCTGTGCTTGGTTGGACGATCTCAATAACAGGAGAGGATGGCTCTACAAGATAAATATACAAAGCATTTTTACATTGAATAAATCAAGAATTTAATGGCAATGAGCTTCAAACAATGTACATGAAATGTAAAATAATTTGCTTGTTTGCATTTTATGATGGAAGGACAGCTAAGATTATGCTGCATCGATACCAATGGTTTTTGAAAGATCCAAAATGCTCATCTAGAGAAGTAAATGCATGTATATGGTTTGATAGAGAATACGAAATACAATTTCATGCTTAATAAAAGTTTAAGACAAATGGAGATAACAGAAGTGGACAACGACAATTCAATCCAATCTATCAATGGAAAAGAAGGCATGAAAAACAAATTCAAAACTTTAATGTTTAACAGTTGAGCAACTAACAAGGGAACTACCCCGAGTGGGAGTCCTAACTGAGAATTGAGACATCGCAATTTATAGATTTTAGACCCCTAATTACGAATCCAAAGTCCTTTTTCTGCGAAATCTATATATTAATTTTTAATTGACTAAAGTTTCAAAATTGGTACAGATTCAGCGATTTGGCAAAATGTTCATAAGAATTGGCAATGCTTTTATTATTGTTTCAAAAATGGTTTGCTTTTTCGATAGAAAATAAAGTTTTAAAACAAAATATATGTTTTTTGTGCAAGCAAGCAGAATGTACATTTTAGATAAATTAAACTGAGTGCACTTTCTCTATTTATAAAAAATAATACCACAAAATTTTAAAAATTTGGATAATGTGCATACAATGTGAAAATGGAAAGTAAAGATTGAAACATGGATCTGTTTTTTGCAGAATTAGTTAAAAAAAATAATTAAACAAGACTGTCATAAAATTGGTATTGAACAAAAAAATGTTCAAAACATAACATTTGGTTACAGTGAGTGCATTTAAAAACGAGTGACTCTTACCTAATGAAATATTACAATGAATATTATGAACTGCATATGAAAGGGTTTCAACATTATTAAACATTTTAGGATCATTATCTGAATAATTGCACTTACACAAGGAATATTGTAACATTGGGCGATATTGTTCAGATTGAAGTTGGTTATATATTATTAAAGAGTGCATTTTTAGTATTTCATTTCTATTTTTTATATCAATTTTCATATATCAGCAAGGGCGATTTAGTTTGTAACTTTTTTAACGAACTTTTTAAACTGCCTGAAAAAATATATATCGAATGGTTGAATAAGTGATATTGTTTCAGGGGGTATTTGTAAGGTAAGGTAATGCAATCGCTAAGAAGATCTTCGTATATGCTTAGATCTGTGCACCCTGTCTAGGAATCTAACATGATACAAGAAGGTGGTCGCAAAATAAGAAGAATGTAATTATTCAGCCATTCTTTCATTTGTAGTTTATCCATTTTTCCTGATTTTGAAGAAGTGGTATGTAAATTTGAAGGCCGAAATAACTTTTTTTAATGGTAGGACCAAAATTTCCATTCTTTTCTTTTAAACATATTAGTAACTCGCCTTTTAATTCTCCGCTCATTAACAGCATTGGCATAATTGTACATGAATGTGTTAATGAAAATTCTGATGGAATTGTCGAAATAGTTTGCTTTTCCCCCTTTAAAGACAATCTTTCATTTGCTATGAAATAATGAAATCCACTCTGATCGTATTTAGTACTTGACCAGGATCAAGAGTTAATGTTGTCTCTCTCAATTTTTGATATAAATTCTACATCAGTATTTTTAATTTCCTCAATATTATGGATATGTGCTGTGGTCAAGTATTTTGTGATTTTTCAAGGAACAATTCCAGCTGTCTTTGTAAAATTTTGGATGAAGTAACTGCTTCCGAAATTCATTAAATTTAATTCTTTAGTTTTATTGAAGGCCCAGCGTTTTAAAACCACGTCATGAACTGGCATATGACGATTTCTGGCATTCTTAAATTTTTGAAATATTGAAGCCCTAATTATTTCTTATTTTTGATTATTTATCCCTAATAAAGGTTGTTTTTTTTTATTTAAATGTATCTCTAGGATATTTAACTTTATGATAACGAGCTTTGGTTTGAAGAAATTTTCGTTTTTTTACAAGAATCATAATAATGATTTTTTTTCATATTTGTCAAAGTAAATTCGTTTACCAAAATATCATCGTTACTATAATCAGATTCATACGCATAATTACCATAATCGGTTCGATTTTCATTAAAGTCACGAAAATTCAAAGTAATGTCTTCAGTCACATGATTAATAAAAAATAGCTCTTCAATTTTTGCAAACAAACGTTTGCTTTCGTCTAATTCTGCAGATGTAATTATTGAAGGCTGTATGTTGTATTTTTTTATTGATGAATTTAAAATAGATTGAATGACGTTCATCACGAAATTCATTTTTTTCAACAGAAAATCAAAAGTGACATATGGATGGGTTTTGAATTTTGATACGTTGCTAGAAAACGAGCAACTATGCATGACAGACTTCCACCCGGCATTTTGGAAAGTGATTGGTAGAAAAGGAGCTCTGCTTTTGTCATTAACATACTTGTACACTTCAAAGATTCTTATATGGGAGTTTGGAGGTCTCCAACTTTCTGCTTTAACTGTGAGAACATGTATTTTATTGTCTATTTAAGCTACTTTTCCTCAAGGCAGCATTTGTTATCCGCAAAAAAAGAGAGACAGAAACGAACCCACACACAAATACAGAGCTTTATTTTTTAATCGTCCAATACACTTTATGCGTTTAGGTCATAAATTAACTTTAGGAGGGAGTGTTGACTAGAAGATAGTCTGAGAAAGTGTGTGTGTGTGTGTGGGGGGGGATACTGGATAACAGGAGAGGAAGAGAGGTAAGAAATAAGGGAAGAAATGTTTTGCAGAAAACAGTTATAAAAAGTATATTTAATAAAGGAAAGGATAAGAAATTCAGCTTGCTACAGTAATTTCATAGTTAAATCTAGTTAGTTATAACCAATTTCCATTGTATGTGTATATATATATATATATACACATGTAGTCATGCACACAGGAGTAACTTGAGAGTTAACTATAGCGTAAATCGGGGAGGGGGGAGAAACAAAAAACCTAAAATTGTGTGGAAAAATATGATTTTGCCTCTTTTTTGAAAACTGGGGAGAAAGTGCCCCCTCTCGCCCCCAAAAGGTTACTTCTATATACATGCAGAATAAAACGTTTTTCAACATATGGTTACGAAATATATTATATATATAATGCAGTCAGAATGGGGGGGGTGTCCACAAAAGTGTAGTTGCCATAATATAGCAAAGGCGATGTTGATGGTATACTGAACTACTAGTGAGTATAAAGGACTAGGGATTGTTTTTTCTAGCATTATATGTAATCCCCACTTAATAAACTCTGTGCTCGGAAAAAAAGTACATCCACCACATTTAATATGAACATTACTTTTACTTCAGAAAAATTACACAAGTGAATAACAAGTATGTGTAATTAACTCAAATAGTACTATAATACATATTTTAGAAATGTGCTTCAATGGCACTATAAGGTAGAGGCTTGGAATGCAGTCTTTGTCAAAACCAACAACTGATCTTAAATGGCATCAACACACAAGACGCTTCCCACCGTTTCACTAAAGTACACCCATCCTATTATTGACTAGTATTTTGCCTTTATGTGTTACAATTTAAATTGTCTGTGTGTGTGTGATATGTCTGTATGTATGAATATACAATCACCTATGTATTACTGATATCACCATGTAAGGTGAAAAGTCATGATCGAATCCTTCTATCAATCGCATTCCAATTTTACAATAAATAAGAAATATTAAGGACGGTTGATGAAAACTAAACCAAAAATAGAAAATTCTAAGGGCCTGTGGGAACCCTGTGAAACTCTGTTATTTTCTTTGAAATCACTAGTTTCTTTCCTAAATATGTTAAAGACAGCATTTCTGTCCTATAAAATCTATTATAAAAACAGCAAAAATATTTTTTGTTAGTTTTATATGTAAAAACTGTTCATTGAAAGATAGAATGAATAAAACAATGTTGGATATGAGGAGAGGGATTTGGGTGTTAAAACTCCCCCCATTGTAAAAAATTTCCAAATTATAAATCAAACGACAGTTAAAGACACCGGTTTTTTTTTTTTAATCAACCCTCACCTTTTTGAATGTGCAGAGGCTTGAAAATGAAATTTTCTAACTGATAAAGCATGGTTTAAAATCTAAATATCTGGCTTTGATATTTGTTGTTTGAATAGCTGCTGAATTAGAATTTTATGTAAGTTTAATTTCTTTTAAATCCAAAATTTTCTGGTAAGTAGACAAATATGAAATTATACTCTTCATTAAGAACAGGTTTAAAACATAAAAATTACATAATGTTTATCAAATTTTAATTTCTTTTATTATATTCAATACAGACAAAATAAGAAATAAAAAAAAACTTGTTAAGAACAGGTATATTCAAAAAGCGAATTCTTATGCACCTGGAAAACCAAATACAGTGTTACCTCCCAATAACGGACACCCAGAGGACTGGGCATTTTGTCCCTTAAATAGAGATGTCTCTTCTTTGGAGGTACATGTGTTGATACACATTCTGGGAACCAAATCATTTCTTTAATAGAAATTCCTTTATGAGAGGTAACATTGTATCAGTGGCAGCCAATGGAGAGATTCAAGTAACGCCAATTCACTAAAACACAATAACATGGTCTACACGCATCAAGAAATTGGGTTTTTACCCCATTTAGTAAATAAGAAAAATATTTTCAGTAACGTTGGATTTTAGTGAATTAGTTTTACGCAGTTTCACTTAAATCTTGCCACGGGCATCTACTGAACTGAGTAATATGTGTAAAAAAAAAAAAAATACAAATATGAAATAATGATTTACTTGTAACTTGATAAATTATGGAACTTTCACTTGATATTCTCTTGCTTACTGATGACACGCTAATCGAGTAGTTTCGTCCAGGTAGCAGGGATGTTAGATTTATGCTTGTGTTCTGAACAACTAAGAGACTTCCTCCACTATTGTATGTTTCCATATCGCTGTATTTTATCTATTAAAAATTTATCACGTTAAAGAATAGGGTTGAACGAATTGTCAGAGTTGAATATCTTAAATAAAAGAAAAAGCTATATACAGGGTGTTTATAAAGTCCTTGTGTCTTTAAGTGTGAATAACTTTTTAAATAAAAAGTAAAAATTAAAATGAATATAACGTTGGTTAGCTTTCACATTACATTTTTAAAAATGAATGTATGATACACTACACTTGGACAAAACACACAAAATCACAGTTAAAAATTTAATTATAAAACATTGATAGCTATTTTGAAAGCACAGAGATTCCCTCTTCAGAACATACACAAAACTGATGTTGTGCAACATGCAAAGGTTTTCTGTTGCCAACCGACCAATCACAAATTAATACTCCAGTAAAAACGCAGCCACTAACCTATAGCTGATTTCACCGATATAAAAAATTTCGAGTAGGATATTGGAAAGTATAATAGCTCAATATGAAAAATGCATCATTGATTATATAAGCAAAAATGGAGAATATGTGGAATAATGTTAACTCATAATTGCATATTAAATATAATATACAATTGATAATTAAAAACTACCCAATATTATACTGGCTTTAATTTTATGACTTATTTAACGAAACCAATGACGTTTAAAAGTGCACAAGGTATTTATAAACGTACAATGTAGAGGAATAATTATAATTTTCGAATTGTTGAAAGTATACATATTCATCATATTTTACTTTGGCCAATGTTTAAATGAGAATGAAATATATAATATTGATTACTCGATAAGAGTCTTGAGTGCTGTTACTATTTGCTTCCCATTCAACCCAGATTTCTCCAACGCCGCTTGACGATGAATTCACAATTCTTACAGGTAATGGCCCTGAAAAAGTAAGACACATATAGTTTGAATATAAAGTAATTATATAGGTAAAATACACTGTACCGTATTTATTTAGAAGGTAAATTCACAAACCAATTATAGTTATAATCCAAAATGGGTTATTTAACAATTGTTTTGACAGAAATGATCTGTCATCACCAGGACCAAAATTTATATAGCCTTCTCTGCTGCCATCGATTGGAGGTTCTGATTGGTGACAACAAAGGCAAGATAAATTTTCATTCTCAAGATGACAGACCATTAATGTCAGGTCAAAATAAGTATGCAAACAACCCATTTTTAAGTTGCAACTGTAATAGTTTTTGTGAATTTACCTTTTAAAATAGTTTAGATATATTAAAATGTTTGAACATCTGACGGCATAACAACAAATGCTCATTAATGATTACACTTACATTAAAGTCAATCTCAAGATCTTACAGGATGCTCCAATTAAGTTTGGTAACTTATATTTATAAAAAATAAGTATAATTCAAAGCTAGAAATAAAATAATCATGAATAACAATGATCAAGTCACTTACGAGTTGTCACATTGGCAGTAACCGGCCAACTGGCAACGTTACCACTCACTGTTTTTACCACAACTTCATATGTATGGCCTGGTTCTAGCTCTTCATCAAAGGTAACAACTCGTTCTTCTTCTTTGTTGATTAAATATCGTACAGTATTTCTAATACCAAGGGCTACTTGATATCTGTCAAACTCAGCCAAAGTTTTTGGAGGATCCCATCGTACATCAAAAGCATAGGACGCCAGTCGACTTTGGTCGTATGTCACATTCGTAGGTGGAAGAGGCACTTGTAAAAGACAAATAAGTAACAATACAATAAGAAAGTAATGACACAGTAAATAAGCAATAACACAATAAGTAAGTAATGACAAACTACAAAAACAGCATATAAAAGTAATTTGACTACTTAAAGTATTTTCAAGTGAAAACAATTATAGGAAATGACACTACCGACTAAAGATAATTACCTGTTCGGTACTGAGCTTTAGTTGGCTCACTAATTTGTGTTTGGCTAACAGTTTGAACAGAAATATTATAATTTCTGCCTGGTACCAGGCCATAGAACGCTGCTTGAGCTGGCCCTGGAGGTTCCCTGTCCTTATCAGCAAACAGAACAGATTCAAGAGCGTCTTCCGGCATAATGCTAACCCTGTATTTGTCAAATATTCCAGAGGGATATGGAGGCTGCCACAAAACCAGCAATGTTGTTTCATTGCGAAACCAAACAATGAATCTTCCAGGTGTATTAGGCTCTAGAAAATTAAGATTCAATTCATTATTTAAAGATCGCTCAAACTTACAGATAGTATTCACACACTAATCAGCACTAAACACCTAGTCACATGTCCCTTATGGTTAAGCTTAGCCTGGTTTTAGCACATTATTGAATGCTTCTGCTTTTCTCTTAGTCAAACTATAAATCTGCATCTGAGCGTTTCAAACATAATAAATACATTACAGCTTGGATATTTTTTTGTTTAAATCAAATATGTGAATTAATGGAAAGTACATTAATATAAACTATATTATCATTGATTACATAAGTTTGAACTCTCCCAACAATAGAACTACATGCTGAAGTTTATTACATCAGAACTGTATGTGTGCCACAGTTGAACATATAACAAAACAATTTAGAAATTGAAGACTAAGTAAAAAGAACGAAGAAATATTTCATTATAAATAAAATTCTGATAGGAAGATGGAGTTTTCAGGTAACTTACCAAAATGTATAGCCTATACATATACAACAGTTTTGTTGATATTATATTTATATTATAATTCAAGTTTTCCTGATATTTTCAAAAGATGGTACTTTAAATATTTGTTTTAAAAATTTTAAAGTTTTCAAAAATACAAATGCATAATTTTTATCCAATACTCACTAGTGGTGAAATTTTTGGTAATGAAAACTGAAGAATCTTGCCCATGGAACACAGAATATAGCTGCACTTCATATGAGGCTCCTGGGGTGAGATCCCGAAGAAGGAATGGTGTAGTGACATGACTGATATATTTGTTGCGGACCAAATTATCGTCTTTTTCTGACAGAGGAACCAAAGAAAGCTTAAAACCAGAATATCCACCTTTCGTTGGAGGTTCCCATAAAGCTTCAGCAACTTTTCCTCCAAGAATATTAATTGTCAAATTTGTTGGTGGATCAGGAGCTTAAAAGATACCAGAAAAAACTCAATAAGTTATTGAAACATAGACAAACTTTACTAGTCTCCCCTGCTCAGGGGCAGCTGCCGGGGCCCCCATTTGGATGAGGGCACCAATTTGAAGTCAAGTTTAATTTTTTTAATTGACCAAATAGTAGAAAATCTCTTTAAATAGAAACAAGTTTAGAGAAAATGTTAGAGATATCCTTAGAGAATATCTTTCACAGACCTTTGGCTACTTTTATAGGGTATATGATTAACAATGCATCTGCGAAAGTCTTCTGTTTTCTACAGAGAGGATGCCAAATAGCAATCTTTGCCAAGTCACCTAGTATTAAGGAGCCTATACACATTCCAGCCAACCACAGGGGTCAAACCACACAGACCAGCCAGATTTCCCTAGTGAATCTACATGCTACAGAAACCTCTTTGACTGTTATCATTTATTATCGTTACCATAATCATCAGTGAAGAACAGTTTGGGCATGGTGACAGCGATGTCAATGTGTTGGTGTCACTCAGTCCTCAATCAATCGGATACTTTTTTTTTTAATCTTGCTCTGGTGGCTTGCTTTGGACAACCTCTGTGGTCAGCGGGAATATGTGTAGGTATTAATGAAGAAATTTTATGGAGAAAAGTCAACACTTTCGGAATAGAAGGCGTCAAACTTTAATCAATGTAAACTCACATTTGCTTTTTAAACACATCTCGCTAATAATATGTTAGTTTTCATTTAATATTAGTCAATTAATTAGCTGATTCCTGACTCCAGCCAACTGCTTTAAGATTAGTTTAATAACCGTTCAAGTATTAATGGAGCAAAAAAAGCAATTTACTTGTTGATAATGTATCTGTCCATATCTGCCTGTTCTGCACAGTGGAATTTGTAAAATAAAGTGCGAAGGAATACTCTGCTCCTGGTAACAGACCTTCAATGCTCAGTGGGTCATGAATCCGAGAAGGTGCTAAGCTGATGTTTGATGGCACCCCAGTTCCGATTTGGGTGGAATCGTACAGGAGGTGATAGGAACCATCGGAGGCAACCGGCACCTCTTGTGGTATCCGAATTCGTAAGTCTGCAGCAAAACATACCTAAAAGTTAATAAGAAATATGCAGTTAAAAGACAAGTGAATATTTTTAAATGCAAGATTAGAACAGAGTTCAAAATTAGTGGGTGAATGGGTACATTGTGCACATGAAATTTTATCCGTGCACATAAATTTTTAATTTGGGTGCACGCAGTGCACTTAACTATTCAAAACCATGGCTACTTACTTTTTTTTTTCAAGAACAGTGACATACGGAATAATTTTATATAATTTTCTCAATGTATCTGCATTTGCTTTGAATTTTTTTTTATTACAAACGAATGTTCAATTATTTTGAAAAGTTGCATTTTTTTAGCTGACATGCTTTAATATAATAGCTATACTTACATTTTACCCGTTTTTAAGGTTGAGGTTTACTTTCTATTCCGTTCGTTACTTGTACACTTAACTAGTATTTAGTGCACCTAAGTTACAAGACTTGGGTGCACTTGTGCACCTGATTTAAAAAGTTAATTTTGACCCCTGGATTAGAAATAAATTGCATTATAATGTTTATGAATATCAATAAATTTTGCAGGATTTAAAAGTTTTCTTTTATAAATTATATAACCGTCATCATCGTGTCTACAAGAAATTTTATATTTTATTTTATTTTCGGTTATATCAGACACTATGTTGTTTCTATTATATTAGGAACGATGGTTCTTCAGTTACCTTAGATATGACTGTTCAGTTTCATAAACCATGATATAACCTTCAATTATGTAAAGGCGATATATCCTTCTCTCGGTTATATAAAATACGATATATCTTTTTCACCCAAAACAAAAATGCTGTAACTTGAACCTTTATGTGGATGCCGAAAATTAAGTATAATACGATATATCTTTCTCTCAGCTATATAAAATGCGATACATCCTCTCAGTTATATAAAATGTGTCCCTTCTTACAAAATACGATATATCCTCATAGTTATATAAAATACGATATCTCTTAAGTTAGAAAATACGAAATTCTCACGGTTATATAAATGCCACAGTTCTCTATTTTTATTAAAGCAGACGTTTTTCCCATTTGTATTAAGCCAAGGGCTGAAGAAGTTGCTTTTGTCTGAGGCAGGGGGAGCTTGAAAAAGAGGAGGGGTGGGAAAGATGTACTTCTTAATAAGACCTGGATTTTCATGCATAAAATTTAGCTCAAATAATATGCAAATATGCACGAAATTATTGCAAACTATGCATGGAAATATGCAAAAATATGCAAGTGCATAGAAATCTGGACCCTACTCATAAGCGATGTTTCGAAATGTATAAAATAACAATTTATTGAAACAGTGCAAGTGTTCTTGGAATTATTGCATAACATATATACTGAAATGCATAAAAAATATCACTTTGTTACGTCCTTGAAATACAATCAGGCGCAAAATTAATGAACACTACACCAAAATGTATAAAATATGGAGATATATTTGAAAATATGACATCATAGGCACTAGCTTGGGCCCAAGGATGCCGACAGTGCGGAATTTAGGGGTGGGGAGGCAAAAGCCTTAAAAAATGGAAATTTTCTATCTCACCTTTTAATTTTAATTTTTTATTTTCAGAGAAAATCGAAATATGGTAGGAGGGGAGTAAATGGCCCTCTCTTCCCTAAACCTGCCGTTGCCCATAGCTTGGATTAGAAAATATTACACTTGGTCTTGACTTGGAAAGTATTACACATATTGAGAAATAACCCCACATAAGCGTGAACACACATAAAATTATTTTTTCCAACTTTAATGTTATCTAATTATAGTATTTTAAATGGAGACATATTCAGGAGCTTTTTTTTTTATTATTATTTTCATTTTTAAAAAACTTCATTTTATTTATTTTTTTTAAAAGAAAGACTTCAAAAAACGTCGAATTAATATGATTGTATTTTTTTAATCCGCTTGAAATTCAAACTTTTGAAAAATTTACAGGAATATTCCAAAATATTCAGAAATGTTCAAAATATGAAAAATATGCAAAACATTGAAATCCGGGCCCTATAAAAAAGATTTAAAATTGTCATTCCTTTGCTAATAATTAGTTAATAAGCTAATTATTGGCAAAGGAATGACAATTTAAAATTTTTTTTTGTGTGTGTGTGTCTTGGAGACTCTAGAGATTACCCACAAGTTCATATAAACCAGAGCAGCAATAGAATTAGATATTAATGTATAAAAACAAGAAACTTGTTTAAACCAAGTAAATTAGAAAATTAAGGTCAAGGGTTAGTGTAGAATAAAAAAAAAAAGAGTAAGAATAAATATGTGTCCCAAAAACAAAAAGCATATTAAATATAAAAATGTGGCATTTTTATATTATTCGAAGACTGCCACAAAATACTGAATACGAAAAAAAAAACTTAAAATAAATCAAACGATACTATATCGCAGCGAGATTTTTCATGGAGGGCCGTCGCCCCCATATTAAGCACGCTATCTCTCTCCTCGGTATATTAAACTCACGACTCTCTAATTACAGTAAATATATAATTTCATATATTGGGAACTAAAAGTACTGCATTTGATACGATAGAATATAGTCCTATACCAGAGGAGGGAAACCTGCGGCCTTTTGGATGAATCCAAATTTTGCAAACCAAATCCTTTTATTTTTATTAATATGATTTTGTTCATCTTATTTATGTACTTTATTTGTATTATTTGAAATGAACGTATTTAAAATACAAAAAATAAAAAGTTTCAACGAAATTATCTTCCCAAACTAACCGCCATAATCAAAGCATTGGTAAACCAGACAGGCTATTTTTGCTTGTCCAATGTCTATCATTTGTATTAGTTTCTCTCATAAGGCCGGAGTACATTGAAAGCGAATATGAACACTTTTACCGAAAGCATTGAACGAGTATCTACTAAAATAATAATAAGTACAGTTGGCCATTTCGGTTAAACGGAGTTCGAAGAATCGGACATCTGCTATATATATCTAATCAGTGGTGTAGGAAAATGAGGCTGAAGCCCCCACCCATTAGGTGGCAAAATACATTGTTTCATTTAAGGCCAAATCATATGAGCTGAAAACACTACTTGAGCCCTCATAATTTTTGGATTGCTATTCTGCTGTATCTAAGTGAAATTTGTTGAATACGCCCTTCTTCGACTAATTAATTAATAATTAGTTTAATGGGGCTTTCCATCATGAAAAGGTTCCCCACCCCTGCCCTATATAAAGAGTTAAAAAGCAAAGGCTGGTGCTTTATGTTAAGAGACAATACAATTACTACAAGCGAAAATTCCTGCAACTTAATTAGAAATAAACTTTAACGTCGAAATTCACGAAACCTTGAAACTGATTTATTTAACGTCTACGCCGTAAATAACTCGCGGTTCTTTTGTTTTTTTTTAAAGAGCCGGAAGAATTTTGACGTTACCAAATCTCATTCAAATTCGTTTTTTCTGTTGAAGAGAAGTGCTTTATGCTGCTTAAGTTCAAATGTGTCTTATCTCCTCGGTTTTTCAAGTGCACTTAAGTGAATTACTTTTTTCCCCTTAGTTCCATTTAGCTTCTGTTTTACTTCAACTTCGTACTTCTTTTCCAGTGTCTCTAAAATACCACGATTTGATTTCACTGTGTGCAAAATTGTTCTGCGTCTCATCTCATACAAGGTCAACCAAACTAGAACTAAGTCCCTACAGCTGGATGGAAAAGTAAAAAGCTGTGAAAACCACTTTCTCAATTATGTGTTCTAATGCGAAAGGACACCTAAGGTTAGGCCGGGATCCAGCACCATGGCTAGATGATCTTTCGCGCCCCCTAGCCAGGGACATATTCTTCCCTGTGAATTAATTAAGCCGATTTTACGTCGCTCGCTTACGCCTCTGGCGTGGGCCTTCCACGCCACAAGAAGGCATGGCATATAGAACAGTGTTTCCCAATCTTCAAGTCGCGATCCCTCTTTGTCCACCGCTGCCACATTTGCATAATAAAAGCATTTTTAACGGAGTAAAGAAAACACATTAAATATAAAATTATAATATATTACATTAAATATAAAATTATAATATATTACGTTAAATATAAATTATAATGTATTACGCTAAATATAAAATTATAATATATTAATTATGCATTGAATTCGCGGTAAGTCGAAAAGCACGCAGTTTTAGTCTCTTACATTTCGGATCAATAATGCATTCGCGTCTTTTCAAGATTTTCTCTTTACTCATCAAAATGGTTGATAGCATGTTGGGTGGAATGCCATATTTCTCTGCTGGATCCTTTTCCCTTAAATTCGAATTTTTCTCGAAATCTCTTTTCAAATCCACTTTTTTGTTTCAAATTAAGAATATTTGCGTTTACACATCTTAAAACACTCTGCTTAAAACCTCGTAGCATTCACTAAGCGCTCAACAAATGACCACAAACATTTCATTGTTTGAAAAGTCATGCTTGGAAATGCAAGCAGGAATCTGGAAAGGTTCTGATTGGTTACAAACTCTTACAGCGGATGCCAATAAGGCTGAAGAGAATTTCGACTTAGGAAAAAATTTACGTTGAACCTTAATGGACGGGACCGGGGACTGGGTAAAAACCTCGACACACACGAATATTCCACTTATCGCGTATTCACTGCATCTATTAATGCATATTAATAACATCTATTAATGCATATTAATAACATCTATTAATGCATATTAATAACATCTATTAATGCATATTAATAACATCTATTAATGCATATTAATAACATCTATTAATGCATCTATAATAATTGCATATTAATAACATCTATTAATGCATATTAATAACATCTATTAATGCATATTAATAACATCTATTAATGCATATTATAAACAAAGTTAACAAAACGCCTTAATAGAATATTGCAATGTAGCCATATATTGAAATATAAAAGCGTTGGAAACATTTGGTATGAAATTCTTTATAAAAATAAAAGCAACTCAAAATAATTGCGGCGATTCCCCAGGTTTGAAACCACTCATTTAGAAGGTCTTTCACATTCCAAATGAGATTTCGAACTGTAAAAATTCAATTACTGGTATTAGTAATTAAACCATTAAAAAAAAATTGTCGGAGGATGCAATGATGTGGACTATATTTAAGATTCTTTCTATTATAAACCGCAAATTGGCGACTATTTCTTCATCTAACAATTTTTGATGCGTTCTCATTTCGGACATTACTTTTTTTCCCCCCAACATTTCTTTGTGGACATATTCCTGAATCTGATCGTTTATGCATCACATAGTAGCTGTTCTCTGTTAAGTTTATCCAGTTTTCATGGCAAAATGCTTGTAAAACATTCGATGATAGAAGATGGACGATCGTCCATTTTCCCGGATGGTAGCGTTTGTCTTCCAGGAAGCCATGGACAGCGGAAGATCGAAATGCGATTTTTAACCGTATCATACACTCGGGATATTTTCGTACATTGAAGTACAGTCAGCCAGGCATCCCGAATACTGGAACCATTCTTGGCATTGAAAAAACAATCACCATTATTACCATAAAGACAATATCGACATTTAAAAAAATTCGAATAGGTTTAGTTACGTATTAGAGTAAATATAGAGTGTTTCAGGTTCAACCTCCCTTATAACGATAAACCGTCTATAACCGTGATATCTTTTCTTGGTCTTTAGAATGCAGTTATAGATAGATATCACTGTATTTTGATGTGAAACGCATGGAATGTTTTGATCGAATATTTTTTTTTTTTTACCTGCCATATATTAGAGTGCTCGATACGATTTTTCGATAATCGAAAAACAGAAGTTAGTCCCAATTAAATTTGATAACTGACACTCTATTGCACTTGTCAATTTTACGTTAGCATATGATATCATAAGATAATTCTCGACACAGAGGAGGATTTACGATTTTGCCGCTTAACTTTAAACGTAATTAGAGGCATAACAGAGATTTTAGCGCTTTCGTAAAGCTCTTAATTTGAAGCCCATAATGGTTATTTGGAATTCGTCTTTTCGCAAGTATTCGTAAATTTGGCGCCTTTTGAGCCTCTCTCGAGGCGACACCACTGGCAGCTTTCCATTTGCCGATTTCAAATTACGATTCTGAACATAATAATTCGAAATTAATTCTACTAGCCACCAAACTATTCAACCGCGCCTTTGCAAATTCGTCATTGGAAAACTTTTCGTCGAAAATTTGCCGCAGTAGGCGGCTACAGCCTATTGGTAAATCTGCCACTGTCTCGACATGGTGCAAGTTATTGTGCTCTAACTTCGAAGTTCCACGGTAGGACATATAGATCAATTTTCTGAAGATATTATCTAAAATGGTGAAATTTTTTACAAGACTGTAGTCTCAAAGGCATTTCCCCCGCAAGAGGGGAGGGGGGCTCACAGGGCGCTAGTCGGGGGGGCGTGTCGGGGGTGGAGGTAGTATGGCCGGTCAGCAAACTAAGTGAGATACACAAAAGACAAACAGCAGGTTTATAACATAATGACATATTATTATTGTCCATCCAACGAAACTTCTACCACTTTTGTGCATTGCATACACATTGAAGATGGCGCTTTACGAAGCCCGAAGAGGAAAGTGTTTGCTAAAGCAAGAACCAATCGAATACGATAATGACGAATCTGGATATATCTAAAAATATGATTGTGAACAACAATATTTCTAGACATATCCTAGAAAGAATCATTTAATTGCGAAACTTGAAAGGCACCAAAAACAGAGATTTGCGATCAACTACTGATCCAACCCAGAACCTAACATCAGCCGATTCTCCCATCCTCGCTTCCCCCTTTCTTATCAGGGTCCATTCTTACAGAACCAGAAAATGGCTTTACCATGGTACAGATAGGCATTTATGTCTAACAAGTCATTGAGAAATTGGGATTTAGACAATGCGCAAGTCAAACTGGCTTTCCACTGGCCGGTTATCGTCATAATAACAAGCTGTAGTACAACGATTTTAAAACAATTACTGCTCTAAGTCCCTACTAAACTTATCATTCGTTTTGAGGCCCAATTGGCCTAGGGTCAATCTGGTACATTCTATCTCCTATTGTTTCGAAAAGCGCATGCCAACAACACTTTTCATGACCTCGAGTGCCCTACTCATTAGGATATGGTCTTTCCGTTGACCACATATCGAATTGAGGTCATCATCTAATGCCAACCAAGTTTTGCATACAATCGTGAAAAAATAGCCGGGCCCGTGTTTGAATAGGAAATAGGCAGAAACAATAAAAAGGACATATTTCTTTTCCAGGAATAGACGACTATCAGATGCATGATCAATAGTTCTGATTGAAAATCTTTATGATGGAATAATAATAGGAGTTTGAACGGACGTTCGTTCTGAATGCCCTTTAAAACTGCCGTTATATCAAGAATTAGAAATTGCACATGTAAAAATTTTAAATGCAGCGAAACTTTCCTAAGGCGACCACCGTCGGTTTCGTGAAAAAGAGATCGCTCAGTGAAGTGGTCTCTGAATGGAGGTAAATTTAGCATTGGGTCTATGGGTGGGTGAGGAAATCCGTTTACAGAAAAAGTGGTCTTTAAGGGAGGTGGCCGTTAAGAGAGGATTTACTTACAGTAAAATCTATCTAACGATACTCAAGGGACCGGAGGAAAAACATTGTTATAGATTTCACTGTGTATGTTATAGGTAATATATATTCAAAGCATAGGCGTATGCAGAAAATTCATAAGGGGGAATCTGAAATGGGGAGGAATGAGGGGATCCTCCTCATACGATGACTTTCTATGACATTGTAACTCGTGGCTGCATGACCTGACAGCTTTGCGCCCGTTGACATTTTTATCTACTCAGTAAGACGCGTCGAATGACATCTAATTTGTTGTGGAACGCTGATAGACAAAATCCTAATAACGTTGGAGATCCTTCTTGTAGGATAACCTTCTATGACCTCTAACTCGTGACTGCATGATCTGACAGCTTTGCGCCCATTGACATATTTCATTTACTCTGTGAGACGTGTCGAATGGCATTTGATTTGTTGTGGAACGCCCATATGTCATTTTTGGCATCCTCCTTTGTAGATTATCCACTTTCTGAAGTTAAGCTACTCCATGATCACAAGTTGAGCTCAAAGCGAAAGAAAGAGCAAACTCAATGTTTCTTTTTTGATCCGGATATGCTGTGGTCTATTGTGCGTTCGCGCAGACCTGACGCCTGATACCGTTAGCAGACAGGTTAGTCCATTGCAGTTTAGGGAAGGGCATCTTGCCGAAACTGGTTTTTCATGTGGGAAAAACCAGTTCCTCCAAGACGGCCTTCCCTAAACTGCAATGGACTAACCCGTCTGCTAACGATATCACGCGCCAACTGAGCGCGAATGCACAGTACCTAATTGCCAGGCTTTATCCATGACATATACGAGATGGTTTTCTTCAGTGACTATAGGCATCATTTCCCCCAAAAGCATGTGCTTACTTCGCACCTCTGTATCACAGTTTGGTAATGAATACATAAATTAGTAATCCTATTGAATATCTAATACAGTAAAGTATAAATACAACTTCTACATGTATTAGAAAACTGAAACATGTGTGACTTATTTTATTGCGGTTATTTGAAACCAACCTCGCAATGTCCCGGAGATATTACGCGTCCCGATTTCATAATGATAAATAATCGTGTTGGAATGTGTGTGAATCGTTGACAATATATAACTATGATTTACTATCTACTTTCACAATTCTTTATATCCTCTCTCATACACACACAGTCGATTTCTCTTTCATAAATTTTGCCATTTTTTCCGCAATGTGACTTGATTTCAGAGTTACATAGTACTTTTTAAAATCGGAAAAAGCCTAGCATTTATTACTTGAAATTGAGCCCGCTTTTGTTTTTTTAGAGGTCCGGCGTAATGAAGACTCATTGCCACTTTAAAATCCTATCACTAGATCCTATTACCAGACCCTATCACTAGGGCAATAATTTTTATCGTGGCACGAATTTCCGCGACTTTTTTCGCAAATTTCAGAGTTTTTTGTACATACGTTGTATGCAAATGTTAATTGTAGCGGCTTTATTTTCAAAGTTTAAAAATTAAATACCAGCATTTTCGTTGGACCCAAGATCTTCGTTATATACGGGTGGTACTGTAATTACACAGGTTTAATTTACACAACATGGAGCCCCAGAGAAAAAATTTGCCTAGGGCCCTATGAAATCTTAATCCAACACTGAAAGCCGAGAATTCACCAACATTCACAAGAAAATGGCATGTTTTATCATGGTGCGAGGGACCTATTCCGAGGCCCCAAACACTGCACTTTTTTACAATTCCAAACACCTGCTCCGGAAAAAAGCCACCTGAAAGGAAAGGCACCTATTATTAAGAAAGAAAGAAAGGTGCACATAACCGCAATAAGAGTTCGGAAAAAAAAAAAGGTTGACGAGGACGTACTACAAAAAGATTAAACACATTCGCGAACAGCAATTTATTTATGGACTTACAATTTGAAGACAGATTTACTCGTATTGATAAGTTCCGTTTAAGCATAATTCATGCTTCTGATTCACATATGCATAATGATCGTCAGAGATGAATCATGATCTATTATTTTGTGAACCTAAATACAATACTTGACATTGTAATTGCTCAGCCACTTTTGATGTGGACAATTCTAGCGCAATTCAAGACAATCCTAATGTGTGATGGGGCAATTTCAATGTCGAGCAGACAAAGTTCCTATACATAGGACAATTCTAATGTGTATTTGGGGTAATTTCGATGTCGAGCAGACTGGAAGTTCCTACCTACATTACAATTTTAACCTGTAGTGGGGCAATTTCAATATCGAGAAGACAAAGTTCCCACCTAAAGGATAATTCTAATGTGTGTTGGGGCAATTTCAATATGGAAGAAACTGGAACTGCCACACTTAGAGGAAAATTTAAATGTATGGTAGGATAATTCCAATATTTCGCAGACTAAAATATCCCTCTGTAGAAGGACAATTTTAATGTATCTGGGACAAGTTCAGCCTGCCTGACATTGACATTTCCTCTCCTCAGATTAAAATTTTCTCTTCAGTTGGGGCAATTTCGATGTCGTATGGCTATACACTTACGTTTAAAGTGAAATGCAACATCCAAAAAACATTATTATGTTTCACTGTTTTTGATTAAACAGGCCAATAACAATAAATTGACCTCGGTGTAACTCTTCAATCCAGTGGAATAGCGCAAAATTCAGCCCCCCCCAAAAAAAAATATATATTTGGAACCCCTGTTTCAAAAATCAATTGCGGCCCATGTGAAAGATTGAAAAAATTTTACCTTCATTTTCTTGTCATTAATGTGGAATTTTCTAGGAAGTACAAAAACACTTTCTTTGCGAGAAAAATGTATCAGATTTTTTTTGTTCGTTTTTAGTTTATTTTACGGAAAAAAGTTTGATTTTTTCGATAGTTCTGAATAAAATCTGGGGTTCAGCGTAAAAAACGATTTTTATCCGCAAAATCCTCTACTAAAGCATCTATAGCTAAGTGTTGAGTGCAAATCATTTTCGATAGATATAACGCTTTGAGTCGATAGTTTTTCTTGCGACATAGAATTTCATAGATAGTTCTTTATCAGTTTTAATTTGGAAAGCGATATTTCAGCACCAGCAACTGGAAGAGTTAGAAAATTTTTAATTGCGATGGAAACATATAGAAAGCTGGACAGTAGAATATTATTTTTAATTAATAAAAGTTCAGCTAAATCTTTCACTGATCCACTTTTTATTTCGGATATGTTTTTCCGAAGAACGTTTCTTACAAGTAGTAATTGTTGAGGAAATTCCGAAGAAAGGTCAGTAGAAATTTCCTGAGCAAGTTTTTTTAGCGGCAGCATACAACTCATCATTTTTATGATTGAGATTGTGAGGAAATATACATTCAAATTTGCGCACCGTCTCCTTCATGCTCAAGAATCTGTTGTTTATTTGGGCCAGAATAAGATCGACATTTGTGTAAAACGCGTTGACTTTAAAAGACTGCTGAGGATCACTTAGTTGCTGGTCTTCACTAAGCTCATCAAAAAATCTTTTCGTCCCAAGTTTTCATTTTTTTAAAATTCGCTTTCAGTTCCCCCACGAGTTAGCTATTGCGTTAGCAACGTCTTTAATTTCATGGAAACTACTACTAAAATTTTTTAAATTCTCTGCAGCTTCGAGCATTTTAGTTACTTTACACAAATTTTCATCAAGGGACTGAAGAAGTTTTGACAATAAATTGGTTGTTCTAATATTTTTGATAGTATTGCGGTGTGTGTAAAATGAATTCTTATCTTTACATATATTTTTTTAGGCCACTAGCTTCATTTCGTTCTTCCAACTTTTTAGATGTTATTGTCAAATAACTTAACGCTTTCATAATATCTTTGTATCGGAAGGGGATGGCAAAAACGGCATCATGTCTTGACGACCAGCGTGTAGGACATAACTTTTTCAGTGTCGGAACTTCTCGTTTACCTTTTTCACAGCTTTGTAAAAGTTCCCACTTTTTAATACTCTGGCTAAAAAAAACTCTATAATCTTTGAACGTGATCATAAAATAAACTTACTTCAGGTATTTTAATAGCGTTGTTTAGAACCAGATTCAAATTGCGGGCTGCACAGTGAAGATATGTTGTATTTTCTTCAATTTCTCGAATTCGCCTTTGTACTCCACAATAAACGCCACTCATTACAGCTGCACCATCAAATCCTTGGCCACGGCATTTAATTAGGGAAATGCCCTTACTTTCAATGGCATTAATTATTTCCGTAGCCAAGCCCTCAGCACTGCCGTCAGAAATACGAATAAAGCCAAGAAAACGTTCGTTAATTTTCAACTCTGTTGGTGATCCATTGTCATCTACATTTATGGTAACGTACCTGAATATCTGACTAAGCTGGTCTTGTTGTGAAACATCTTGAGTTGTGTCAAATATGATGGAATAAAAGGAGCCGTGAATTTCTGAAATAATCTCATTTTGCATTCTTGAAGAAAGCAAGTCAATTAATTCGTTCTGTATTTGAGGACTTAAATGCGTAGTTTCGTTTTCCCACTATTTTCATTAAACAATTTAAACAGACTTGCATCGTATTTTGCCAACAGTTCTATTACATCTAAAAAGTCCCCCCCCTACGTGACTGGCCTATGTGTCCTCTAAATGCCACATCTGATGTGGCCCAAATAAGAGTGACATCACTAATGCATTTTAAAATTTTTCCAGAAATTAATTTCTTGTTTCAAATTACTATCTAAAAGAGTATAGACTGTAGCGTCTTTTTTCCATAAAGAATATGTTACGCACGCTTGCAAGTGGTAATAAGAAATTTCACGCTCTTTAATTTTCTTTGACAATCCCTGCCAATTACTCACCCCGTTAACCCATGCTGAAGTATAATGAATTGCCATTCTATCAGCAAAAAACCAGCAAGGTTCACAATAAGCGGAATTTAACTTTGGCGAATAGCACAACCATATGCGAGAAATTTGTTTATCAGTTTTTTTTATGATAAAATTAATGAAAAAAGCATCTATTTTTCTCGTCACGGGGAAAAATAACTTTCAGGCTTACACGGACCATATAAAATCATACTTCTTTTAAATTTAAAATCAGCATCGCTAATGTCAGCAGGATAATATCCACGTTCAGTAGGATTAGTCACATTTGAAGAAACTGAACTCACTTGTTGAGACGATAGACATGCGACGTCAGTATCCAAAAAGTTTTCTATTTCACAAGTAGGGTCTACATGAGAAACACTTTCGGAGGCACATGCATTTAGTTGACTGTTTTCATGTAGTTTTGGACAATCCGGGTGGGGGCCATTTTTGTTTTCGCACATTGTAGCATTTTTAACCTCTAGGGATTGACTTATAAAATACGAAGAAACTTTTGGCAATTATTTCTTCGACGGCTTTCTTCTTCTTTCGGCGCCAGTATTATATGTTCTTTTCCTTAAAGACGACATGCTGTATGGGGCACAAAATTTTAATAAGCGTAATAAAAAAAAAGGAAAGAACTTTGAAGACCAATACGTGAAAGCCAACAATGATCGAAAAAGCATATGCAGAAGGCTATTCCTTATTAATTTTCAGAGTTTGATAAGTAACGAAAATACGTTAAATGTAAAAAGACGTTTGAAAGGCATTCAAAACTTGAAATGACGAGCGAATGGCTTTACATGCCCGAATTACTGTAATACTAGCCATATGAAGGTATGGGAATGTCAAAGTAATCGATAGGGCAAAACATGTTACGCTTAGCTGAAGTTGTTGCTAATTAAGAAAGAGCATCTGGGATATTGTATTATAAACGATTACAGCACCCGCTGCGAGTAATCGATGTTGAAAATTCCTTTCACCAGTCTTGTTATGCGTCTGCAGATATAAGAGCTCATCAATTTATAAATGACATAAACAAGAATACTCTCTCTTTAAAATAATAAGAACTAAGAGAATTGCTTGCATTAAAGCAATGGATAAGAAATATTTGCATCTTACTAATATAAGAAAGGATTCGATGATTTTAATTTTTTTAAGAAATATTTTTTTCCAATTTCAGTAGAAAAAATATCCGATTGTTTCTTTAAAATTGTGTTTTTTAAAAGTAATATATGTATATTTATTAGGCGAATGGTTTGTTTGTTTGGATTTTTTATGGCGCAAGAGCATCTGGGCTATACTGCGCCAATAGGCGAATGGGGGCCCCTGAATTTGCAGGGCTCTCCCGCATTGCGGGGTTATCGCTACGCCCCTGCTTCAATCCAACCTTAAATGGAATATTCACGTTAACAATATCTGTAACAAAATTAGTAGAAATATTGGAGTGATTCGAAACGTCAGCTACTACTTACCCGTCTCGATTTTTCTTGACCTTACTATTCCATGATTTTTTCTTTTTTTTTTTTTTACTATTGCCTTCTGATATGGGGAAACACTTCCACGTCTAATCTCATTAGACTTACCAGACTGCAAAAAAGATTCCTCCGCCTCCTAAATTATTAGACTCGAGAACTACTGAATTAGCTTACGGTCATCGTATATTATCATACCCACGTTACAAGAAATCTTAACGATCTAATACCAGAGTATTCAAGAACTAAACTTTGACTCGCCCGCATCTGTTGCTTTGGCCCTAGGGTGTGGAATCTTCTTCCTAACTCACTTAAATCTATTTATTCCTTTGCTCAATATAAAACACTCATCCGCAGACATCTATTGGATAGAGAATTATAATATCACTACATCTTTCTCTATTTATACCTTCCATACTTTTGCTAAACAACCAAGTCTTTTATCTTATTGTATTTAGTTTATTTATTGTATGTTTAGTTTGTATATTGTATTTATGACTTCCGCTTATTATATCCAATCCTGGGCAGCGGGGGCTTTGTCAGACCCTAAAGTCTTTACCCTTTGCTGTCAAGACGGATTAACCTATCTGATAAATTGTAAATAATCATCACTTATTGTAAATAATTATCACATTATGTAAAAAAAAAATTTTGAATCCGTCTGAATAAAGTTTGATTTACTTCAGTCTTTAAGCAATCAGAATTTATTTATGCATAACATCTACAAAAATGAAATACATTGGATACAAGTTAAAAATAAGACTATTTAAAACACTTGCAACCATGGCACTTTGTTTAATTGATGCTCCAAAATATAGTCTTTTAATTTGGTTTTAAATTTACTTTTTGATTTGATTTCTTTAATTGTTGGCGGGATATTGTTCCATATGTCTATTCCATAATAATTAATATTATTTTTACATATGTTGATTCTTATTTTTGTTTTATTTCTTTCTTTCTTGTTTCTTATATTATAATTATGTTTATTTTCACTCATAATCGAATTTAGGTGTTTATTTTCGTAGAATCTTTCATAAATATATAATGCCACTTTTAAAATATGTATATTAGTTATGTTTAACATTTCGTTTTCGTAAATCAGTTTACCTTTATACTTACCTGGCCCTGCGGTGGCGCAGTGTGGTAACGCGTTCTCCTAGTGCGCCGCTAATCCGGGTTTGACTCAACAGCAATGCAAGAACCTTCTCAGGATCTCGCAAAGATCCTTGCTGCTCCTGTGAGGTTTGGTTCCCTAGGCCTTAAGAGGTTCGGATTCCTCGAAAAATAGTAGATCCCGGAGCAGCATGACCACTGTAGTCTTTGAGCCGTAAAACCAAACAAAACAAGAGACAAAAAACACAAAAACAGCAAACCGAAGCTTACCTGTTTTGGAAACATAATTTTGATATGTTTATCAAGTGATCTATTGAGTTTAGTTAAGATGCGGATAAATTTCCCCACTATGTTTCCGTAATTTATATAAATATTGAAATGCGTATAAATTTATTTTTATATTTAATGGTAGTAATAAATTAAGTTTTGTTAGAATTCCATTAGATATTCTAATTTTTTTCTCAATATTAAATATTTGTAGGTTCCAGTTTAATTGATTTTCGATTGTTAATCCAAGAAATTTAATTGAGTTAACTCTCTCTAGGATGTTATCGTTGAATTTTATTTTGTTAGGTTGATTAGTAAATTTTTTATTTTTAGTATGGAAGATTATATATTTTGTTTTATTTGTATTTATTATTAAGTTGTTGTCATTAAACCATTGTTCACAGGATGTTAACTTTGTATTTGTGTTATTATTTGATCTATATTATTTCCTTTTGTTAACCAGGTGATATGGTCAGCAAATAACAGGCCCTCATCAAGATTTATTAAGTCATTTATTGAGATTAAGAAAAATAAGGGTCCGAGAAACACCTAAGTTGTTTATCAATGATTTCGATTGAATATTCTCAATTTTAACTATTTGCTGTCTATTTGTTAAATAGCTATCAATCAGTTTATACATTCGGCCTCTTATACCATAATTAAGTAATTTTGTTCTTAAGATATTTCTGTTAATTAAGTCAAACGCTTTGCTCAGACAGACAGAAATCCATAAGTAATTTTTTTTCTTCCATATTTTTTTGAATATTATTAATTGCTCTTAATAGGATTTCTTCAGTTCATTTTTTTTGGAAACCGTTTTTTTATGGATAGTTTATATTTATTAAAAAAATCTATTAGTCTATTATATATTACCTTTTCAATTAATTTAGAAAATACTGACATGATTGCTATTGGTCTGTAGTTTTCTTTTAAGTAGTTATTACCCTTTTTTAAATCTGCTGTTTTCAATTCATCAGGAAAGATTCCCGTGCTAAATACGTCATTTATTATTACCAATAATACTTTTTTAATTCATTTTTACATAGTTAAATTACTTTTGGAGATAAATCGTCAAATCCTGGTCCTTTTTTATATTTATTTTATTTAGTTCTTTATTTCGTGTGCAGTAGAGTTTTCTCAGTAAAAGGTTTCAGAAATATTTGTGCTTAAATACTTTTTATAGTTATCAGTTACTGATTGACTTATATTTAATTCCTTATCAATGGTTGTGCAATAATTGTTAAATTTATCTGCTATTAAGTTCGTATTATCTGTTCTGGTATTATTTTATTATTAGTTTTATTTTATTTTCATTTTTGTTATTTGTTTTACCCAATAATTTGTGAATTATTCTCCATTTTTGCGTGGTATTTTTTGTTGATAATTGTTCAAGATAGTAGTTATTTTTTATATTTTATTTCCTTGTTTAGTTTGTTTCTGTGTTTAGTAAAATCATCCCATCTCTTTTATTGTTCTTTCATTCATAAATTTTTTGTATGAATTTTTTTTCGTTATTATTTTTTTCTTTAAAATTGAATTAAACCATTCAGGATTATTTTTATTATTTAGTACTTTAGTTTTTTTAGGAAAGCTTTTGTTATATAATTCCTTTATTCTTAATGCAAATTTTTCATAAATAGATGTTCGAGAATTAATAGACGGTACATCAAAAGTTTGCTAGTCTATTTATAATAATGCCCCTTGAAATTTTTTAATATTTTTTGATTAAAATTTCTAATCTTTTTTAATTTTTTTGTACGTTGAATTATGGTTTCATGTTTATTAAAATCGTTCTATGATCACTTATTATTTCATCTAAAATTGATGTAGAACAGTTAGTTACCTGTGTTAGTAAAAACTAGGTCTATTGTACTTGAACTTGTTAGTGTTATTCTAGTAGGTTCTCTTATTTTATTTATTAGTCTGTGTGATTCCATTAAGTTTAACAGTTTTGATGAATCGTTATTTTTTTTTGTAATGTCTATGTTGAAATCTCTAATTATAAAAATTTGTTTTCCTTGAGTATTATTCTCTAGTAGTTTTTCTAGTTTTTCGGAAAAAAAAAATTTTATTTGAATTTGGTGGCCTATATAATGTTAGGATTTTTAGTCCATTTATGATAATTGTCAGTATTTCAACGTCTTCGGTTAGTTCTGTTTCGTTACTTATCATATCTACATCTAATTCATCTTTCACATAGACCGATATACCACCTCTACTTTGATTTGAAAAAAAAAAAAAAATCGCACACGTCTTTTTGATGATTCATGAACATTCTGTGTTCATGAATCTAACATACACAGAACTTATTTCAAATAGCTTGAAAAGTAATAAAAAAAAGCACAGAAAAAAGCTCAAATAGTATAGAATACACATCAAATTACTGGATTTTTTTTAATTTTTAATTTATGAACAAAATATGGCATTTTTTCAAAAGCAGTGGTGTGGATAGCAAAATTGGTAAGAAAGCGCTAGTGCGGAAACATGTGGATATATTTTTTAATTGTATGTGATCGAAAGTCTCCCGTAATTTCTTAACCAAAACAGAGTTGCCTCTCATCGTAGAGGAAAAAAATTCCTGACTTTTCCAGGTTTTTCCTCTGATTTTTAAGACAAAATTCCACGATTGGTCGCAAACAAAACTTTTAATTTAACTTCGGTTTCGAAGAAAATAGCCAGATCTTCCTGTTCTGAATGGCTAAATTTCAGGCGAAGGTTTTTCCTGAATTTTCCAGGTTTGACAAAGAAAAAGTTTTTTCTTGACTTTTAGGGACAATTTTATATTTCCTGACAATATCAGTTTTTTTCCCTAACTGTTTGGACAAAATTCCCTGACTGATCGGAAACAAAACTTCGAATTGAACTTCGGTTTCGGAGAAAATAGCCTCATCTTCGCGTGAAATTGAGCTATTCAGAATAGGTTAGGAAGGTTTTCCCTGAATTTTCCAGGTTTGACCAAAAAATTCCGTTTTTTCTTGACTTTTAGGGACAATTTCATATTCCCTGACAATACAAGGTTCGCATGCTGCGCGGGAACCGTGCAGAAATGCAGGGAGTTCGTTGAGAAAAACAGATATAACGGGTAGTTTCCTGCAGCTAACACCTAGATACGAGGCGGAGGACTATACAAATATTATCTTTATCTAAGACAAATTGCAAACAACTTGCAAAAATATTATACCAGGAACATTTAGCAATATATTCAGTGCAAACAGAGATGTTACGAGCAAACAATAGCTGCTAAAACGTTTTTGAGGAGTTTTTTTTGATTCAAAGATGTTTTATTTATCCTCATTTTCATCTTTTTCTAGTTCACTTCCTTTTCAGAGCCCTCTTAAATGGTTGCTGGAAGTTAGACTCTGCCTATAGATTTGAGATAGCCAGCACACACACAAGAGTGTTTTTAGATCATCTAATGATGCATCAAACTACTTTGAACAATAGAAATAAGGACATTCAAACGGAACAGAAATCTCTTCCATATTTCCGGAAAATTTTACACTAATCAGAAAAAACCCGAAGTTCTTCCTCTGTATGTTAATATTACATTTCCACCTAAACAAATTCTTTCAGAGATTTAAGATACCTGAACAATTCTTGTTTAAATGCTAAAAACAATACCCTTCTTGTCAGGTTCAGCAGTTCTCTATTAATGATAGGTTGGTGGACGATATGAATCAAGTGAGAGAGATTTTAATGGTTTTGTTTTATTCACACGAAATTACACGATTCATTGTATAGATATCTACTTTGAGACTTTGCATCGTAATGAGACATACGGAACAGGATCCAAACTTAACAGGATGCCTTGGAATAAGTTCATGACAAAAATTATAAATCAGCTATCAGCATACAAACGAAGTTCTATCATTTATTTTATGATAAAAATAATTGCAATGTGTGCTACCTTTATACGCACATCATAATGTCCTTATGAAGTTTTTTTTAATACAGTTTCCTATTTGCATCATCTTTTTAAATACAATTTTTTGCACGTTGCCCTTCATTAAAAGGCTTATTTTAAGTGCGATATTCATATATGCTTATTTCTTATGAACTATAACGTGATTTTTCATTTTCGAAATCTTTGGTATGTTTTCTTTAATCCTGTATTTTTTTTACATTGTCACAAGCATGGCTTTTATAATTTTTTGTGTCTTAAAATCCGTTTTTTATATGTTACTGCATTTAGAAGATTGGCTAATGACTTCCTCAAAATTCACTTTTTAGAGAATGTTCTGTAGACATACGTACCAATATAGTATAATAGTTTACAGGAAAATGTAGGCTAACATATTTAATGATTGACTAATTCTTAACTAATATTACTGCGGGTGTATCACAGAATATTTGAAACACACATATACGCACTTCCAAGATATTTCAGTGTCATACTAACTCAAAGCTACTTTACTGGCTGAATTGAGGGCTATGTGCAAATGAACGGCTTGTTTAAGACTCCGATATCCGATTTTCGATATCTCAATCTTAGACACTGAACTAAATTACGCTTAAAAGCAATGCTTGTGGTGTGCATACTTCGAAGCGAGTATTCAGTTCTTCTAGATTTAGGGAAAATCTGCAACTTCGAACGGTTAAGGGTTGATCCAAGAACAAAAAACTTTCGTGCCAGATACAACCTACTTTGCACTGTAATTTCCAAAAATAAATTTTGCATCACAATTTCCAAAATAAAAACTCGCATTATAATTTCCAAAATCAAATTCCGCATTGTAATTTACGAAATTAAATTCCACATTGCAATTTACACATAAAATTAAACGCCATATTTTAGTTTACAAAATTAAAGTTCAGTTGAAATATTCTTAATAAATTTTACCTTCTCTCTTTATTAAAGATCAATTGAGAAAAGAAGGATAGCGAAGGAAGGAATAAACAAAAATAGGGAAAAAAACGAAACGTTTCTAGAGAGAGAGAGAGAGAGAGAGAGAGAGAGAGAGAGATCAGATTATTGAGAAGAGTTTTTCTCCTTCCAAGACTGCACGACAATCATGTAGGACGAGACCGTCGGCTTAGTGTGACCTAAATCACAACATGTAGGACTAAATTGGCTGGGAATCAGATCAAATGCAGTAAGGTGACATGAAGTGATCATAGCCACTGGGTTATGTAATTCTACTTGTTAACATCGTTCCAGCCTCTTCTGAACCGAGGTAAGCTGTTGGACACTTCTTTTCAGCACATCCTTATTTCACGAACGCAGTCAGTTCTTTCTCCTTAATTTGGAGACTCTGGCCTCAAACCTATCAGGGAGTATAGATCTGTCTAGACGCCGCCAACTTTCCTACCCAATTGCGAACAAGGGAAAAATTACGTTCTACATAAGAGAAAATCTAAACAGAAGAACAAAGTTTTAAAGCAACAGTGAATATTAAATAAATAATATCATTGCGAAACATTGCTTCGGGTCAAGCTTTTGCAGTTTCCAAGCTCGTGGACATAACACATTTTTCACCACAATTTATGGACACAACCTTCTTCAGCACACGAAAAATAACTTGTTAGAATTCAGACCGCTTCGGTACGAAACGTTCCTGAACTGAAAAACAACCTTGATGGACCAAATAAACAAGAGGAATATAGGCTTGAGGGCATCATGGAAGGTGATTTGTAACGATGTTTTGTATCGGGAGGAGTATCTCTCGCAGATATTAAAAGTCGCAAGACTGGTTTTTCATTCCATCCATGTCGTTAACTGGAACTTCCTTGGATTCCATGAATATAACCGAAATAATACCTAGCTGTATAATTATCATCAATTCTTATCCGCGGTTTGCATCGAGGGTTTACAGAGTCCACGTATAATTACCAGACCATCAATTTTCGCTTCCCGCTCACAATGCATCATGCCACGTTTGAGTGATGGACCAAAACTATTAAACAATTTACTGCATTTTTAGGAGAACAAGTTGAAGATTTCGGCATTTTTCTGCCATAATTTCACTGGGCACTGAGTAACCACATATACCTTGTACACAAAAACTTCTTTTTTTTTTGCTATTTAACATCCGAAATCTTTGTCTTCTAACGCTTACCGCAGTTTCTGAAATGTGGCCGATAAAAGTGTAAATGCTGTACTACTGCTAAATGTTAAGCTCTAAAATAACAACATAAACACAATTGTTATAGTTGTAACAATTTAATACAGTTTAAACGCTTTTCGATGGCTGGCCGCCATCTTCAAGTGAAGCGTACGTAAGTGAAATGTATGCTTCCCTGGAAGATGGCGTCAAGCCTGCGAAAAACGTTTAAAGCGATATTAAATTTTTATAGCTGTGCCAATGGTGGTTCATCATTTCTTAAGTGTCCCGCACGGTCTGACCATCTCCAGTTTTAAACGTTGATTTGTTAACTGAATTTCTTAATGGCAGAAGAATAATAAAAGGTCCGGCTGGGCCAAAACTGTTACACAGCCCTTTTTAATTCGAACTTAAAAGCCTCAGTGACTTAAAGAGATTCACGGAATTTACCCTTACGACGGATGAAGGGGATTGCATGGGTCTAATTTCAGTGTACACAATTTCAAACGTGTTTTAAACTTCACATAAATAAATTGGTGCCTATTTTCAGTCTATGTTAAAACCAGAGCCTCAATGGTTATGACTTTTGGGTCTATTAGGGGCGAGTTCTATTCCAAGTGGGTTGGCTGATCCTGGATCACGAACTTTTGGTCTTGTCTCATGGGATCAATGACATAGTATCAGAAATACAAACAAACGTTAAGACCACACTTTGGAGCTTTAACATTGATGATAATCAACGTCAGCTTTTCCAGAAAACTTTTCAGCATTTTCTGTTGCTTATTTTTACGAAGGGAATAAAAGAACTGATCAGTCGTTGTTGATAAACGCTTATCATTTATCTCTTCGCTTTTAATGCTCACTCTTTTAAACCTTGAAATATAGCTTCTTCCTCGCTTATATATGTTATTAAATCCAAGGCGACACGCCTGCATTCATTAATTTTCGTCGCAAATAATCGACGAATGAGAAACGAGGAACGTGGAACTTTTCAGGCATAGGTTCATTTATGTTGAGAAGAAACGCCCTTTTTCGTTTTGAGTGATTTCTGGCTCGTGACAGAGGTTATGGTCATTTGTTCCGGAACAATTCTAGAACTTTCTTTGATCTCCTGCGGCTCCATGATTAACTTCGAAACTCACAGTTCTCCATTATCTGCAGTTCAAACTTCATTAAGGGTCGGTGAAAAGGAAAGATGTAGTGATAAAAGAATGGCTGCATACCAATTTTTGTAAAAGCAAAGGACTTTTGTTCTACAGTGACGTATAGGCAAGGGGTTCGTCAACCGTTTTGTGTTACATTTGTCATCGTTCATATACGTGCGATGGCCAGAGGAGACAAACTAAATAGCAGAACATGTTCTCAGGAAGGACCACAAACCAGATTGGCACCCGAAGAAAGAGTTACATCAGAATGTGACAAATCTGGGGAGCAGACTTTTTCTGGAATCTTGGAATACTTACAGCTTGCAAAACCTCTACCAGAACCTTACAAGATCTTTGCCAAACCTCGAGTTTGAGGGTAGTCATCTGTCATCATCGAGTGTGGGGTTCCCCACTGATGAGACTACCCCGCATAAAATGACGCCAGATGGGGGATTCCCAACATGCGAGTACATAAACTTAGAATTATCACTCACTCTTCCTCCTGCCTAGTTAGCAAAGGGAGCAGTTGGCTCCCGAAACGTCGTGTTTTTAAACCTTACGCCAGTGGGACCATTCATAAAGGAAGTCCATGCTTTAGGGGGGGGGGCCTCAGCCCAAGCGGACAAGCAGGACAGGGGGGGGGTGCTTCATTAAGGACTGCCCACATTTTTTTCTTATAAATTTGATGGAAAAGACTTTTTTTTTACGTAAATAAATTCCCCGTTTCAATTTTCTTTTTACAAATTTGATGAAAAATACATTTTTTTCCCCAAACGTAAATTGCATGACAATTTAAAGCACGTGTTGGGATTTGCGTAAGAAAAAGTCTTTTGGAAAATACAGAAGATGGATACCACCCATATTGTAGGATATAACAGTAATCGATAAAACGGAGCAAAAAATAACATCAATACTCACTGAATCGTATCGATTAACCGACAGTATCGTTGTCTATGTCCATTGTGAAACGATTATTTTATCATCGTATCAATAATGAATACGCAATCTCTAACATCTCATTTATCCCTTTTACTCACTATCGGATTAATTTTCTTTTATTTGTGCGAGACCACGATGCCGAATTCGCTATATCAGATTAAACAAGTAAGACTTAGCTATTTAGAACTGACGGGAGCCTTTGTTTTCCTCGTTGCATCTGACACTTGAGTTTGTCTCCTTTGTTTACCATCAATGCAACATAATGATACAAGAAAATTGCTATTTGCAGGAAAATATTCTGGTCTACCGTTGTAGGAAATATATTCTTATTATTTGCTGTGAAATCGTCTCATATATATTACAGACTCACCTTTGCATATTACCTTATACATACAGAGCTGAAAACTACAAGGTGTTTGTAAAATGACTTTGCTCACCCTTAAATGTTAATAACTTTTTAAAAGGAAGTCATGAAATAATCAAAATGGATATATAACATTACACATAGCTTACACATTATATTTAAAATGTAGTTATATATTTAAAATTATTCTTTATTATTTCATTTTAAATTTCTTCCACAATTTAAATTGTTCCCTGCATCAGGTCATTCACAGAATTAAGCTGATGAATGATGCGTATCATAGAAAAATGATATGTACGAAGAAAAAAAAAAACGAAAAGTATATATAATAAAACTAATAAACGGTTATCTAAGCCAAAAATTGTGCGCATTTTGTGCGTATATTGTGCAAAAATCATCCAAGTCAAAACTTGTGTGTATGTGAGGTTTCAAATATTGGAATATTGTGCAATCTTCTAGTGGGATGGTGTGAAAATTCGTTTCAACCCTTGAGACCTCGCAAAATTTGCATTTTGGTTAATACGCCCTTCCAATATGAAATTCTCGATATTACATTTGTTACGTTTATAAGACCGACGTATGATATAACAGATATACTCTATAACAAAAAAAAATCGACGCACCAAGGAGGAGTTGTCCGATTGCGATAAAAATTGGTGGATGTGAAGAACATACATAGAAAAAGAAACGATTAAAATTTCAGAACAATTGAATGATTTATTGCAGAGTTTGACCGTTACAAAGGGAGGAAGTCAATAAGGCGTTGGTCCACCTCTGGCCTGGATGCAAGCTGTCACCCGGCGTGGCATAGACTGATAAAGATCCCGGATGGTGTCCTGCGGAATTTCTTGCCAAATTGTCTCCAACTGTCGGGCTAAATCGTCAACATTCCGGGATGGTTGCAATCGCCTTCCCATAGCGTCCCAAATGTGCTCTATGGGAGAGAGATCAGGAGACCTAGCTTGCCAAGGAAGTGTTGGGCAAGCTTGAAGACAATTCATAGCAACACGTGCCGTGTGCGGCCGGGCATTGTCTTGTTGAAACGTAAGTCCAGGGTGTCGCAAAAGGAACGGTAACACAACCGGTCGTAGAATGTCGTCTACGTACCGCTGTGCTGTAAGTGTGCCAGAAATGACCACCAAAGGGGTCCGGCTATCAAAGGAGATGGCACCCCAGACCATAACGCCCTGTTGTGGGCATGTGTGGCGTGCGATAGTAAGGGCAGGATCCCCACGCTGCCCTGGACGTCTCCAGACACGTCTGCGGTTGTCGTCAGGACACAGTTGGAAACGGGACTCGTCACTAAAGACTATACGTCCCCAGTCAGCGCAGTTCCAAGTTGATCGAGCCCGGCACCACTGTAATCGGACTTGACGGTGTAAAGGCGTGAGAGGTAAGCGGCGTAACGGTCGGCGCGAGCGTAAATTCCGCTCTCTCAGTCGTCTGCAGAGGGTCATGTTGGACACATGTGTGCGGGCCACACGTTGGATAGTTGATAACGACGAATCCGGTGCTGTGACAGCTGCTCTGACAATCGCTCTGTCTTCCCGTTCTGTTGTGGCCCTAGGTCGACCGCTGCCGTCCCGACGCTGACATCTGCCGTTGTTGACCCACTCTTGCCAGCACCGTCCAATCGCCGCATCGCTTCGACCCACATGTCCAGCGATTCTTCGATTCGTCCAACCAGCCTCTTTCAATCCGATAGCACGACCTCTTTCAAACTCTGACATATGCTCGTAATGAGCACGAATCTTTCGGCGAGGCATTGTTACAGTCGACGTAAGATATCCGCAGTCAAAATGCAACAGAAATTTTGACCACATATTGAGAATCGCTCCTTATATACACCTGCTGAATGCGCAGTTCCGATGCGCTGGAGTTCCCGCTATTCATTCATTGGACACCAAATTTTAATCATTTGCATGTTCGGTCAAAATGTCTTTGCATACGAAATTTCATTACAATCGGACAACTCTTTCTTGGTGCGTCGATTTTTTTTTTTTATTTTGAAGTGTATATTTAATTTTCATCACAGTTTTTTGGAATTTCGCACTTATTTTCAATCGTGTCACCATTTCATACATTCGTACTCTTGTCATGAACGGATAAAGGAAAAGGTGTGTATTGAAATCTTAGTTTTGCTTACATTCTTGACTTCGAAAGTCGTAACTTATTTAATAGCTACTAGAGTATGATTTACTGACATATTATACAACAGTAATATATTACAGCATTTAATTATCAAGCAGCGTCTATATTTCTTGGGAAGGGGCAATTAATATTTCCTTACTGCCATTGTTTACAGACCTGTTTACCCCTTGCTACTTATCAAAACAGGCCGAACTCACCTACAACGTTTCTTATCGTGGCCAGATACGGAAAAGAATTTTGAGTATAAGTTGTAGAGAACGTTTACGTCGCCACATAAAAGCGCCATAGCAGAATTTATTCCGACTAACCCGAGACCAATACAGCTTTCGATAAATCGAAATTCAGACAAATGTAAATTTACTGTACCGATCCATATTTCTACTGCAATTCTGTGTGTACTTCTACTGTAATCCTGTCTGTACTTCTACAGTAATCCTGTCTGTACTTCTACAGTAATCCTGTCTGTACTTCTACAGTAATCCTGTCTGTACTTCTACAGTAATCCTGTCTGTACTTCTACAGTAATCCTGTCTGTACTTCTACTGTAATTCTGTCTGTACTTCTACTGTAATTCTGTCTGTACTTCTACTGTAATTCCGTTTGTATTTCTAGTATAATTGTCTGTATTTCTACTGTAATTCAGCTTGTATTTGTACTATAATTCTGGCTGTATTTGTACTATAATTCTATCTGTATTTCTACATTATCGCTTACCATTTAAGTGGCTCAGAACTTAAAAAGCAAACCAAGGAAGACTATAAGAGAGAATAGATAAAAAAAAAAAAAAAAGGGTACCATATCGCTTATATACTTATAGATCATCAGAAACCATACCCTTGGTTTAATATTAGACATAAACAACAATTGCATATATACAGCATAGCTTACTCGAATTTGGGCACAGCCCACCGAGTTCAAAAGTAGTTAGTGTAGCTATTGAGATACTGGGGCACAAAAAGAACACACGAGTAGGATTAACTTTGAGTTAAGCTAATAACTGTTAAATAATAGTTATTTGTTTAAATTGGTTTCGACTCGCAATAACCCTTTTAACCAGCATTTGTCCAGGTGGATAACAGATCCGGACGTATCTGCTAATTCACCATTATCTGTTGCTGAATCTTAAGCCTTCGTTTCACTATCAGAACATTTCCTTAGCTTGAAGTATTGGTTTATAGAGGCAAATTCAATATTACCAAACTTGTTTTTAATACATACTATTATCTGCAAACCAATACTAAACGCAAGTACTAGTCTTGATCTAGCAAATTGACATACTTTCAACCAATAAGATCAAAAGAAAATTGGATAATTATATCGATTTATATTGCGTCATAGCTTTTCAAAAGCCGAACTGAAACAAAACTGAATAATTTTATTCCAAATGGTATATTTCAAGGTGTGTTTGCGGCAGAGGGCGTCTCGGGAACTCGAATCCGACTGCTCGGTATACATTAGTCTCACTTAGGCAAAACCCACAGAGGAAAGTTTCCGCATGCGAAGCGAAAGTTTTCGCCTGTCTTTGTAGGTAAATACAAAAGTGGGCGTCGACCGCTAGTGGGAAGAAATAATGAAGAACAACACATCACCAGCAGGAGTACCGTCTTTTAGGGCTAAGAACTCAATTTTGAAAACAGCTATTTTGTCTTCCTTACAACACCCAGGTCATTGCACCTTTAAGTATGTGTTACAAAGACGCTAGGGCGCATAAAGTATATATTACATTCCTAAAACGACTCAATTTGAGATAAATAAAGACTTTGGGCGTCAACACCATAGCTAGAGAACCTTGCCCCCCTTGCAGAACCGTCCAGTTTGCTCCTCCTAGCCACGGAGATATTCTCCTCTGTGAATTATTTCAATTGATTTTACGCCCTTCCTCACCTGTGCCCCCATAGCTACGGCCCTGCTTGAAGCATCCTTCCTGCTATCCCTCCTGCACACACTCACAGGATTTTAAAGGGGGAAGTATTTTTGATAACAATTTAGGGTGTGATAGGAATTACACGTTTTCTCATAAGGAATTCCATTCTGCAGTCAAAAATATTGTTACAATGGGAATAACTGAAATGGGATGACTTATAGATGTCCCAGGCAGCCCCTGGAGCAACCATCAACGTATATTCATTGATTCTACGTTTGTGTTGAAAATTATTAAACAAAAATTGATTTTCATACGCTTACAGCAGCATTTTAAAGAAAACTGAATTCTAAAAGGAATTTTTTTAAAGAGCAATGTAAATAGACAAAAAAGCGCAAGACGTATAAGCTGAAGTATGCTAAAGTAACTTGTTATCTCTATTTCTATCAACAATGGTTTGGTTTATTGCCAAAGGAATAATCTTCACGCGATTATGGAAATTCCAATGCGTAGTAGCCAATACGACCTCACCCAGGTCCTCAGGGAAGGTAAAAGCCCACTGGCCGACAAAAAACAAATATACCTGTGAGAAGAAAGAAATATCAATTACAGCTAAAGGCTATTCCGTGGACAAAGAAAACTTTCATTTCATGGGCGTTCCGTGGACCTTTTGTTCAAATGGGTTTTGCATGCGGGCAAAAGTTTTCCGCATTGCTGGCTTTCGGTTAAACCGGTTCAGTGCAGACGAAAGTGTATCTTGGGCAGTTTGCAAACGTGGCCTTGATCGCCATTTAGTCAAGGCTCCAGGAGAAAATTTAGTGCTTCAGCAGTCTTAATAAGTGGAGAAATTTCCAAGGCACACCTACTATGACGAAGGATGGTGATGCATTAACTCCTACGACTTACTTTCACAATTCAGCACAAGTAAATAATGGTAGTGGGATTAGAAAGGGATGCGGTAAGCTTCGGAAAATATATAGTGGAGTTTAGAGTTAAAAATAAAAAAACCTTAAAAGTTGAGTCGGTAGACAAGTAAAGATATGATCTCAACGTACGTTATGCTGTACTGCATATCACATACATCCAAATTATTGGCCTATGCAAAAGAATTCAGTATACATGTTTCATGCACTGGTGCTCAGAGTCAAAAGAACCTAGAAGTTGAGTTAGCAGGCAAAGTAATGAATGCGATGAAATGATCTTTATCTACGCAAGGTGGTACTGAACGTCACAGAAGTCCAAATTATTGGTCTGTGCAAAAGAAATTGGTGGTGGTAAAGCAACAAGCATAAGATATTTTCCTTTAAGTATGAGCACCAGTGTGGTTTCCAATGGAACCATTTACTAAGAGTCCGTTTTTTATCCAGGCGAAGAAAAATGTTGATTAACGATCAATAACTTATGGTAAGATTAATGATTTAAAATTTCATAGTTATATATTCTACAACTGATATATTACAAATTCAGTAATCAAGTTCACATAGGAAAGGTATTTTCTGCCTTAATTAATCATTACTTATATAGACAAGTATTTGTGAATTTACACTAGGCAGGTTTTTTATTATTTCAGGAGAAAAGGCAGTAAAAGGGAACGTAAATACCTGAGAAAATCCCAAATACAATGTAATCAAAGTATGTTCCAATTTTTGTTGTATCATACGTTTCCGTTATAATATCCCGTCTGGGATGGCTAGTGGGCTGCATTTCGTAAACCCCAGGGCCGGACTGGGCCGCCGACTCATCGACCCCAGGGCTGGTATGCCCTCGTGGGAGATTGGACTTGCACCTCTGAATGTATAAGTACTTGCGCCCTCCGAGTCTAAGGTACGAGCCCTTTGAGAGGACCCAGTGCGCCCCTAGTAAACGCCTCAAGAACTTGTTCCATGTTATACTTTAAAATTCGGCACAAATACTTGGTTCGTTACCCCCCTAAAACTAGCGAAATTTTAGCAGAATCTAGCACAGTGTTTCCAAGAACTCAAAACCTGGCAATTGGCACACAGTGACTAGCTGCCATTGCTTTTTACGGCAGGAGAGTACTACTCCGTGCTTTACTGATGTTTTTTTTTTGGTGGCGGGGGGTGTGGGGGTGAACCCCCCACAAGGCTTTCACTGATACAGGAAAAAAAAACTGATTAGCAAAAAATCCCCTTGCATCCGAGAAAAACATGTCGCACTTGCTCACAGCTTATTTGGGCTTCGTACACGCCTAGCTGACGTCACACTCTCACGTGATATGGAAATCTAGCAGAATGTTTTCAAGGGAATAGAGTGAGTTTTGGGTAAGGAACTCAGTATTGTTACCTAAAATTCAAATAGTTGTTTCGTGATTTACAAGAGCAGAAGTATCAAGCAAAGTAAAGGTATTTATTTATTCCAATGCAAACGATTATGGTACATTTAAGCCAAGACATGTATTTGAAAAAACACTAAATTGATAGTAATAACTAAGTTAGATGCGGAGAAACGAAGTGCTTGCAAGGCCACCAAGGCGTCAAAAGAGCAAGGTTATGGGCAACGAAACCATGTTGTAAACATAATAGGTGTTTAGAGTATCTATTATGCGTGCAGTGGAAATGGGTCAACCGTGAGATATACTACTTTAACATGGGAATGTTCACCATGTCTTAAGATCTGCATTCGCTTAAAAATAGCACATCTTACCAGTAACAGTACTTAACCTAGTTGAATACAGATAAAATATTCATATAATATATGCATAATAAAGATAACATTTATTCAATCTGATGGGATAATTATAATGGCGGCTAGATAATGATTTTCGTATATCGAAATACTTGAAACGAAGAGAGAAATAACGCATATGCTGAGCTAAAGCTCCTAGAAAAGAGAGCTGGCATATATTCGCCATTTTCTTACCATCGTATCACGTGATCCTCTTCACTGCTGCGTTAAAGTTGAGTGATTTACAAGTGTGTTATTTTTAATAAAATAAGGTGAAATGGGTGAGTGTTCCGCTGGGAATTGTTCTAATCATTCGAGGAATAAACATAGAATATTTGGCTACCTAGCCGTCATGTACAGCTATCATATATAGTGTAAGTTTTTTTTTGATTATTTGCATTATAATTTTACATTAATCGAAAACTAAGCTAGGGTTGCAAATTGTATTTATTGGCGACATCTTAAAAGTTGCGCCAATATTCACAATCGTCGGGTAATCGCGGATTGTTCATTATTTTTATGCCAAAATAGCGATCATTGCTCTAAAGTGGAAAACGTTTATTTATAGCCAATGCAAATGACAGTGTGCAGGAAAATGGCGGCTGGTGCACCGGCCTATACTTATAGGGGTTCTATGCTGAGTGACTGAGGAGGAGGAAGCCACGTGGCGCACTTCTTCTGCCGATGGCGAGATTAATACTAAAAGCGTAAAAATAAACGGAAAACCCTTCTTTTCCTGTTTCTCAGTATTTACTAAAAACTTTCACTGTTAACGTAATCTGTTTTTTTTTTTTTTTTTAATCCCTGTAAGCAAGTGATTGTTGAAACTTTTAATATTTAATCAAACTAACTTCTATATTAAAAGGTAAGTTTTTATCTGCTAATTAACAAAAGGTGTGTCAACGAAGATGCACAGTGATGCACAATTTCAACGTCAACGTATATGAAAATTGGGCCTTTTAGAAATGCACCACAAGACGGAGGAAAATTTTCGAAATTGGGTGTCATAGAAAATTAGATTTTTTCCCGGATTTATTATCTGATAATATTAATTGGCGATGGTGGTTAGTATAGAATATTTCGACTTTGATTCGAAAGAGATAAAGATTTCAAAACGTTCTCTCTCTTCAGGTGCCTTCTCTAATTTGGAGGGGTTCGGCGGTCTGTATAAACTACACTGAAGTACCTCTGTAATTATAGATTATTTCTTCTATCCTTAATCTCTTAATCCTGTGTATATCTCTTTAAACCATTCATTCATTCATCTCCACATCTCCATTCACCAGTGAATTTTATGGGCATTTCTCCTATATATATATATATTCCATTCACCAGTGAATTTTATGGGCATTTCTCCTATATATATATATATATTATTTTATTATATTATGTATATAATAATATATATATTATATTATTATATATATATATAACAATTTTAGTATAATTAATGAATTTTCTCACTTCATCATCTTTTCTATTCTTGTTAATTGAACCTTTACACTTTAATCACTTTCAATAACTCTATCTACTTGTTGTAAGTTTGCTTTTGGGCCACTTACAACAATTGAGATTTTTCTCAGTATTAATAAAGAGACCCTTCTAAATTACTAAAATATTGTTAAACTAATTATATTCTGGGTTTATACTGTTTTTAGCTAAGTTTTGGTCAATGCTGGTTTATTCAGTATTGATCACAAATCTCAATTATTGTAGTCAGAAAAAGCAAACCAATAACAGGGATTTTGTGCGGTCCCTGATGAAGAACAAAATTCTTGGTATTGTTTAATCTTTTACTCCTCTTCACCTTTTACTACTACATGTCAATTTTTATTCTGAGATGTTTCTACTACTTAAATTTACTTGGGTTTACTACCTTGTGTGATATTACTTTACAACTTTAACTTTGTCCAAGTTAATATACATTTAGATATGTGTATTCATGTATATT
>QLNU02015359.1:25527553-25551023 GCA_006491805.2 Dysdera silvatica | reverse complement strand
CGGATTAGAGGAACGTAGAATGCGCGTGGGGTGCTTTGCACCCCATCTAATTATATAGCATTATTTCAATTTTATAGGGAACAATAAGAGGAATTTTCGCTTTGTCACCTTTATCCCAAAAGATTATGACTTTGAAGGCAACAGGAAAGAGCTTGGCCAGTTTCAGAAGCAAGGGTGGACTGTTCTTTTAACAAATTGTAAGTTGTGGGATGTGAAACATCCCGCGCGCCTGCTCGCGGGTTAAAATATTAAAGAGTGATGAAAAGTTAGAAGTGAGAGTAAAAGCAAATTTAAAATAAGGGCATTAAGTTAAAATATGTAAAATACTGATGGTTTCAACTCAATGAACTAGCCTGAAAAAATGTAATAATTTCATCTAATCACATATCCAGGATTTTAAAATTGTCGACGGCAAGAAAGCTGCATTTTTAGTGACGTATTTTCAAGAACCTCAATTAGAAAAACTGTTGAAAGTTGCCAAAATAGTGATTTTAAGGACCCACAAAGCACTTAAATTGGGTTTTTGTGGGTCCTTAATTTTTTGTCTTGTGTCCTTTGAAGTCCTTAATTTTGCTCTTTAAAAAGTAGTACGAACCCTGTGCTCAGTTAACGGGTTTGTATCTAAGGCGGCGTCCACACATACAACAGAACACCGTATCTTAACACCGTCACGTATCAAGTCTGGACCGCACTCCGTAACAGAACATCGTAACATTCCCACTTTCCACCAGTTGTCGGTTTTTCCTCGTCACATCAAAGGAATGTCACGGTGCTATGTTGTAACCCATGTTCCTGTATTTGGGCCGGTTTACGAACAACAGCGTTTTGTCAGTGTAGACTGGGTATTGGCATTGACTGGTGATACGCGACGATGTTCGCCCCGTAACATCATCACGTAACACGGGATGTTACGTGATGATGTTCTGTTCGCACCCTTAGACTTTAAGAGGCTCGACTCCTGGGGGAAATGGAGGTTGACTGCAGTTTACGGTTGTATCGTGGCAGAGCGTGCGTCTATTCTGCCATCAAGTTTGGTTCGATTCCCAACGGTTTCATAGCACGCGTGTCGTTTTCCCTCATATCGTAGTCTGGGGTTTGGTACGATTCGGAAAAAAACTTGTTTTACTATATCTACATATCATTTTTCCATGTGTGTTCAAACCAATTAACTACACAGTTGGCTTCAATTTTTTTTTTCTCAATTTTTTGAAATCGTCGATAAAGTACTCTCTCCAGCTCGAATTTTGCGGCAATTTCTATTTTATTCAACTCGACCTAATCTACATCATTTGAAATTCCTAATTTTTCGTTATTTTCACCAAACTCCACGAACTTTTTCGCTTTGCAATTCATTTTTACTGTTAAACGTTGAAGGAACGTAGCATACGTACAACAATTCTGCATAAAATACAGGCTGCTTACTGGCTGACTATTCATCGTAGTCTGGCGGTTGGCTCGCTGGGTCCTAAGAAGTTCGGATTTTTCCGGAAAACTAAGTCCAAAAATAGGACTTTTGCTGTACTTGTGTCGTATAACTCCCATAAATGTTAAATACACGTCAAAATGATCAGGTTTTAGATTGAGAACAGGCTTTAGATTGATTGTCTTGTAATGTGAATTTAGGGGTATGATAGAGATAAAGCAATGCAATCTTTACCCTGATTCAAGTGATTTGGTCACCCCAACTATCTAGGTCTACCAGTTTCCTGTAAAAGATTCCCCTAGGTCTACCATGTTTCCTGTAAAAGATTCCCCTAGGTCTACCATGTTTCCTGTAAAAGATTATTTGAGTCTTCTCCAAAACGAGAGATGTTTCCTGTAAAAGATTATTTTGGCCTTCTCCAGAACGAGAGATATTTCCCGTAAAAGATTATTTTGGCCTTCTCCAGAACGAGAGATATTCCCTGTAAAAGATTATTTTGGCCTTCGTTAGGACATTCTACTTCGAAGAAAAGAGCTCGAAAAAATGTGCATAGAGAGACTTGGGAAAACGCGTTTTTTTTTCGTGTTAAGTGGAGGAAATATTCCAAGGGTCGTTGATTATCAGTTCGTGTTAAACGGCTTGTTTGCATTAAAAAAAACCGAGAGCACAGAAATTCTGTTACAATGTAATGGGAATCAGGGAGCAGTTCATGTTAAGAGTAGCTAGCTTTAAGATTGATTGATTGTTTGGCTTTTTTATGGCGCAAGAGCATCTGGGCTACTTCGCCAACCTAGCTTTAAGCGTGTTCATGACTGTATCAATAAATCTGGCACGAAGGTGTAGTAGAAAAAGATCGAAATTCGATCACCGGAAGAGATGCATCATCTACGTTATGATCGAGTCCTATGTAACGAGCAATTCAAACGTTATCAGATAATGTCAAATATCAATAACTTCAGTCCTACAAGAAGGTCGAAAAAAAGAGAGATTTCAACCAACCATAATATCTATGCCGAGTAATGAATCGAGGCATGTGACAGGCGACAAGGAAGAAATATTAATAATTTTTATGAAAACTTTGACAGGAAAATAAATTTGTCATAGATAAGAATTCAACCAAATACTCCCTGAAGCACAGAAAGGAACAAATAAATAAAAGAATATATATATATATACTACAACTGAAATACATTGTCTTGTTGGATAATTCTTTAAAAAAGTGTTTTAGTGGTGAAACCATATACATTGCAAATACTAGAAGAAGCATTTTTTATATTCAAAAATATTATTAAATAGTGGCCAAAAAATACTGTAGAAGGAAAATTCAGTTACGTGAGGTAAATCATTATGGTTGTTAATGTTTCTTATATTTTAAATATTATTGACTCAATAATGATCTTTGACATAGGCCATTCAAAACTTTGGCATTGATTTAGAAAGGGGCCCCGGTATGAAAATTCTAAGGCTTTCAAAGCGTTCGTGTATACAGGGTGGTCCTGAATTCTACCGACAAAATAAGAGGGGGTGTTGGGGACACCAAATAAGGCATGTTTGTCCATATCCCCGTGTCCGCAAAGGGTCCGGTTTGGCTGTAGAGCGTAACCACTGTTTACGTCTATCACGTTGCTACGTAGCCAATTACATGAATTAAATACAATTTTTGATACATAACTTAAGTGATTGAGCTAATAATACAGTAGAGACAAAGAAATCCGGAATTCCGTTTCCTGATCTGTGTTACTATGTAGTGAAAATAAGCCTAAAACTGCCTTTTTTTTAACACACTGGAAAAGAGTTGGGAACTGCCAAGTATGTATAACAGGTGAAGAACATCAAAATAAAAATTTTTTGTTCAGTGAATTTTTTTCCAAAAATTAGCCGTTCGGGCACTACAGTGAATTTACTGTTTGTGCTCACCACATTCAAGGTTTCACAAATGGCTACAATGCACCATTTCAAGAATTTTTAAAATTATTTAATGTCAACGGACGTCGGGCTCTCTCAGGCAACTTTCTAAAACCAGTTATATTCATCAGAATTGTATGTGTAGAATGCCACGTCAGTTGCAACCATTGATTGATTCTACATAACCGGTGAATTTAACAGATTTCCTGTTCCCCTTGGTGTTCGTCTTAACGAGGTTCGACTGTATATAGAAATGTTTCCAATGTATGACAATAGTTTTTCTATGAAATCAATGATCCGTATGACAATAGTTTTTCTATGAAATCAATGATCCGTATGACAAAAATTCCTATATAAAGAGATTTTTGATATACGGTAGCTCTTGTGTATTTGCATGTGCCTTCATCGTCAGTCTCCATCCTCATATTTCCCTCTATACTCTTGATTGATTGATTGTTTGGCTTTTTTATGGCGCAAGAGCATCTGGGCTATACTGCGCCAAATCTCTATACTCTTGCATACTGAACTACAAAATACGAATCGTAAAGGACTGAATGAGCATGGTGCATAATGTAATCAATCCTGTAAGGTTGAGTGCTTTGTATGAGTCTTTAAGTCGTGGTTTCCTTAATCGTTTAATTAATATTAATTGGAGCAATTCAAAATATTTGTTAAACTTCTGTTCGGTTTTGGAATCGCCGGTGCGATGCTTCAATGAAGACACTTGCACGAGCTTGAAGTAATCAAATTAATGCAAAATGCTTGACCCCACATAATATCTACACTAAATAATTAGAGGATCGCGATACATAGGAAACGTCAACAAAGTACGTCCCAGAATTCCATATTGCAGGGTTCCCACGCAACCTGGAGAACCTGGAATCGTCAGGGCATCTGAAATGGTCCTTAAAAGTCAAGGGAAAAACAAGATTTTTTGGTCAAAACCAGGAAAATCAGGAAAAATTTTCTTAACTTTTGTTTTGATTAGCTAAATTTCCCACGAACGTGAGGCCATTTTCCTCGCAGCCGAAATTTAGTTGAAAGTTTTGTGATTTGTCGGGGAATTTTTCTGGAAAGGATATGGAAAATTCTGGAAAAGTCGGGGAATTTTGCTGTAACGGTTAGGGGAAAAACCTGGAAAAGTCAGGGGATTTTGCTGTAACGGTTAGGGGAAAACCTGGAAAAGTCAGGAAATTTTTTCCTCAAAAGGGAATTGAAACCCTGATATTGGGTTATCTGTTAATTATGAATGCCAGTTGCATCCAGCCTTTTTCTGGCTAATTTTACAAGAATATTTACGCCGAGCGCCTATAGTGCCGTAGTGGCACCGCGTTTATCTATCTGTGCCGTTATTCCAGGTTCCGATTCTAGTTGTGCCGTAAAACGCGCGCCGTTTTCTGCCCACCGGGGTTTAATTTCCTGGGTAACAGAGGTTCGGATCCCTCAGAAAACTGAGTTCCGATGTAGCATGACAGCAGTCCTTGCACCATAAAGTGCAATCATTCACGAAACGATGGGACATAGGGCGGCTTAGCAACAATGGTAAGACAACTCGAAAATTTTTAATACGTGAATTATACCACGTGTTGACATTTAATATATGCATCGCTATATTTACACGTTTCGACTAAAATACGTTACATGTTCAATGAGACGGGTTCTTGCTCTACATTTCGTATTATTTTCGGGCTCGCACAGGCAAAGCTGAGGCCGAAAACTGACTTTTCTATATCGAAATTCTCCAAGGAATACAACTATATGATTCGTTTTCGAGGACTGTAGAAATACGTGTACATGAAAATTCAAAGGAAATTAAATGGTGTAGTTTAGCAAACTTTTTGAATTTAAATCGTACGTCAAGAGATTGAAGTTATATTTGAAGTATTTTTGCAGGCTTGGGCTCAAATTTCCGTAAAATATTTCGGGCCTGCTCAAATTGCAAGTTTGCTAGCTCAAGCTTAGAAAAATGAGCCCTAACTCATCTCTAGCATATAGATCTCTTCCCATTGATTGAATTTCCCATTTTTTGATTGAATTTCCATTGAATTTCCCATTGATATCAGGGGGCAAAGCGAAATTGCATTCGTCGCAAGAGAAATAGATTTTCTCTTGCAGGAAACAAAATATCATGGTTTTGTGATGTGCAAACTTCGTTAAAAAATGGGGTATGCAATCTCTGTGAAAAGTTTAAATTCCAGTCATTTCCGCATTTGATCGTAAAATCATTTTTTTTCCTAAACGAATTATTGCTCAATCAGCCGTTGCCGCAAAATTGCAATCGGCAACTATCCTGTCAAAAATAAACGCTTCCTTTCATTCGTAATGTAAACATCAGGTTTTTGAAAATGAACTCTCTTCGCAGTGAGTCACCTAAGCTATCTGATCAGTATCATCGAAAACTAATCATTCAGCTGATTTTTTTTTTATGTTTATTATCGTTTGATTGTGTGGTCCTTTGCATTTTTGGTGGCAATTCTATATTCGTTCAAAGCTGCTACCAGAAGAGCAAATAGTCACCTATGTTTATAAATACAATGAAATCTACCCATAATGATATTTTTCGCCTTCCTGACAAATATAAGGTGTATTTTGTTCCACCTTGTCTATAATGATGATGCTTTTTTCCGATCCCTACGGTATTTCTATGGACAGATTCCGTTGTATGTATTTTTATGGACAGATTCCATTGTATGTATTTCTATGGACAGATTCCATTGTATTTTATTACAGTCAAACTCGATAGGAACACGGCTAAAACGAGCAATCTGCATGTTAAGTTTGGTTCACTATTGAACTACATTAAGCGTTTCATGCTTTTTACGAGCACAGAAGTAGAATCTCGGCTAATACGAGAAAAATATTCGTCCACTTTAATGTAATTTTTTCCCTTTTCCAAACCATGTTTTTCCTCTTCCACGACGAAAACGGAGGAAAAAGGAAGAGAAAAAAGTCAAACTAGTAATTGTTGCTGCCACATTGCCCAACAATCATGCCTGCTCACAGGTAGAGCGGTAAATTTTCTCCCCCACCCCCACGAAGCGAACCCATTGCAGGGGGTGCAGCTGTCAACGATTCGAGGAAGAGTCAGTTGAATCAGTTCTTTAGAAGCTTTGGTTTTGCAATCGCGCTTTTTGCTCTATAAAAAACACGACCAACCAACTGCGCTTCGGCTCCAGTTCTTTAGTATCAGAATGCAAAAAAAGAAAAAAAAAAATCGGAAAATTCATAAATTAAATTTTTATCTTTTCAAATTCATAATGACAAGTATAAAAAGAAAAGCATTATCAGTTCGTGAAAAAGTAGTCATTGGTAATGAGTTGCAACGTGGAGAGAAAAATTCTGCAGTATGCAAAAAATATGGACTACATCTATAATATCGACACTTTGGAAAAATGAAGAAGCCATTTTGCTTTTTGAAAAAGTCTTGTGAACACGAATTAAAAATGTGAGAAAAAGAAGACATTGACAAAGCTTTGTTTTGCTGATTTAGAAATCGTTAGTTGCTGATTTAAAAGTTGGGTGTATTTTGAAATGTTTACTCCTTTCACTGGTTTTAAGAGTAATGACTAGTACGAGAAATTTTACATAATTCTTACCTTCTCGAATTAACTGAGTTCGACTGTATATAGATAATATAAATCGTATCATTGCTTGCCCTGGCGACGTCATCTTCCAATTTTGCGATGGGTTGAGTGAAATTAACAGAGCACTGTCCTGTACTTTTCCCAGTATAAATACTTGAATTATAGGTATGTACAATCTACAGGCGTACACAGAAAGTTCATAAGTGTGTGTGGGGGTGTAGCCTCAAATGGGGGGTTACAGAGCTACAACTCATATATTTATATGTTAAATATACAACATTTCATTGCAATAGGGGGTTACAAACCCAATCAACACCCACTATGTACGCCAGTGGTACAATCGTTCACTGAATTGTTCTTTCCATCTATTGTAGATGGAAAGACCTGGTCAGTGAAAGACCATGCACGCATCTAGCGCAGTATAGCCCAGATGCTCTTGCGCCATAAAAAAAGCCAAACAATCAATCAACATCTAGCTGGAATCTTCATCGGAAAAGTTCACGGTTTATTCCCAAGGGCCATAATTTAAAATCGTTACTTTAATTTGCAGCACCAGTGTGCACAATCTTGCTCTTGTTGTCGCTTTGAGTACCGGTGTGTATAATTTTGCATTTGTTTTGTGCTTTAATATTTAGCACCAGTGTACATAATATTGCGATTTTTTTTAATGTTGAGCAATGTATATACAGCTTTACGGACCTCAAAACATGAGGAGAGCCCATGGTGTATCTTGCAATGAAACCCCCTGGAGTTCACGCGCCGAATCTAACGAATTTAATCCATCTTAATGTACCCATCATAAAAACCTTAATGTGTGAAAATTAGCAGCTATGCCCTCCCACTAGAAATCGAGAAATTAAATGTTAAAAAGTAGTTAAAATAGCGCCAATTGCAACCCTTTTGGCAATACTTCGCGAGATATCAAGTTGATCGAAAAGGGTAAAAAGCGAGCGTTTGGAAATTTTTTTTGTTATTCTAAAAGTTTAGAATACTTCCAGTAATAGCCTACAATGATTGAGTTATTTTTGTTAAATTTAAACATATTAGATTTTGAAGTAGCTGTAAAGTTTTTTTTTTTCCTATTCGTTAAATTGAAGTTCTATATTATTTTTATTTTATTGCTGAAAGTCGCAGCAGAAAACAATTTACTTTAATTTTTATAATCACATTGCAAGTTGCAATTCAATTCGTGCATAAGAGAAGCATTTATTTTTATTTAGAAAATTCTGTCACAAAGTATCGCTTGCATTCTGCGTATCTGTGTGAGGATAACATGAAACAGAATATACGTAAATATATTTAATGTTGTTTGGATACTTTTTGAGGAATTTATGGAAGAAATTAAAAGGCGCCAAATGGAGATAAAGTCTCTCTTCTGTCAAACCAAAATCATTTTTTATTAATTATTTTTAGCGTTAATCTGAGGAGATAGCCAATTTTCACATATTAGGTTTCTTATGGTGTGACTGAATTAAATTCGTTAGATTTGGCGTCTGAGCTCCGGGGATGTTTTCTTGTTAGTTATATGGCGGACTGGTCCGCCCATGGGTTGTGGTCAACGTGGGCAGGGTCCCACCCAAAGGACTGTTGACCACATATCCGAAGACTCCCACATTCGGTTTTAGCCTTGAAAGTTTGAAACTGTTAAGGTTGTTAGACCTTTGCACTAGACTCCACGCATCATCCAAGTAGGCAGATGATGATACTAAAGGCTGGGATAAGAGGGGAAGGTTGTGGTATCTTGTATCCTGACCAGTTCCAGTGAAGTCATTTTCCTCATCTGACCCTCGAATTCCCCCTTTAAAGGGCGGTTTTAGTTCATTTTACCTGAATTGACTATGACTCAAGGGTATGGATGACTACACGCACATACAAGGCTTGCGTTATGGTTACGTCAACACTCGCGCACCTGGTTCTTATCTTTAGAGGTCACTTGTCTTTTTCAGTGAAGTAAATCTCATTTTGTTGGTACTGAAATGGCGACAGTGAGTTCGTAGAAGGGAAGAACTGGATGTTTTTCGTGTTTAAGCATTTACAATGCGTGCTTACGTTATACCTCATCATCGGATATAAGTTAATGGCCTGTTCCATCATCTATAATTCTTTTCCTTAGGCGTCCCTTATTTCTTTTGCCCCTTGGTTGATAATCGTGGTTGATTTAGCCTTGCATTTCATTAACATCCTTTGTAAATGGCCTTTTTGTTTTGCTCTACAATTGCTAATTCTGCTTAATGGTTCCTAAACATTCAAGTATGGACCCTTATTTCAATTCTCAACTTATATGATTAACTTGCACCGTTCACACTTTGCAAAATTCTTGTTCTTGAAGCTTGTTGTTCTATTTTATGTACATGCTTTCGTGCAACATTCAACATCCCATGTAGGACATTTACACCTAATGTGATAAATCTCTATATGTAGAAGGCTGGCAAGTAAATGAAGCTCTATCTCGTAGCATGGTATATGCTCTGTTGTATCATGGTATACACTTTGTCGTATGCATGGTATGTACTTTTCCGTATCCATGGTATATGCTTTGTTATGCGCATGGTATATTCTGTTTATATTCATGGTATGAAGCTCTCGTAGTACAGTTCCCAACTTTCTTTCGCCCTTGCGCCATTTTCCGTGTAACTTAGTTTTGTCAGATGGTTTTCTATTCAGCAGCATCAGTATTCTTACAGTTTGGTTCTACCAGTTTGAATCTGCAATTATCCTGTGGTTGAGAAAACACATAGTAGCATTTTTCCCGATAACAGAGACGATGAATTACCACACTAATTTCGAGAAAATTAATGGAAACAAGAATCGCGCAGTTACAGTACAACTACTAATTTATTCGTCGTTGCATAAACTTAAGTTCAATCGATCCACTGATCTCTATATATCGCGATTCCTTCTTTTCTTGTTCCACTCCTCAACGTGAAGAACAACCCATTTTGAATTTTCAGGACAAGTTTCCTCCTATTCCAAATACGCCTTAATTATACAGATTTCTATTGTTGCACAGATATATCTGATCCAGAGACGGAATTCCATTTCCATTCGTCATCAACAAATGATTATTTCAGTTGGCAGACACGAATATCCATCACGCGTACGAACAAGGACAGTTTGATATAGTCAACGCTAATCACCGTCTAGAAATATCTCCTTCTGCTAGAGAAATAATTTTGCATATTGATATCAAAGGTAGACGGTTCCTTCATGATGCATCGTTGTTACCATTATAGTCCAGAAACTTCCGCCAATGCTTCGGGAAAATAGGAAGTCTGAAATTAGAACAGTTGATGTGATATCCGTTCTGCCTTATGGAAGGAACACGATCTTAACTGACCTGTAACGCAATCATTTCATAACACTTACTGTTGAGCCTGCTTGCTTAATATCTGCAGATCGTTCTGTGACACCCCTTTGGAAAGTTCTGCCTTTCTACCAAATCTTTCGTCATGGACATAGATATGATGATCACACAATAGGTGAAGGAGTGCAAGATATTTCTTGCTGGTGAGATTTCCGCAAGCTTTCTGCGAATTTGAGCGCGTACAGACTCTTAATTTCATTTCGCGTACCATTACACTTTAACGATAGTATTGTTCCTCATGAGGGACTTTCGGAAAGTATAGCCAACATCAAGCAGCATTCATGGTTGATGAGATGTGTGGTCTTGATGGATCACCTGCGTTAAAAAATGCGCTTTTCTGTGTATCTTCAGTAACGTTCTTCTTTTTTAATGCAAGTGTATATTCCTTTGGAACGTTTTGTATTACGTCTTGTACAATATCACGATGGTTTGTAAATTGTTAAGGATTGACGCTTCTCTGGAAGATGGCGGAAAAGCCATCTAAAAACTGTTAATAATATGTTAAATTGTTTTATTTATTTTATTGTATTTTTTAATATTAAATTGTTACAAGTGCGCCAACTACGTTTATCAGTGTATTGATTATTCAGTGCATCACACACCGAGTTAATCTTCAGTTTGACTGTTAAGGGTTGGTTGAAATGCATATGTTGCTTAATATTTAATGTATAATATTATTCGGACATGACGGTGTGAATATGGCTGTATCCTGTGGATGTCGTACTTTTTAGGATTGAGTTTAAAATGGCCGATCTTTGTTAGTTTTAATTTTATGCCATTGTGTCTCGTGATATCATCTTAATTTTGTGCCAATAAGGGTTTTGTATACACGGTTGGACCTTGTTAAAGCGAACACGCTTAACACAAACTTCTTCCTGAATCCCCGTACTTTTAGTTCTTTCCACATGAAATACCGTTTAACACGAACTGATAATCAATGGTTTCTGGGAAATTTCTTCTGTTCAAAACGAATAAAACGCGCTTTTCTAAGTCTCCCGATTTGCAATTTTTCCTTTCTTCAAATTAGAGTTCCAAAGCAGGTCAAAATCATATTGTCTTAAAGGAGATGATGTCTTTTGTTCTAATAGACCTAGATAGAGGATTGGGATAAGGCAGTCATCGTGATCAGCATAGGACTATTTGTTTCATCTGAAACGCCCGTAATGCCATGATGCTTTTTCGTGTATTTTGTGCAGAACTGGGTTTTACACTAGATTTCTTCAACGTTTAAGTGCGAAAATGAATCGCAGAGCGCGAAATCGTTTAGTTTAGGGGAAGAAGCTAGAGGTTGTAAATGATGTGGAATACGCAAAAAGTTGAACAACACACAAATTGCCATAAAATTTCGTGATTACCAAGAGAACTTTATCGAGATGATTTAGAAAAAAAGAACCAGTTTGCTCTCACTGACCAGTTTGAGCTTGCTAAAAAAGAATGAGAATTGCCAAAAATCAAAAGTTGAAATGGCAATAATGAGGTGGATCGAAGAGATTCGAGGGCAAAATCTCTTATTCAAGGGTAAAATTCTACAACACTTTTTACAAGCTGTTTTGCTGTGAATGTGGACGATTTTAAATGCTGATCTGGATGGTTTTAATGAGTCGATACGATCACCGTCTGTTCCGTGAACAAGCGGTCGCTCAGAGAGTTATTCTCTGAATGGAGGTAAATTTCGCATTCGGTCTATGGGAAGGGGAGAAAATCCGTTTCCAGAAAAGATGGTCGTTAAGGTAATTTTTACTGTATATATATTACAAATTTTAAATGTAACACTGAATTTTTATTTTTGTTCCTTGCAAAAACAACAGGAAATGTTTTCTCGGTTTCCACTTCATTCTAATTTACTTATTCACTATGTTTGAGGATGTTGCTGACGTTGAAGTTGAGCGTCGATGTAATTGCCGTTGTTTCGGGCATGAAATTGCGTTCGATAAATGGAAAAACACTAATAGGAAATTTCATCTTCGATTTGTCATGTATTTATTCATTGGGCCTTTTTCCCCCCCCCGTGCAATCTATGTTGTGCAGAGCCATATTTTCTCCTATCGGCAGATTTTGGAACTAGGCTTCCTTTTCACGGAATCTTTCCAATTTTGGTGATGTTTGCTTTTTATGAATTAGAGGTTTGGTTAGGAAAATTTTAATTATAACCACCCTGTATATTTTGGCAATGAGAGTCTAGCAATGAATGGGTAAAATATTATTGACTCAAAAGCTACCAAAAAATAGCATTGCGTAATATTACAATAGACCCCCCCAATAACACGGGTTCATATAAGACGAATTCGTATAACACAGCTGAAAAATTGTGATCGTGTTCGTATAACACGTTAAAAGAGGCTCGCGTAACACGGTAAAGGAATGAGACAGATGTTTCAATTTTATTACGTTTTAGCTCCAATAATTAATATAACTTTTGGCTGGTAACACTAAACGTCATTGTGTTTCTCAAATTTTGAGGAAACCCCATTTTTAGAGAAGATCGCCTCAGTTTGTTTCTAGTTGTGATGCACATCAAATGTGTCTAAAAAAACTTTTATATCGTATGATTTATTTTATTAAACTGAAATTTGAGGAAAAAAATGTTTTAGGAAAATAAATCTTTGCGAAATTAAACCCGAACAAAACATTTTTAATTTCAATATTTGTTTGTTTTGAAGAAAAATAAAAAATATTTTAACTCTTACATAGTAAATATGTATTTTACAGCTTTGTTAAGTATCTGTATAAGTGTATGTTTATGCTTAAGTAAACTGTATGTTAACCCCTCATTTGCTAAAACAATTAAGTCCATAAAAGAAAAGGTAGAAAATATGTATTGATAAATTTTTATACATTTCTTGTGAAAAAAGACATTTATTATTCAACGGCCATAAAAATTGTTGTCATGTAGTGTCTTAAGCCTGATTATTAAAGAAAGTTATTTGAAATATAACAAGTAAGTTAATCGCCTTGGGCTGTGAATGGCTCATGTATTTGTAATAATCTAAGCGACTCGTACAACACGGATTCATATAACACGAAACGTATCTACCGTGTTATAGGGGGGGTCTACTGTATTTATAGTGATTTACAAATGACCCCGCGGTTTCTCATTGGTATCGTATCTAGCTTTCACGCGGATGAACTAGGTTCGATTCCAACTAGTGCACAGTCCTTCCCTGTTTTACAATGAAATTCGGTTTCCACGGAGAATTGTCGACCCTATTATAGCATGATCGTAATAATCATCCTTGGGTCATAAAACACAAACAACTGATATACAGAACTGATGTATGCAACTGATAAACACAAACAACCGATGGATGCAACTGATAAACACAAACAACCGATGTATTCAACTGATAAACACAAACAACCGATGGATGCAATTGATAAACACAAACAATCGATGGATGCAACTGATAAACACAAACAACCGATGGATGCAACTGATAAACACAAACAACCGATGGATGCAACTGATAAACACAAACAACCGATGGATGCAACTGATAAACACAAACAACCAATGTACAAATAATGTATAGAATAAGGCTTTCTTTTCTTATATTTGTCGTAGTTTTCTTGACCAGTTTGTCAAAAAACGAGCGACTGTAACGTAACTTACAATTTGTCATTTATTTTTGCTAACTGTCTACTTTCCACGTTTGCATCCATATGTAACAGTTCATACAAAAAATTGTTTGTGCAATTGCGGTATAGATTTATTGGTCAAGTTGAGGACAATAAGAAGGGAATTTCGGAAGGGAAAATAGTACCCCTTCCCCTCTTTCTCGAATGCTCTGATAACCTAATTACCCATGCTCGACCCCATTATTAGTTCACGGACAAAAAAAGATTCCTTCTTAAAAATCCCTCAATATATGGGTTTCGAAATGAGATGTCTGCTTTGAAGCGCCCCTTTGGTTACGATTATAGCTTATGTGAGCAAATTAAGGTCTATTTCCTGGTAAGCTTGGTTTAGTTTAAACATATACCCTGTTAAGCTGTGATTCACGTCTAACCTTAAAAGAAGAAAACAGGATGTCTACGATCTGGAAAATATGGAAAAGTCAGAGAAATTTGAAATACAAAGGCCTGAGTCAGGGAAGTTTGAAATTCATTGTTATAATAAATAGCTTATTAAAATAATTTTCCTGAACTGTGCTTTTCATACCACATTGCATACTGAAAATTTTGAAAAACTTATACTTTTGACTAAACTTCTTCCAAAAGTTACTATTTTGTACCAAAATTAATATAATTTATATAAAATTATTAAGCCCATATATTTCTCAGAAGAAAATGTTTGCCAAATATGTAACTAAAACTTGGAAAAAAAAAGTTTTTAGCTAAATTATCTTATCTAATCTAAGGAATTTTGATCATACCAATCTCCTTTGCCTTATATACAGTCATACACATTTTAAATGAAATAGAAGATGAAGCATCAGCTTTGCGATTATATAGTTAAACTCTTTTATAATGAATTCAAAGAGAAGCAAATGAAAATGTTGTTGTCAATATTTAATTAATGCAAGTTTTTAATGTAAAGAAATACTCTTTTTTCCTGAAGTTTTTGTATTTGTCATTGAGTTATAAACGGGTTTGTGTTAGTGGATTTTATGGTCTTAGAAACTTATTTTTATTACGCAAATTTTAATGCGTTGTGTGTTGTTGACTGGAAATCGATTAAGATTTGGTCTGGAAACCTGGAAAAGTCAGGAAAGTTTGAAATTGAATTTGGGTGGACACCCTGAATAAAAGTCCCACTCTTATTCCATTGCCATTTCGCATTTTGCTTGTATATCTTACCAAATAAAAATATTTTAGGGATAGTGCTTTATGTACTTCTGATATTTAGTTAATAATTTCTGTTGTTTTTCTTGATTAACTTGTAGCATGTGCGGTTCATTGCGCTTTAAGACTTTCGCTTTAACAAGAAATAAGTACGCGGCTTCTGCGCATTTTCAAATCAAAGCCAACTTTGTGGGAGGATAGTTGCTGATCCACTTTCTTCGCCTCATTTTGCCAGCTAGCTCGCTTTATCCTTTTGCAAATAAAACCATTAATGGATTTCGGTTGTTTTAAATATAGCTTTATTGTTATAACATTATTATTTCCATAATGATGCCTCCCGTTAATCTGACGAGTTCATCTTTGTAAGTTTCATGTTAGTTCGTGTCTGTGCAAGATCTTCGCATGACAAGTTAGATGAACTCGTTCCATTTCTCAAAGTATGTCAGAGACGATACCATTTATTAAAACGCACTTTTAATTTTGATGACATCTGATATAACTGTAAGATTATGGAAATTGGCAACAACCGTTCATCGAACGTCAAGAAATGACCTCGCTATTATTACGTTTAATGAGAGATAAATGGCCAATGTGATTATATGCGGGATGGGACGGATCAAGAACCTTATTGCCGATAGCAGGTTCCTCTCAGATCTGGTTATAGGAAACTATTAACAAAAAACGACCTTGTCACTATCGTCGTGACTGCGACCATTTTGACGGTCGCATGTGGAATCCCTGACGCGCTGAGAGAACTAAGAAGGACGTGTCCCGCCCATATCTAAGATTACAGGAATTCAATGGAGTCCAACAAAACCGGTTTCCTTTTCTATTTTGTCCGCTTTTTTGGTTAGCTGTCATATCTAAAAAAGAAAAAGTACAGATATACAGCTCAAACTAAGAATGAATGTAGCGGACCAAAACAGGCGGCGTCCGCCTGACTTGGACAGAATACATGCGGACTGCCTGCTTTCTTTATTCAACATATAAAATGTCTTTCAAAGTAACCAGTTTTTTTTTGTCCTTTCTTCCCGGTTTCGCCTCAGCAAAACAAAAAACACATTCAACGAAATCCCTAAAGAATAGCCGGTTACGGTGCCACCAAAGAGGGAAAGGTATAAAAGTTGCTCACCTAATACAGCGACAAAATGGTACTTGCTGTCTTGGATTTTGCCAATTCCTAGGAATTCGGACTAATTTGCTGCAATATTCGGTGTGAGAAGTTTTTTCTCTCCCATGATTTGAATAAGAACAAAATTATTCTCTCGATTGTACCTATGAACATCCTTTTGTATCCAATGAACATCCTTTTGTATCCAATGAACATCCTTTTGTATCCAATGAACATCCTTTTGTATCCAATGAACATCCTTTTGTATCCAATGAACACCCTTTCGTATCCAATGAACACCCTTTCGTATCCAATGAACACCCTTTCGTATCCAATGAACACCCTTTCGTATCCAATGAACACCCTTTCGTATCCAATGAACACCCTTTTGTATCCAATGAGCACTTGGTTTCATCTTATGAATAATTGGTTGCGCATAATGAATACTTGTTGGAACTTAAATTATTTTAATGGACATACAGGATGTTCATAAAAGGAGGATACGATTTTAAATTTCATTTGCATCGAAACATGCATTTGCATCTACAACAGCTACAAATTTGGTTCTTTTATAATTTTTTTTCAATTACTCGGCTAACAGTCGAGGATTTTTTTTCTGCGTAGTTATAATGTCCGTATGCGCCTGTTGTTCCTTACGATAGTGTGCAAACGAAAATCTAGTTTATCCATGTTCACTGCAAAATCTCGGGTGTTCAGAAGGGGTGAGGAAGACTTTGTTAGTGCATCTTTAAGTATATCAAGAGAATTCACAATTGTTTTGTAAATAAGGGGGTGTTCTCTTATACACGCTTCTGAAATCTCGTTACACATGTTGGTCTCATTTCCATGAACCATATTGCACAAGCATCCTTCTTCTGTGTCAATGTCATCATTGTTTTCGGTGTCTCGTACGTTCTACGAAAGCACGTGTACCGTTTGTCACATGAATACGTTCCAATCTATGCAGAAAAAAAGCTTTAACTGTTCACGTAAGTAAAAAAATTAAATTTCTAACTGTTGTAGTTTGGATGCAAATAAAATTCGAAGTTTTGTACTTCTCTTATGAATACACTGTATAAATGTGGCTGATATATCTTGCAATCTAAGTCGGATAGGAACTACACGTTCTAAAAGCTTTGAAATAACGATTTAAAGTGCATTTGCTCAGGCATTTAAATAGATAACTAGATTGATCTGTTGGTCACACCAAAAGTTTTAAGCTCTCGCTAAAATAGATGATTAAATTTATTAACAATACATTCGCATTATTTTTAATTATAATAGTCTAAGAAATGCAACGTACAGGTGTCCAGTACCGAAGTTAATTATTTTTTTTTTCATTTAAAAAAAAACCAAAAAACCACGTTCTTCTTAATGCAGTGGTGTTTTTGATTTTTTCCTGAGGCATTTAGATCTCCACCGAAATGACCAAAATTATTGTAAAGTTGTAACAAGAATCGACGTTGTACTCGACAAATTTTAAATGCGTTTTTCTCAAACTGAAGTTTCTTAAATGTTACGATTTCAATTCGATATATCTCCAAAACAGTTTATGGTAGTAAATGTTAAAAACTTCTGAGATGTGTTGTGGATATAGTTTTCTTTAATCTGTCTTCGCAGAATTTTCATATATGCATTACAGCCCTAAAATATGAATTTTGATAACAATTACAGCTCCAAAATCCGAAAAATGACAATATTTCGCATTTTTTCTAAACAACTTTTAAAAATTTCGTGAAGACAATCTTTTCTTTATATTCTTTTTTAAAGATGTTAAGGTATTATTACCCTCCGCAGGGATAACACAATTGCCAAATATGGTCAACACAAGAAAGCCTCCGGGGCGAGAATTTTGTGAGTTTTCGTGGGGGAATTTATTATACTATAATTTTTGCCACCCACGTATTAATTACAGCTCAAACTAGAGCTTGTGTAATTTTGGAGAAAAAGAGACGCTTTCCCCATCCTGGATTCGAACCAGGGTCCCTCCGTTTAGCCCGGAGTGTCTTGGACCGCTAGACGAATGAGGACAGGTAATAACGCTCTCTTTCTCCGTATGTAAAGATGCAAAAATCTTGCCCTGGAGGCTTTCTTGTGTTGACCATATTTGGCAATTGTGTTATCCCTGCGGAGGGTAATAATACCTTAACATCTTTACATACGGAGAAAGAGAGCGTTGTTTCCTGTCCTCATTCGTCTAGCGGTCCAAGACACTCCGGGCTAAACGGAGGGACCCTGGTTCGAATCCAGGATGGGGAAAGCGTCTCTTTTTCTCCAAAATTACATAAGCTCTAGTTTGAGCTGTAATTAATACGTGGGTGGCAAAAATTATAGTATAATTCTTTTTTAAATTTTTATTTTTAATTTTTATTAAATTATATCCTGAGTTATATCAAAATTGCTGAATGCTAGTTTTTCGATATTGTTCACAAATTTTCAATTTGAAACGAACCAGCAAAGAACAGTTTGATTACATATTATGATTATGCTGTAATTGTTATAGGAAAAAAAACTTTAAAACGTATCTTCAAAAAAACAATTTTTTTTTTTTTAATTAGTACCGGACCCCCTTGGTGCACGAATATTACTGAATTTAAAACAAAAAATAACAGCATAAAAGTGAATATTGGAAATTTCGCTCTTACTTCTATTTTACATTCCAGATATTTTTTAAAAAAAAGTAGTGGTTTTTGTAATGTATTTCAAAAAGCTCTTCATTTTAAAGATAGTTTAATAAAAGTACAACAGTGTGCAAATGCATCGCTCGTATAGCTATTTCATCATAGTCTTGTTAGTCCGTATTTTAATATGTTTAGATGGTTCGTATGATGTGCAAAATTTTGAGCATACTGGAAGTCTACAAGTATTTCTCACTCTTGAGCTAAATTTTCCAATTTTTATCTTTACTATCTCTTTAGATTTATTTGAAAGTCAGAGTAAATAACCGCCTCCCTAATTCTGAAATATGCTGATGTGATGTTTCGTTTCACTGAAACGTGCTTTAACTTTGCATGCTTGTTACTTGGCAATTTACTTGCTCAAGTGCTTGCTTCCCTGTTGTGACACATGTCATGAGCTGGTGACATTTGTTTTTTTACAAAATATAGCTGTTTAAATTTCGTATCCTTGTTACTTGGAAATTGATCATTTAAGTTGTCAAGTAGTAAGTATGTACACTTCCAGGTTGATTACTTTTGAGGTCGAAAAGATAACTTTGTGGAAAATGACTTCAATCTTATCATTTTGAATTGTGTTTCACACAACCTTAACAAATATTGCTGACATCGTGTGTACAGAGTCATGTTCTCCTTGAACAATATACGAAACTGCATAAAGCAATTACGTTTTCAGGTGCGCTATTAACAAAGAACTGCGGCACGAAAGAATTAACCGTATAATGACAAAGAATCACTTTCACGTGCTAGTCTGAAAATTTGTCGTAGTCTGTTAAAACTTTAGGAATTTGCACCAAACGCTAACTGCCGAAGTAACTTGAAATGGACATCTTATTATCAAAAAGTTATGAAACCTGTTTTCCCTATTTCGTCTTTCAATATGGAATTCGAATTTAGGTCTAATTGGAAATATCTGGTTTGACAACTCCCTGTGCTTGACAAATCGTTTCCATGAGATGCTAGAAATTACTATTCTACTGCTATAATACCTTGCATTTGTAATCATGGGCTCCATACGAGTACCTGTAGTGGGATGCTGAGAAAAATTATTACCTCCTTCTCAAAGCTGTCAAAAATTTTAGTGAATGTACAAGATACCAAAACGCTACAAAAATAATTGATACTGCTTGACAATTAGTAATGAGCTAAAAAGTACCTTATTTTAAAATGTGACTGTAAAACTTTTGAAAGTAAATGCGTAGCAGGTTCGGGCAAATAAAATTTTTAAACGGCTAGGTGGTGGGGGGGGATCGAACCCCCTCTTCTCCCCCCATATGGGCGCCTATGGTTGTAATATTTGGCTTTGAAATCGTTCGTATTGGTCAATAACATAAAATGGAAAGGAATTTTAGGCGTAATATATATTTTTTATAATTTTGCAGTGGCAGGTTTCGGAAATTGACGTCCCCAACTATGGCCTAGATTACCCTCTCTCTGACACGTACTTTTCAAAATGAAAAATCGCACCCTTAATTTCTTACGTGTAAAATTGATTTGTCACATAATTATATTTAAACTAATGTTTTAATTAATATTATTATGCAACATCTAATAATGTTTTCGTTAATAGTTTATTTGTCTTGTTGTGAACAACAGTGAAACAAGAATAAGTTAATGGTAATCACACAAAGTGGTGAAAAAAAGGTATTCGACTACTCAAAAGACGTACATGATTTAATTCTGGATATCAACTAGTAAACTTACATATCGTAGTATATTTTTATCGGTGGTATTTTCCTTAAGTTACCTTCTGTATTTAGTAGTCTTTTTTTTATGAACACATATAGCTTCACTTACAAGACTTGGACGAACAGGTTTTTTTTTGTATGTGTAATCTTTTAAGTAAATGAAGCTCGTTCCGTTGACTATTACTTCCTTACCGTAACTAATTTCATTGACAGCACTTCATCGTCAGATTTTTTTTCTATTAAAAGATCTACTTTAAGGTTACAATTATAATTGACAGATTAATCAATTTCCGAATGCTTATATTATGACATACTGTACACGCGATAGGCAATGTGTATAGTAATGCACATTACCTATCGCGTGCACAGTGTGTCACAGGTAATGTGTATAGTAATGCGATATAAGTATCAATAATGCCTTGCATGTATCATTAGCTGCCATTCTCCAATACCATCCATGAAGTCTGCCTGCCACAATGAAACTGCCAATAAAGTAAGCTTGCGGCTTGTTCACGAGATCTAAAAGCAATTACCTTGTCACATGACATGCGTGACCTGCTCCAGAAACGCTAATAGTTTAAATAAAGGTATTGACGTGACATTTGTAGTAGTTTTTAATAACGTCATCGTTACTTTGATGACGATGACATCAGCAGTAATGACAATGCGTGTCATTGCCGATGACGAAGAGCATTTAAGGTAAACTTCACATAATTTAGTCCGTTTAGAACGGCTGGCAATTACAGTAACTCGTTTAATGTTTCGTTGTATGCGCTACACTGCCCTGTAGCGTCATCTAAGCAGACTCCGTAATATTACCCTAAAATTAAATGTAACTGTTCTTGCTTATTTTATTGGTTTTACAGTGACACGATGGTAATACGTTCGTCCAGCATGCCTTTATATTCGGGTTCGACTATCAATAGTGCGAGAAGAGCGGCGGCGGCTGAAACATAAACGACTGATTGCTTACTATAGAAAGGTGTTTACACATTTTTAGAAAGATTTCGGGGCCGTCTAATTAATGTTCAACATGTAGATGTTAAATTACTCGTAAAGAAAAGAATGATTTTCCGGCGCCTGGTGGGACCCGAACCCACGACCTCCTGATTGCCGGTCAGGTGCTCTACCTACTAAGCTACAGGCGCAACCACTCTCTCCCTTACGAGTATATATATATAACTTTGCATGGACAAGTTCGCTATTGGTGTGGCAGTACTGTGACTACCGTTGCCAAAGCGACAAGTTAAAGAAGCAAGAATGTCCTATATGTCGAACTAGATTTTAATATTATTAAGGTAACAGTTTTTTCATATTAGCCGATGATGTGGCAACAGTAGATGTTAAATTACTCGTAAAGAAAAGAATGATTTTCCGGCGCCTGGTGGGACCCGAACCCACGACTTTACGAGTTTTACGAGTAATTTAACATCTACTGTTGCCACATCATCGGCTAATATGAAAAAACTGTTACATTTATAATATTAAAGTTCTAGTCATATCGGATATGCGAAAATCATTCGAAAACTAAAGCTAAACACTTGCATTCTAAAGCTTTCAACCAGGTTTATTCTCATCTTTTTCTCCGGTTTGCAGATCCTTTTTCTCTTCGCATTAGTTAAATAGACCTTAGTTCCATGTTAAATAGACTTTTGTTTGTTGCAGTCTTTAAACCGCGAGCAGGCGCGCTGATAGAGGAACGCGAGAACGCGCGCGGGGTGATTTGCACCCCATCTGATTATATAGCATTATTTTATTAAAAACGTCCAGTTTTACGGGGAACAGTAACTGGAATTTTCTCTTTGTCACCCTACTCCGAAAGATTGTGACTTTGAAGGCAACAGGAAAGAGTTTGGCCAGTTGGACGGTTTTTTTTTTTTCACAAATTGTAAGTTATGGGGTATAAAATACCCCGCGTGCCTGTTCGCAGGTTAAGTAAACCTATGCTTTGTCAAGGGTCACAACGTATTTCCATTCATCTCCTGCTAAATGGTTTTCATACGAGGTTCTACAAAGTGTTCTGCGTAGAACTTGAACATAGGTTCTTCTGAACTTCTTTTCTAGAACTTGAACGTAGGTTCTTCTGAACTTCTTTTCTAGAACTTCTGCGTAGGTTCTTGAACAACATGCTTTGGCAAGAGCCAGTGAACATTATGTTTTATGTTTCTTTTTAAGCTATATATCTTAATTTATTATTTTGTTTATGATTGATACAGTTGTCTTTAGAGGCTTTGCAATTGATCTTTGTGTAAGCGGGTTTTTTCTTGTTACCAGAGATTTCACTTTTCAGATATTTGTAACAGTACGTGCCTTTGACGGGTATTCGTTTGACGTCTTTTTTCCATGTAAAAATAATGACGGACGGTTTTTTCCTTTCCGATTAATAATGTTGCTTATTTTGCACTTAGAAATTTTTATACCATGCGTTTCATAACGTTTTCTAATTACGGGATAAGACATTTTTTCTTTGGAAAGCACAAAAACATATTCTTTGATTCAGCTTGTTTGCTTCCGACATTTTGAAAGCCGAATAAATTTTAAAGTCTCACACGATATTTTACATTTCAAGTAAGCAGCTGTTGCCAGATTTTTTTCCAAACAAAAAATCTTTCTTTTTAATTCTTCATCGAAATCGTTCTAAAAACGTGTAAACGCCCTCTGTATGTCGCCTCAAACTGTAGATCTACTACCGTACGGTGGTGTAGTGGAAAGTAGTTCGTCTCTCATGTCATTAACCCAGGTTCGCTTCCCAATGGTATTGTAAAACACGTGCCGTTTTTCTGCCTCCGTAGTCCAGGGTTTGGTTTCCTGTGGTTCGGATTCCTCGGAAAATAAACTGTAGATCTCGGCGCAACCTATTTTTTACTGTCCTGGTGCGATAAAGATGGGAACCAATTTAACCCTATAAAAGGAATATCCAGGGCTATTTGCTGTCGTG
>QLNU02015359.1:25506711-25524809 GCA_006491805.2 Dysdera silvatica | reverse complement strand
TGAGGCAAATTGGAGAGAATCCAAAACTGTAATGCAAATTATTTACGCTAGTAGAACATCGTTTCCGGTTAACGGATAAGAGTATTCAAGATAAATTTGCGATCAGCAAATTTCATGAATGAAAAGTAAGGAGAATCGGAAACACGCGATTAAGTAAAAATAAATAAATAAAAATTCGCCCCCGAGAAGCAGGGAACGTGAAACATGACAGACTCTTGAGCCACCCAACCACCCAATAATGTTTAAATTGCTACGCCATTGCCCATAGTGGTTGTCCATGGTTAGCTACATGCCAAGCGAACGTGTTGCCACCACAAAATCTAAAAACATGACAGACGATAAACAAAATCAAAAAATATTAATATTTCTAGACAGCACGTTCTCTTTTCCAGTTCAATTTTCTGACCTATTTTTGCATAAAAACACATTCGGAATATGGAATCTAAATGCAACATGCATTATTGTTTTAATTAAAACCGGTTTAATGTGTGTGGTCTAATAGACTACTGCACGTTTTACGAATGTACAGATGTTAATAAATATTAATTTTTGCATCTGTAAATCAAAAATTTACATTTCAATACTTTCTAAATTTTATATAGCTACGGATAATGAGTTTCATACAACTATGATTAGCAACGGTTTGGAAACTAGACAACCAAAAATAATATTAAACATAAAGAAAGCTAAAAGTTTAATTAAATTGAAATATAGATTGACATAGTGAAAACGTGATTTCAAAACCGGCGGAATTTGGCGAGAAATTTGGCATAAAAGTGCCGATTTTTTATGGGCTTCAGCTCAGTAACAACATCTTCAACGCAAAAAATATACATAAAAAAAATAGTATTATATAGTGTTTGAAACATTTCATTCTGTACTCATTGCGTGAGTTCTCTTTAAAATTACTTTTTACAGATGTCAGTGGCGTCTTTATGGAGGGACCAACGCTGTCAGAGCACTGACCCAAACAGGGACTCCAACCAGCACCTTCCAGATTGGTCCCCCCCCCTAGCCAGAGACATATTATCACCTGTGAATAATTTCAGCCGATTTTGCGCCTTTCTCGCCTACGCCCTGGTCCACGCCAAGACCTAGATACGGCTCTGACCCCAACTGACAAAGTTTTTATGTTTTTTGTACATAATTTTCTCGTTGCCAAAAATTCGGAATTTTAAAATTTAGAACAAAAAGGGTCGAGTCCAGCCAGGGCCCTCGAATGCATTAAGAAGCCCTTGGTGAATGCTATACAGTGTGTAGATATAATATATACAGTGTGTGTGGGGTGGAGGATGGCACACCAACCATTAATTTGAATAAATTGAAGTGGAAAGCAAATCTGGCGAAACGTCTTTAATTCTTGGATTACTTTTACAATAAACATCCGTATACGAATTTATTTTTTTAATACTTGCAAGAAATAAATTCATAAAAATAATAAAAACAATTTTTGAATGCCAAAAAAGTATTTGTACACCTAACAGCAAAAGCAACAGATTTTCAAAATTGAAGAACGATACTAGTATTTGGTATGTATGTCTTTTGCTCCAATTACAGTTTGCAATCTTCTAGTCATTGATCCTAAAAATTTTCCAGTTATTTCGACACAGATTCTTCTCCATAATGTTTTCTCACTCAGTCCATATTATTAACTGAATGCAATACAAAAATTGAAAAGAACCCGGAGGTATCTGGCGTATGGTAGAAACAAAAGCATGAAACAAATAGATAAATAGCAGGACAACATACATCTGCTAAAAGTTTTGAAAACGCGATGACACAAAATGCTTCTTCTCTCTTTATTATGTTATTTGACAGTCGATTGCTTTATGGCGCAAGGATATCAAGGGCCATTCTGCGTCAATATATGTGAACCCATTTTTATGCTTTTAGTGGCTCCAAGGACGGGCCCATTAACACCCTGGGTTTTTTAACGCATTCGGGGTACACCCTAGGGCATTTTAATGCATTCGGGGAATACCATGGGGCATTTTAACGCATTCGGGGAACATCACGGGGCGTTTTAAACGCATTCCGGGGACACCCCGGGGCATTTTAACGCATTCGGTGTAAGGGGGCTGAACTATCTCTAATTTTGGGGCTTTTACACTGACTTTTAAGTTTCCGAATTTTTCTAATAAGGACGATAAAATATAGTTGGACTCTGGTATAACGAACACGTCTATGAGGAATTCACGACCATAACTAACGAATGATTGAGGTTAGTTTGATTTCATATATATATAATCAGGGGCGGATTTAAGGAGGGGCGGGGTGGCGATCACTCCCCCCCCCGAATGAAAATTTAACATCGAAAAGATACAAGGTAAAGGTCCAATGAGGTATCATTTTCAAAAATCAAGTCATTAATCGCCACCCTTGAATGACCTAAATCCGCCACTGTATATAATATATATGGTTGTATTGAATAATGGGTATAACGGTAAAAATGCTCCGGTATTATGCATTCGCACAGACCTGACGCCTGATACCGTTAGCAGACGGGTTAGTCCATTGCAGTTTAGGGAAGGGCGTCTTGCCGAAACTGCTTTTTCGCGCCAGAAAAACCAGTTCCTCCAAGACGGCCTTCCCTAAACTGCAATGGACTAACAAGTCTGCTAACGGTATCACGCGTCAACTGAGCGCGAATGCACAGTACATTGATGTCCGTTATAACAGAATACGTCTATATATATATAATAAACTATAGTCCTTGCGAAAAGTTGACCGATGGTACTGTTAGAATTTGCGAGAACTGACGTCACAAACGGGTGAGTTCATTATAGAGGCGTCACTTCATAACTGGTTTTTCGCGCAGACAAACGTACGCGAACAACCAATTATGAAATGACGCCCTCCCCTCTGCTGTAATGAACCAACCCGTTTGTGACGTCAGCTCCCGTGAATTCTAATGGTACCATTGGTCAACTTCTTGCGAACGAACTACACTCACTTGAGGTCCCTATTTTAGGACGGGGCTATAACCGCTAAGACGCCACTGATGATACCGTCCAACGCGGAAAAGCTTATCAGTAACTTCATGTTTATCATCTTACGTTGACAGCTTTGACCAAAATAGAAATATTTTATGTACAGTGTCATTATTATGTATTGTGACCTACTCTTACGCACATTCGCCAACTTTCATCTCCTCATTCATTTCCGGACCCATTTCGGTTCAAGAATCAAGGAAATTACAGAATTTCCGAGAACTTCTCGAGTGTAAACACAGATGAGAGATCTACAGCTGCTCATCGCCCCCTCGTTCCAGGTTTATTTTAAGGCTACATTTAACAAGAGACCGATTCCCAGAAACTTGGGCGGGAAGAGACTCCCGCCAAAAATGCACTCCGCCCTATTGCATACGAGGGTTTCAAAGCAGCCGCTACTGATGCCATAGATAAAAACAATAAAGACGATACTTTCAATGCGAAATTCGCTGTCCCGCTTTCGGTCTTGGCAACACTGAACCCGGTAGGGTCGTTTTGTTATACAATGTCCCAGATTCCCACCCTACTGGAAGGAAAGAGCAAACCGTGAAAGAGACCGCAGAATTTACGCATCTGTTTCAACACGCCGTCAGAAAACGAGCATTTACGAGGAAATTGAACTGGTAAAATATTTCATTACGCACGACAATGCATAAAAGCAGTGCAAGACACATGCAATCACTTTCGGCTTGATGATCACTTTTGACTTTTTAATGATCATTTTCAGCTAGTCAGGATCTGGGTTAAAAATGAAGTTGGATTTTTTATTTTTTTTAACCCTCATTCATCAGAAACAAAGAAATTTTAAAAAAAAAGTGGGAAGGAAAAAAAGAGAGCCTTTCGCGCAATAAGTCATTTGTGGTACACTTTCTTTTCATTGTAACAGCAATGCTTTGTTTATACAATAAAATCCGGTTATAACGGGCTTGGCTTAGTGCCGGTTTACAGTTCTTATGAGCCCTCGGTTGGAAGGAGAGAATGTGGGCCCCCTAAAAAATGAGCACCCCTCGATCTTTATTCAATCGCAAAATCACTTTTTTTTGGCGTTCATTAATTTTAACATACAGATTCACGAATAACGAAACCCCCCTGAGAACCCCACCCCAAAAAGTCGCAGGGCCCTATGCACGAGCTTACTTCATCTACACATAAATCCAGCACTGTCTACAACGAGAACTCGGCTGTAACGATAAGGAATAAAATATTTATTTGGTCACATCCAAAGCAAATAGTACGAAATCCCTTTATTACGAAAGACCTGTTACAGCAAATGTTCCTCATAATTTACGTTTAAAAATAAACTTCCCCTCTTTTTTTACAAAGAAAAAACAACGAAAAAACCCCACTACCAACTTTTATGATGGCATTAAAACATAATGAAAATACGCAAAAATTTTATATTTAAATATATAATATACGTAAATGATGACATTCGTTGTTGCTTTTTTTTTTTTTCCTAATGATGACCAGGTTTTTACGATAACCAAAATATAATGAACAAAAGTACCACCCTCCCCCCTTGTTTTATAATAGGTTCGACTGTAACTTTACACTTATGATCCATAACAGGACAGGGAAGTATATATTTGAAAGATGGGGGATGAGAAAAGTATTATTTCTTGTAGAAACTGATCAATCATCACAATTATATAGAGGTCAACCTTCAACACTTCACTCCGCTGGAAAACCTTTGATAACTTAAAAACTCGCCGGTAACTATATTAACTAAATTTAACTCATGTGCATGTGCAGTCAGGGCCCGATTAAGGCACAAGCCTCAGGCGGCCACAGTCCTGGGGCCCCAAAACTTCCCGTATGTGATCTTTCTTAACAAGTTTAAAATGTCAGTTTGAAACCTAGTTTTTTTTTTTTTTTTTAAACTATAACTTAGTAATTTATTAATATTACATTTTTTCTTAATCATAACTCCGGTGTCATTGAAAACGTCTTTAAACTAATCATTATGTAGACAATATGTATAGTTTGCACTTGTCACTTACTTATTGAATAATTTTGTTGTAAGAGCGTAGGAAGGGGGGCCGAATGAATACTAGGCCCTGGGCCCCCACTTTGGTTTGATCGGGCCCTGTGCACAGTATCGACGATGAAGTGGGATTGTGGGTTGGGCCGCATCGAGTTGGATTTTGAACCTGGGCGGCCTGGCATGGATTGCTTTATGGGGCCCGCCCCCCTCCGGCGAAAACAGGAGATTTTCACAGATGCACAGTGAGCCATATAGCCTACGCGATAAAAGTGGCCAACAGTCTCTGAAAGAAATTCTCTAAAGATGTCTCTAAAAATTTCTCTAAACTTGTCTTTTTTTAGAGAGATTTTCTACTGTTGGGTAAATTAAAAAAAAAAAGAACTTTACTTCAGTTCGGCGCCCTCATGCGGCCGCCCGTGTCAGTTGGGCCTTATGCCGCTCCTGATCGTGGGTATAGTTTTCTTTCTTGGAAAATGACAACATGACATCACCTAATTCGCAGAAATGTCGTTCATGTGTAGGCATGTCACCAGTAATTTTCCGTGTATTCAGCTGTCTACACTTTCAGGGACACCGTTACGTGTAGAAGTAGCCTACATTCACGACTGCGTGCAAAAATCACATTTCTCACGGCCTTGCGATATATCGGCGCATATGAATAAATTCGGAAAACGACCGGGAAATAAATATGTCAGTTGGAGATCAAATTCAAATCCTTGCGCATCCAATATCGTGCGTTTAGGACACCACGAATTGCGGTGGACACAAACTACCATGTTTATAGAGAAAATGTGGGTTGCCATTCGACGCAAAAACAAACAAACAAGACCTTCATTCTAGAAAATATGGAGGTTAAATTTCGATTGGCTGGTTGGATTTTGATGACGCAAGGACAAGGAATAGCGTGTTGCACCAATCAAAAAATATTAGGAAAAAAACGCAGAAGATTGCCAAATAATTTTAATTTTTAACACTTAAAAATAATCTTTAATATATAGTTCGTTGCATTTGGTTTTTAGGGGATGTCCCACTTACAGAAACATATATTGGTCTAGTCAACTCAAAAGTCAATAGCAGACTTGGGAACGATTATCATCGGTTTGTATGATCACGATTAAAATTATCTAACATTGTAAGTATCAAAATTTAGATCATGGTTTTGATTACAACTACGATTATGAATATACACAAAAAAAAAAAAAATTACAATTACAGATTATAATCACGACCACTTGCATGCAATCTGGAATAATCAGTTCAATTACAATAATAATCATAGTGATTATGGCTACCTAAAAAATTCAAAAAAATTATTGTAGTTAAATGAAATTTAAAAGTGTGATTATGATTATATTGCAGATTACAGCTACTTCAAAACATTCAATTACGCGAAAATGTAATCGATTGCAATCGATTATAATCACTCAATTACGATTATTCGAAGTCTGGTCCCTAGTTCAATTCCAATATACCGTCTTTTGTTGTTTTTTTTTTTATGGCGCAAGGACAATTAGTGTCAGGACCGGCGCTTGGTATTATGACGCTCGCGGGCAAACACCTGTTTGCCGCCCCCCAAATGACTTCATTTTTTATAATAATTCTATTTTGCGCGGCCACAGATCTGTCATTCAGGGCGAATATACGGTTCCCCCCCCCCACTTTGTGCCGGTTATGACTAGGGTTATGCTGGGGTGGGCCAATAGTTCTTTTACAGTATTATTTTTTTAAAATACTTTTTATTAAGTGTACTTTTACAGTATTAAGTCAATAGTTCTTTTACAGTATATAGGCCAATAGTTCTTTTACAGTTCTGTTTGGCGCAGTATAGCCCAGATGCTCTTGCGCCATAAAAAGGCCAAACAATCAATCATTTTACAGTACTGTATAGTTTTACAGCATTTGTTGCCATTTTGTTATGGTGAATTCAATAATATTAGTTGCATGAAGAAGTATCAGTTGTTCTTAAGTCGTTTTATTTTTAATTTAATTCTTTTAATTTGATTGTCATGTGCGTTATCCTTAGCGCATGTAATGAAAGAGATCGCGTTCTCTTGTGAATTATACGAAGTTTTGGCATTATTCAAGTAGAGTTCTCGCTTGGCATTTTCTATTCCGTTAAATTTAATGTTATTCATTAGTGACCAATAAATTTCATTGGCTGTTATGCTGGATTCTTTGATGTTGTTCTTGATGTTATTCAAAATTGAATTTATTCATACAGTCCGCTAGTAATTCCAGAAATTGACCGAGCTATTCATCGCCACTATTCGCCAGTACTTTTTCTGAGAAATCCGAACGTCTGAATTGAACGCCAGACTACGGCGCCATGAAGATAAATTGTATTCAATGGCGCAAGGACAGCAAAGGCCGTTTTGCGCCTAACAAGGTGAGGCCGTATATACAGCTTCCACTGGAACTGAATTCTGACACGATAGATGAATGAGTCGCCACTACATCACCATGCGCAGTGGCGAATCCACGGTGGGAGGGGGGGATTAGGGAAATTTCCCCTCCCAAAGCTATAAAAATGCGGCGGAAACCGATTATAACCACCAACAGCAAATATAAAGACGGAATTTTTACAAAAAGTTTGATTTATTTGATTTATTGATTTGTAATTGCTAGTTAAACCAAGGTCGGATACAGGGGGGGGGGGGTGACAGGAGTCATGACTCACCCCGAAAATATATTTTTTCACTGTAAAAAATTCCAACTTTCATGATAAATGAAGGGTGTTATTCCAAGACCATGGCAAATTCTGTCCTTGAACCCCTCAAAATGAAAGTCTGTATCCGCCCCTGAGTTTAACCAGGGATCCAAAAAAGACTTGTTCGCTAAAAGCGGTTAAATTGTATTGCGCTTAATCATTATACCAAACAAAATCCATATTTTCCTCGCTATATCTGGAAACGCGCTAAATGCGGACACGTTTTAAGTGAATCATACTGTATGCTTCATTGCCGCCCGCCCCCCCTCGCCGCCCCAAATCCTCTTCTGGATCCGCTTATGCCTACGGCTCATTGCCTTTACGGCATTCCTCACTTTAAAAAACGCGTCAAGTAAAAGACAAATTGCAGCGAAGATCATTGTTAGCCCAGTCAACCTAGGGGTCCCTGGTTCAATTCCAGTATACTGTACAACTTTTTTTAATGTATGTGTATGCGTCTAAAATACTTACAGAATATTCTAATATAGATGATTCCAACACAGCAATTCATTTTGAATCGGATACATTTACATATTTTACCCTGATTCACTCTCCCCCCACCCCCTCTTTTAGGAGTATTCAAGTATTACGTAAGCAATATTTTGGCCATTTTGAATCCCTCAGAATGTTAATCAAAAATTAGCATTGGCCACTGACGTACGCAGGGGGTGTTGATGGGGGTTGTAACCCCCCATTGCAATGAAATTTTGTATATTTAACATAGGAATATGTGAGTTGTAGCTCTGTAACTCCCTCCATTGAGTCTATAACTCCTCCCTTATAACTTTCTGCGTACGCCTATGACATTGGCTAGCATATGAAAATAAGCGCAACGGCAACCTTCCCCCCCCACAAAGGTGCTTACGTAATAATTGAACGCCCCCTTGTCTGATAATCGAATAAACGAATGTCAAAAATAAGAATTAGGTATTTTCTATTTAAATTATATACAGAGTACAACTCGGTTGAAACGAACTTGGCTGTGGCGACAGCTCTGTTATTACGCTAAATTCTTAAGTCCCAAAGGGGGAAATTATTTTGTGCTATATAATTACATACCCGTTATAGTGTCACAATTTCGACAATCTTTTAAACGGCGTTCTAACAGACTCCACGTGTATTTTAATTAAAACCCAATTTAAGTTATTTTTCATCATTTACACACACAGCAGCATTATTTCAATAAAAAATACAATCATTAGCAACAGGTATCTGTAAATTTTAGAATGTATTAGGAGTCCATGGTACAGGTAAAAAATTCATGTATCACACATTTTTCATTATGTATATTTAAAATTATTTTGCAGTTAAATTTGCACTACACCTTTTTTTCCAACACTGATTTATTTCAGCAACAAATTAATTGTTTTTGGGATTAAAAAAACAACAACAATGTGACATAATTTCTACCCATCGACAGGGGCGAAGTAATTCAAAAATAATGGGCTCACGTAACTTTATGATAGATCATGCGATATTGCATTACACAGAATAATGTGTTTCATTATCTAATGGGGGGATTTAGCCCCGAGACCCTCTCTCCCCTACGTCACTGTCTATCACCATATATTTGCAATGTATTCTTTAACCAGGATTCAAACTCAAAATTGACACCAAGAGTTCGTAAGTTTCGTCATTATGCATGATCGTTAAAATATTAAAAATGCATTTTCCCAGAATCGAACTCGGGAGCTCCCGATGATGTGATTGCCTCGAAATATTAAAGCTGGAGTATTTCCACTGGCGTACGCAGGGAGGGTGTTGATGGGGACTGTAACCCCCATTGCAATGAAATTTTGTATATTTAATATAGGAATATACGAATTATAACTCCCCTTACGAACTTGCTGCGTACGCCTATGACGATTTCTTAAATATAAAATTATGTAAGTTACAAGAGATTGGTCGGAATCGAGCGTGGGCGTTTCCCCATTTTGCTCTTCTTGTATCCTCAAATATAGACATATACCATTCTCCATGTTACAGGTTTTCCTAATTCGAAGGACATTGAAGTGGGTGAGGTTGCGAACCCGATTCAGAGCATGGGTGGATCTAGTTTTCGTTGAACAAGCTAGGTTCTTGTTTTCATCGAAACCAGCATTTTCCAAATCGAGGTCTGTGAACTAGACAGTGTTCCTTTGAAGTCGATGTATACGTTATAATACATTGGGGAATCCCGCGGCGGATTCTAGTTATTCCAGTAAACGTTCAAGGTACACAGAAGTTCCAGAAGTACCAATTCAACCATTCAGACTTCTGAAGTCAAGTTAAGAGAAACAACATGTCTTTCATTTGTAAGGAGGATGGGGGGTATATATGGTAATTGAGAACTGCTAAGGAGAACAAACTACCTTCTGTATAATCAAGGATGTGGTTTTAGCTGAGATTTCGGAGCATACACGGTTGTGGGGATTTTTATGCAGATTTTCATTCGGTTCCTGCTACATTTTTCAAATGCCTCCTAAACACATGTGTCTTTGATTCAAAAGAGGAATGAATTAGGAGCAGATGGCTACTTTCTGATATGCTGAGTTACAGTTTATGTATCATTTAAAAACGATGGCAAAAGACCATCCTTGGTTAATTCGATGAGTTGAAGATTCCTTGAAATTTGCTTGTTTAGTTGACCTTCAGCAGACTTGTAGCCAGGATGAAGGCTTATTTAATACTTAAATTAGAAATTAATATATTGAATACACGATGAGATATGAGCATTTGAAAAAAATAATTTTTTACTGCGCATGCACGAAAGATATAAATAACGTTCATTCATAATTTTGTAGTCAATAGTATAGGGCAACTTCAAAAAAATACCAGTGGGATGTCTTGAAAATTCAGAAAGTTATCGACAATATAGTGAGCCGTATTTCTCTAATTCTCTGAAAGTAGCTAGATGATAAGGGTTTTTTCCACAAATTGTCATATTCCAAATTACCAAACACCCCTGTTCTGAAAATGAAATATTCCAGATTTATGCAAATAAGGATCAAAAGTATCCGGACACCCCTCTACGTGGTGGATTCTGTTAGTGACGTCAAATTTCTAGCTCTCAGACAAGTATAAAAGAAGTCTGACGAGTTAACAATTATAATTTCAAAGCTAGAAAAGTAAAATGGGAGGAAAGGGCGAGCTAAATGATTTTGAACGTGGTGAAGTCATTGGTTGTCACCGCTGTGGAAAATCTGTTCGTGAGATTTCTGTGATGTTACGAGTGCCCCGTTCCACCGTTAATGTTGTTATCGTAAAGTGGAAACGTACGGGGACTACAACGGTGTATACAAATTTACGTCGCAATGGGAGGGTTATGACCCCATCAACCCCTAACTTGCGTGCACCATTAATTCCAGAGTTAAACTCCCAAGGCGACGAACGCATTTCAGTCCCTCAAAAACTGCGGGTTTTAGCCACATCAGAGACGCCTTTGGGCCACAAAAGACAAAAGTCCTTTCCATTATAAATTGCAAGATTCAACCTAACAACCAGACATTATTATTTCAACTAGCAGTTAATTAACGGCTAGTTAAAATAATAATTCGGTTAATTAATTAATAACTTTACTATATGAGAAATGAGCAACACGTTCTAGAACATTTCGAGTGCCCAAACTACAGACTGAGATAAACGAGTTTCTTGTGCACATTGTACAGAAAGTAATGGCATACATCTGTTGTTATCTTTTTAGGGAAGTAATGGCTACGTTTTCATGAAAGTAATGGCGCAAGGGGTAAAGCTACTTCCGGTTTCCGAAGTGCCGCGTAATGAGAGAGGATGGGGGGTGCGGGGGGTAATCTCAGCGGAAACAATCTTGGAGAGAAGAGTTGTAAAAGGGAATCAGCCGTACATGAGCGGGGTTTCAACTCCCCTAACTCCTCCAAACCTTGTTTTCTCACGGACGTCGCGGAAATATTTTTAGCTCGCTTCCACCGAGTTTCAGTTTCCTACTTTATCACGAACTGTACTTTAACAAGGCAGATGTGGAGGTAATGTTAACTCACGCGTGGGTAAAAATATGGGGTACTTAAGTATTCCTTCCAAATATTTATTATCGTTCCCCAGGGGTATAAATACCCTTCGGTAAAATTCTGGCCGAACCTGCAAGTGAGAATTACCCTCTGTGGGTATTGCACTAAATTTACACGCTAAAGGGGAAAGCAGAGATCACTATAAGGAGGAAGAATACAGGAAAGTAATTATATTTTAACTCTTTAACACCTTTGAGTAAAACATGCCAAAACTTACACCATGCAATTTCTGAGGCACTTAGGGCATAAAATAAATTTTAAAAAAATCATGAATAAAATTTATAAATTTTAATGGTCTTAACTTACATTGGAACCTTCATTCCCTTCAGGAACACCAATGAGCAAGACGTATGTTGGTATGTAAAATATTACTGTTGGGTATGATATTTGCAAAAACAGTTAATTCCTCCCATTATGCACCGAAGAGCCAGGCACTTGACGCAGTCGAACCTGCTCTTGCTAGAGCAATGTCAGTTGACAAACACGGGGCTTTTCGGTTTCTCCGCTTCTTTTACGAAGTGAGAACTGCTGTAAAAGCTAAATGCTATTGGCACTGGGGAAGGCCTTCTTGATTGTTTTGTTGGAACGTCATCGTTGCTTGCCTCAACCGAAGTTTGAACTAGTACGGGATGACTCCCTGTAGTGGATCCTTTGAGTAATGAACAGCAGATGTCCAACTTAAAGTCTTGGATTCCGCCCGTACTTTGGTAGAGAATTCATGCATCCACTACAGCCAAATCCATGAAATGGAATGCGAGACGAAGATACCACTTGTGTGCATTCAGTCTGATCTTGTCCATGGCCAGTATCAGGTCAGCTTTATCCACATCACCCATGTATGAATTTGTACGTCTGCACAACGGCTGGGTTTCTATTTCTGCCACTGCTCCTGTTTTCTTGTTTCGCCGTGTGCATTTGCCAGTTAGCTAAAGCATTTTGATAATTTGGGGCGACAATTACCTGACGGTTATTTAGCCAGGCACAAATTATAACCTCTTCTGCTTGATCTATATAAGAATCAAATGCTCCTCGACCTTCTTTCTTCAGCTCTATCTCACTTTTCAAAGGGCATTTTCTTAGTTGAGATTTATTCATAGCTGATGTTGCGAGCAAGTCATTTAGGACATGAATGACAGTAGTTCTGGTGAGCTGAAGTAATTGTTGAAGAAGATCTTGTGCATATTAGGTTCTGACACAACCTAAGCATAACCAAACTAGACTTGCTCACATTGAAGTTGTCAAATCATATAAAACGTTGCGTGTTTTCCTCAAAGAAACATTTGCAGCTTCATTATAATGTGGTCTTCTATTCCATGTAAAAGGAATTTTTGTTTTATTTGAGTGTTTATTTGTGATCTTGAGACATTCATTCTTAACTCCGACTATTCCATTTACAAAATAATTTGCATTTATAAGTCGATTCTAAGAAAAATAGACAATACTTAACTTTCTGATGTCACAAAAAAGAATGCCATTTCTAAATCTGAATATTTCTGCCTCGCAAAGACCTACTGCGATCTGTTGCCATTTTTCTGAACTAGGTAATGGAACAATAGTTCCTTTGAGACAAATTGTAGCTCGACAGCACTGTTGATTTTAATAGAAAAAATTGTGACGTCAGAGGAACATTTGTTCTTTCTAGGCAGTAAAAGGTTAAGTTTAAAAGTATGTTTTCAGATTTTTTACTGGTTAACCTGTGAAATCCATGGTTTCTAGTCTTAAACGGGTCGTTCTGATAATAAACATTCTATTATCCAAATATATATCAAAGGAAAAAAAATACGAAAAAAAAAAAGTAAAAAAAGGTACGTGAAATAGCAAGAGAATAAACTGTTTAAAAAGCATAAACTACAGTACACTCAGAATTTTATGTACTTGTACAGACCCTAAGAACCAGTTCATAAAATCGGAAATTCGTACATTAGAATCAACATTAATTCTTTGAAGAACACTTTTGAGAATCAAGGCCATAGTTAGTAAATTGGTTCGTTATATTTTATGGCGCAAGGACAGCAAGGGTCACCGTGGACCAGATTCATAAATTGGAGGTTCGTAAAAACGGTAGTCGACAATATAATCGTAATTTCCTTAATTACAGGTGTATGGCCAGCTACCGTAAATTAGATTGCGGGAAACATTTCATTTGTTCGGAAATCTTATATAACGGTTTTGTTCGTTTGCGGATTTTACGGCGCAAGAAGAGCACAGGTCATGCTGCACCGTGACCTGTAGTTTCCCCGAGGAATCCGATCCTCGGCATCCGAGGAAACTAAACCCCGGACAACGGTAGGCAGAAAAATGGTAAGCTTCCTACGATACCATTGTAGGACAAACCGGGGACTAATGACACGATGAATGCGCATTGCGCCATCATAGATCAATTGACATAGGCTTTTCCCCAGGAGTCTGTGCTTCTTAAGATCTAGGGAACCTACCCCTGGCCCACAGTGAGTCGTAGGCGGGGTTTTTTTTTCTGCCCACCACTGGGAGTGAATCGAACCCGAATTACCGGCATGCTAGGTCAAGCCGTGACCATTACTTTACCTTAGCGGTAGTTCATTCATGGTTATGCGAATCTTTATGGCGCAAGGATAGCGAGAATCGTGCTGGACCAACGCTCAATCATAAATTGACAACTGATATCCGTTCAAATATACATTAACTGTTATCGATTCAACTATATATTAACTGTTATCGATTCAACTATATATTAACATCAATTCAATTATATATTAAATCGATTCAACTATATATTAACTGTTATCGATTCAACTATATATTAACTGTTATCGATTCAACTATATATTAACATCAATTCAATTATATATTAACTGTTATTGATTCAATTAGTTTAATCATGGATTAACATCTGTTATGGACTCACGAATGTTATTAACAGCTGATGTCAATTTCAAATCAAAAGACGAATAACAACGGATATGGAAACAGGTGTGAAACGCTAAAATGGTGCCAGAATTTGATTTATTTTTTAAAAATCTTGTTTTAACCTTTTCTTTTAAATGTTTCATTTTAAAATTTGTAAATGTTTAATTTTAAATAACGTTTAATTTAAATTTTTTTGAATGTTTAATTTTTAAAATGTGTAATTTAAATTTTTTAATGTTTAATTTTAAAATTTTTTGAATATTCAATTTTATTTTTAGTTTTTAAATTGAAAATTGAACATTTTCTACACAACTATGTTTTAATAAGTTTTAAAATTTTTTCCAGATGCGCGAGATTCCTCACACTTTATGTCTAGGAAATAAAAATATCTGATTCCTCATTAAGGTACTGTCTAAGAATCACGAAATAAAATTTAGAAATGTTTCATAGAAAGAAAATTCGTATGTTTGGGCACCGCCGACATTCAATACAATATGGACGGACTTTTTCAGATTTAAAGAAACACGTCCGTCGTTTGAATGAAAGGAACATATGTATGTGTGTTTATGGAAAGGCATGGGGAGCTAGGGTGAATACACTCAACCTTGTCAGTTTCATCTTGTCAAATTTCTAAATCCCCTGTTCATCATATTTGTGTGTGCTGCAAAGGTTTTCCACAAAACTAAGGGCAATGACCCACTTACCCCCAACTTCCTGTCGACGCCCCTTCCGACGATAGGGATTTAACTATGTTTGACCCAAAAGCCGAAATACCCTAAAAGGGATATTCATAAATTTGTTTGAACATATTCTGAAAATAAAGGGCGAAATTCCCTTTATTCGGCAGCAAGGCCGCCATGCTTCGTCTATTATCGGAAAAACGGCAAATTGTGAAAAAGGCCGTTCCGGACTGCTGTGATTTATCTGGAAAGCAAATTGATTAATAGCGAAGTCGGATTTCCAGTTCCCCTTCAGTTGCTCTACCAAATCTATCTAAAACGATCATCAAAGCTAATAGCCACTCAAATAGCCATTTGCGGATTAAAAGTGGGATCCAAGTAATAAAGATAAGTAATTTTTATCCATAATATCGCTCTTCAGAAACAGACCACGGTATTGAAACTGGCAAAAGTTATAAAACTAGCATTATGTACGATCAAGTACGTTATATCGACGGTTCTCGGAACTTTTCAGCCGACACGGAACCAGTTCTTTACCACATACCTTGTCACGGAAACAATTATTTGAAGAGAACCTAAAGTGATATTATGTATCGCTTCTTGCACAAAAGCATGAAAATAAGCAATAAATGTATCAGTACAGAATGTAAGTAATATAGTGTACCCCGGTACAGTGGCCGCCTGAATAAGGTGACCACTTTTTAGAGGAGAGAACTGGTAAGGACTTAGTCATGCCCGTACCTAAGTCTGCCGTGTATAGCGACCACCTGTCCATGATGACCATTACAGACCAGTCCTAAAGGTAGTCACTTTGGGCAAGTTCTACCGTACTTTTCTATTATTGCCAGACATTGTTGACATGTGGTTAGTTAACTGTAAGTGGTTGCCAAAGGAGAAAATTACGGAATTTTCAAATTTTCTCGAAATTGTCCGTGATGTTTCGCAAATTACTTGTGAAGCCCCTGGATGTAATCGCGGTACCCTCTGGGTTAGTAGAACCACTGCCGTACGCAGGGGGTATTAATAGGAGTTGCACCAGCCATTGCGATGAAATTTTGTATAATACAGTAGAAACTCTCAATTAGCCGGTCTAATTGAGGCCAAACATTCGGATAAGCAAAAATTTGGATAATCGAATACAATTAAAAAATCAATATAAAATCGTAAAACCAGGAAAAACCGAAACATTTAAAAATGGTATGACAACTTTATTGTTGTACATTAAACATATTGTATGTATGTAGAAAAAAATATGATGTCTCGAAGATTTTAAAATATATGATAAAAATCTTCCGACCAGCCGGCACTTGAAAGGGGCTTCCGTCATCATGGGAGCCGTTCCCCTCCCACTCCTTCTTCCACACGGGGCGCTTGTTTAAAGGAAAAGAAAAAAAATATATATATATGAGCTCCGTGAGTCTGCATGATTGAAGATCCGGATGGCTGAAATTCGGATAACCGAATTTTTACTGTAATACATATATATGCATACATCCATCTCCTGCAAAACATTTTTGATCAGTTGAAGACTCGTTGTAGAATATTGCAAAACATTCTGTCTTGGGGAATAGGCCATGTACGACCATTAACAGGCTATGTACGGTCGACCATGAAGCTCTTTATATAAATTGATATTGTACATACCTCAATACACACACAATTGTTATTTCACGATTGGAAGAGTTAATGGCAATCGATTTCCCCGCGGCGGTGGCAGGAAGCGGAAGTACGTTCTACAATAACTTATAAAGGGTTTCCGCCATGCTGTGGAAAGCTGTAGTTCTTATACCAAAGAAGTTTTACACTATCCCAAATTTCGATCTTTGAAAAGCGCAAATAATAATAGAAAGCTTTTTATTATACGTTTATCGTCTAATCTGAAACTTATTATTTGAGATTCAATTTTTTTTTCCCCCTTCCGTCAATTATTCTGGCTGTTTAGCGGCGAATTTGCCAACAGGCTGGAGACAACGGCGATAAACTTTCGACGAGAAGTTAGCAAATACGGGGATGAATTTTTTTATGGCCTATTGAATTATTAATTTGAATTGTTATGTTCAGGGGGGTAACAAGGCTTTGGCAAAAGAAGAATTGACAAGCGCCGCCTTGAGAAAGGCTCAAAAGGCGCCAACTTCGCGAATACCCGCGAAAAAGGAATTTGAAATAACCATCAGGGGCGCCAAATTAAGAACTTAACAAAAGCGCCAAAAATCTCTTTTACGCCCGTAGTTACATTTAGTGAGATTAAGGGGAAAATAAGTCAGCATACAGGCTGCAAAATCGACAATCTGGTTCTAAGTTTGTTGACACGAATAAGAACGTTGTCATTTACATCAAATAGTAGTACTAATATTGTAGGCTAGAGATCTGCAAGCAACCTAATTCGAACTACTTTTAACATGTTTGCTATTTACCGAAGATCCATTTCCAAAATTGCATATTAAAACAAAATCGCAAATTTTGAATATATTTTTGATTATCACAAACATGTTATAATTTTATACTTCTATTGTTTTCTGGTAACGTGCGTCGTTTTTAGGGTGTTACAAAATTATTGATCTTAGGGTATCGAAGAACCTCGTGTTGTGGGGTGGGGGGAACGTTTCCGCAAGTTACCGAAATCGCGATGGACAGGTTGTCTATAACCGTCGCATAATTCGGTACCGATCTTCGTGCTGGACAAGGTGCATCGACGCTTTTCAAGCAGACACCACTTTCCTTCGTCAAATATAGACAGAAATGTACTCCTAGCGAATATTCGATTTTGCACTTACGTCGTAATTTGTTTACGTGTTGAAATTTGTGCACGGATCAATCAGTGGCGGTTCT
>QLNU02015359.1:25474081-25506611 GCA_006491805.2 Dysdera silvatica | reverse complement strand
TATTAATGAATCTACTACTGAATCTTATTAATGAATCTACTACTGAATCATATTAATGAATCTACTACTGAATCTTATTAATGAATCTACTACTGAATCTTATTAATGAATCTACTACTGAATCTTATAAATAAATCTACTACTGAATCTTATTAATGAATCTACTACTGAATCTCAGTAATGAATCTACTACTGAATCTTATAAATAAATCTACTACTGAATCTTATTAATGAATTACTACTGAATCTTATTAATGAATCTACTACTGCATCTCATTAATGAATCCACTACTGAATCTTGTTAATGAAAATTCTGAATATTATTGTAAGACGGAAAACCACAATAACAATTAAAATTTTCTTATAGCAAATAATATTTAATTATAACACGGGTATTTTTTCTTATAAGAGAAAAAAATAAATTGTTTTAATGTAAAAATTAACGCCTTACATGAGTTTGAATAACTCGGGATATCCTCTGGACCGTCAAATAAGTTCATCCATTTTCATGTATAGTGTTTACTTCTTTAATTACTTTCGCACTTGTAGTGGCATATTATGCACTTGTGTATTGTTGTCATAGTATGCACTTGTAGTATCATACGGCGAATCCGTACGCAGTATTCATTCTGCATTAGCATGGATTTTAATTTACCCGTCTCAGAAAACACGTGGAAATAAACATAATCACATATTGCATTCGGAGAATTCATAAAACATTAATCGGATTTACTGAAACTTATTTAAGAATGAGCTCTTAGATGATCAAATTGGATTTGACCTTGTTTGCCCTTCAGGGTCATTAGTCCATTTTGTTGCCCCACCTTGATTCGGCGCCTAGCGCCTCGGCACCGATCACACCGCCCTTAATCCGTTACTGCCTCAAGGTTTAGCTCTTAGGCTAATTCGTCGCACATAGCATTTATTTGTAAGCTCCGTTTTTCCAATGCAGGGCCAAATTTTTCCTAGTGGGGAGCCTGTCACCCCTATCCCCCTTTATTGGGTCAATGATCTTGTAGATAATCCTTAACTCTTGTAAAGCGAGCGTACTTTTCGTGGAGGAGCCTAGACAAACTTATCATGACATACAAGGTACCAACGAACGGAATCGTTATATCCCTCCTGAGAGAAAGAGATATCAAAGGGGTTTTTGGGATAAAAATGGCTTTGAAAAAAAAAGACAAAATTTAAAGGGCGAGTAAGGGAAAAATTAATGAAAATGGGTCAAGCTAGGAAGGAGGAAGGTACAAATGAAAGACGAGGTTGAGTCTCTACGGCGGTTAGAAGAGGATTTTTTTTAGGAACAGAAATAAAGATGATACTTTAATGACCAGAAGTCTTTAGAAAGAAATAGAGTTTGGAGAAGAGATAGAGAAGAAATAGAAATTTTCGTGGAGGAGGTTTCCGTGAATCTTTGCTGCTTTAAATACATTAGCCACGATAATGATTCCCACTAAAAACCAGTGGTTCTCAAACTTCTTCCCCCATGGAACTCGTTTCTTACCACGTTGCTAGCCACGAAAACCTTTATTAGTATTTAAGGAAACATTTAAGAGATATTATTTTCCCCTACTTAGACGCATAAACACAGAAGGAAGTTATAAATATATCAACACAAGGGCAAATAATACCTTTCTATTTTTACTTTATATCGGTTATGGTTAAGTAATGGTTATGATTAAGGTTAGGGAATTCACAGGTTTCCACAGAATTGTCGATGATGTCTTACAAATGGCTGGAGGAACCCGTAGAGAGCCGTCGCGGAACAATGGAATTCCGTGGAACTTACTTTGGAAAACACTGCACTAAATTATCCTAAAATTATCCTCAAAGGTTATTCCTTTGGAAAATGGTTCTTGCTGTGATAATAAAATAATTTAAAGGCAGAAAACTCTTTTGAGCTTGCCAAAAATAAAAAGTATTACGGAATTTAAGCTGCAACCGTGAATCTCAGTGTGCGAGGATGTTATTAATACAATGAAGGATTTGTGGTAAAGCAGAGCAACGCACCTTTACATCTATTACATACCGATGTTGTAAAGCTCTTTTGAAATTTGACAGAGCGTTGAAAGTGTTTGATCTGTAATCTAGGGCATCTTAAAGGAAATGAATGTATTCATTTTCTGCACTAAGGAAAAACGAAAATACTATTTTTAAATTTGAGATGTCATTTAAGTTATCAAGATATTGGGAAATCGGTTTTAAATATTTCAAATATTTTTAACGTGTTTTGTATGTAATTAAAAACAAGAAACTCTAATCATAGTGACATAATCAAAGGTAGATTATGATAAAGCGAATATGGGAACATCCCAGGGTCTTGCACTATTTATTGTGAATGGCACGCAATATTTTAAATATTTATGAATATTTATGAATTTGAAATGTTTTCATAAATATGCCTAATTATAGCGACAGGTTAGTTACATATTTTTTCAGAAAATTTAATTTTTAGAAAAGAAAAAGTTAAACATTTAGTGTATAAAAAGTTACTAAAAGAACTCTTACTTAAGTAAAATTTCGCTATTAAAAATTAGGTAGAAAATTAATGCAAAATTATGCTGTGCTTCAATAGAAAATGTGACCCAATTCAAAAATTTCACACTTCACACATGGTAAGCTCAAAAGGAAGATTTCACTATATCATATTATTATATTCTTAAAATATTTGGGGTTTCTTGTCTCCCTCGAATGTAAAGTATATATATTTGCCCCAAAATGTATAAAACTTGCTGTTTTATAGATAATTTTGTAAAGAAAAGTTGTGGGTAAATATAGACTAAAACTCTAAAAGCAGTAATTAAAAAGAAGTTTATTTCGAAAATAAAGTAGGATTTTAAAAATTTCCACGACACTCTGTCATCAAAAGCATTACAATTTGAAAAATTCTGCCCTGGTGACAATGGTGGATGAAAGTGTAACTAGTAATACGTGGTACTAACCGTAAATAAACGTACGCTCTGCATTTATGAAACTTTTCCTATAAAAATCTAGTCAGTTTCGTGCAAAATGGCTGAACAATACGAAAACTGAAAATTTTCGTGTTCATATCGCTTTTGTTGCAGGGGTTCTACGTGTTTGCACAACACAGAATGAAGTTCAGTTTATCAGCTGTGACGGAAATCTGGTAGTTGAATGTGAATGCTAGAATATTTAAAAGAAACTAGAATATACTTGCATTGCACCTTTTATAGGCCTAGTAGTTTTGGCGATCTCCTCCTATTGACGCATTCGAATTGTCACATGAATCAGACATCTCGATAAAATGTTGATCCCGTCAAAAATGACTTGGGCCAGTTTTTAGATGCGAGGTTTCAATCGAATGGTAAATGTATAATAACAATTTTCATTACTTCAGAGGTTTACTAAAGAACATTGAAATTTTAGTCCTTTAGTTCTTTCGATATAAACAGGGCAGTCTTCACTCATTCGTGGAGCCTTAAAGCGATTTTTTGAGGATATCTTTACACATGCGTTTAGAATTCTACATGCTTGCAATAAGTGAAATATAATATATAACTTATATAATAAATAGAAATATTTTCAATTTGGGGACACTGTTCGGATTGCAGCCCTGGGCTCCTTTACCCGCTAAGACTACTGAATATAAATATATTTATTATGAAACACCAAAGGGAGTCTTTAAAAACTAAGTTATTTATGCTAAATATTGACATATTCTATACTAGTAATTGATCGAGTACAATATGATCAATATTTAAGCATATTCCATTTGCTATATTAAAAAAAGAAACGAAAAGAAAAGAAAGAACGAAAAGGGAAGCGAAGGAAGGCGGAAGGAAGGAAGGAAGGAAGGAAGTTGAACAAAATGAAGGAAGGAAGGAAGGAAGGAAGGAAGGAAGGAAGGAAGGAAGGAAGGAAGGAAGGAATAATAAACTGAAAAATAAATTCTTCCCTTCCCCTTTAATTAAAAAGTTTAAAGGGACTTTTAAACATAGGGACATCGTGCAACTCCTTAAGCCAAAATAACATTTATCTCAATCTACCCGAATTGAAACGTCAAATAAATTTACGACTGCTTTATGGCATAAACAAGTCTGCTTTCATCAGAACAGTAGCGAAAAGCTTTGCTAATCATTTGTACTTGACGTGCAGTATGGCTTTCGTGTGTTCACATTGTATAGGTGGTATGTTAATGTACACCCATTACCAAAAAGATATGAAAACACACGAGAGAGTACCCATAAAATATTTTCGGGATCTTGTAGGGTGGGGCGGGGCCGCAAAACCTGAAAACCAGAGCGGATTTACTATGAAGGCTTAAAATAAATGTGAATTTGTTATTTGCGCAGAACGCTACAGTAAAGGCTATATCTACACCCATGATATCCTTGACATTCAAATACTTTAAACTATGTAGATTATTACAAAATGGTAAGTTACAATAAAAATTTAAATTTCCTTACAACAAATGACACATAACTAAATCACAAATAATTTTTCTGATGAGGCAAACATTAGATTTTTTTTTAATATAAAAATTAAAGTCTTACATGGGTTACCATATTTTCTTTTTTTTAATTCAAAGCCCGCACTTGGCCATTTGGCGTCGCCCAACCCAATATAAAGTGCTATTGCCAGAAATGGTGTCATCATTAGTGTACGCAGGGGTGTTGATGGGGGTTGTAACCCCCCATTGCAATGAAATTTTGTATATTTAACATAGGAATATGTGAGTTGTAGCTCTGTAACCCCCCATTGGGCCTATGATCCCCCTTATGAACTTTCTGCGCATGCCTATAAGTGTTATTAGAGTCAATCTTAGCTCTTGTGTCAGAAAGTCCAGGACGCAGCCAAAGATAATGCCAGTCCATTGGACCATTGGTATTGAAGAGTAAACATTAGGCCTATAGCAAAACCGGGGCCAGAAAGGGCATAGTCCCAGTTGCCCCATGCTTGTGCCCATGGGCGGATTTACCATTTTGCCGCCCCTTCCTACTCGTCTGCCCCCGCCCAGTGAGTGGTAGGAACATTATTTCAATATACGCCAAAACTCTCGTATTGACAATAAATATGTTGACAAACAACCATAAATTGATACATAAACATTAAATAATATTAGTTTACACTGAAATATTATTTCTGTTTGGTACATAATAAATCAACTTCAATTTCGTTGGAATAAATTTTAATTTTAACCAAAAATAAAAGCCTATCGAACACTGGTATTTAAATGGAAAGCATGACGTCTAGCTTTCTTCTAAGCATCTGATTATATCATCGTCTGGTATTGATTTTGTTCTATCAGACTTCATACACAAAATTTTGTCGCCCTAGTCTATAGCCTAGTATAGCTTATTGGGAAATGCGGCACTGCTTGTGGCCCAGTTGCTCCATCGAGCTACTGTAGAACCCCGCTTAACTGGGGCCCCAATTAACCGACTCTCCGTTTAAACCGGCCTCAATTTAATCTGTAAAAGTTAAAAATTCTTCTCCTTTTACAAATCGCGTACCTTCCAGTAATGAGAGCTGTTTTATCACGTGATCTGCAGATGTTTGTTGTTTCTCGTGAATCCATTTTTAGGAAGTTTTCTGTGGTACGAAACTTGACTCTTTTAGGGAGGTGAGAAGCGTACGTTGCTTCGCTTGTAATTAGATATTTTAAAATGGGAACACGTGTTCCATAGTGCAGGTGGTTTAAGAGAGTTGGTTGGCGTAGTGATACCAGCGCTGATGTGGTAGCGTGATTAAAACGTTCGAAAGAAATAAAACGTTTATTGGCGTAGTGATACCAACGCCGATGGTATGGCGTGATTAGATGGTGAAACGTTCGAAAGAAATATTCTTTCGAACGTTTATAGGCTATATTCGGCTATAGACTAGGACGGCAAAATTTTATGTATTGAGTCTGATATAACAAAATCAATGCCATACGACAGGGTCTTCAACCTTTTTGAGTCCAAAGGTCAATGTCTCTTATTCTCGTTAGCCTGCGGGCCAACAAGATGCGAGTATAAGGACATATAAGGACTGAGCAAAGACGTATCCAGTATAAAGCGAAATCAAACCTTTTAGTGAGATTTTTAGCACTGTTTATTTTTAACAAGCCTGTCAGTATCATGTCCTATTTTCAGTTTTGCACCTTTATTCTTGAAAAGGGTCGAGAGCAGACGTAAGTGCTCCCGAACAGTGACATCGTTTACAGAGCATGCAGTCAGATGGTTGGGAAGATGTTCTTACCGATTTATTTAGAATAGAATTCATTGAGTTCTAAGTTGAATTTTGTTTTAAAATCACTGTTGCACTGCAAATCAATAAAACTACCTCCACTGCTCATATTGCTTAGAAAACTAAAGTAAAAGACGACTGGAGGAAAACCACCTGTTACCTAAGTTCGTTTTAAGATATTTATTATAAAATGTAAAAATGCGAACACAATAAAATACATAAATTTAAGACTCAGACGAACTAAGGAACGTTATTTTTATGTGAAACGATTTGTATTTTTCCATGGGCCAGAGGGCCACAAAAAGCATGTTGGCGGGCCGCAGTTTGAAGACCTCTGCCATACGATGATATAATCAGATGTTTTGCCGAGAAGAAAGCTAGACGTCATGCTTTCCATTTAAATACCAGTGTTCGATAGGCTTTTATTTTTTGCTAAAATTAAAATTTATTTCAATAAAATTGAATTTGATTTATTATATACCAAGAAGAGATAATACTTCAATATAAGTTAATATTGTTTAATGTTTATGTTTCAATTTATGAGTTTGTTTTTCAACATATTTATTGCCAATGCAACATTTTTTGGCGTATATTGAATGTAACAATTTTTATGTTCCTATTACTGATTAATGGACGGACGGGTAGGAAGAGGCGGCAAAAAAAATAGCCTTGGGGCGTCAAGAATTGCCTAGGGTAGCAAAATGGCAAATCTGCCCATGATCTCAATCTATACAGCGCCTACTAGTGCGAAAGATGCTCAAATTAAAGAAAAGGAAAATTAAATATAAAAACTACAAAGTTTATTGAAAATACATTTAATTAATTATTAATGACTTTCTTGAGGCTAATGTTGCCAAACTAAATATTTGATATCAGGGTTCAATTTTCGTAAGGTTTGTTCATCAGCTTCAGCATTCGACAAAACACCTTTCTCCCACCATGAAAATTTGAATAGCCCATTAATGGGTTGTAGGGACTAGGTTAACTATCCCTGGCCTATATGGTCTCACTAGACCTGAGTAAGGTATCAAAATGACTATAGGCGCCGAGTTGAAAAATTATTGTAGGTTCCGAAAATTTTTCGAAAAATTAGGATAAAGGATTTAAATACAAAGGATTTAGGCTAAATGTAATTTAAATTTCATTATCAGATTATCTGGTACAATAAGACACCTGAAATGTTAAAATGAAGCAAATTATAGTTAATTATAGAAAAATATTTTTTCTCTAGATAATTATTTACCTATATTTTGCCTTTGTTGGCGCAACGTTATTATATACAACATACAGATTCTGCTGAATTCTTAATTCACTTATCTTTATAAAAGTTTGAAAAATATGTAAGTTTTTTTTTTTGGGGTGGGGGTATTTTCCAACCCTGTTTTCCTTGCACCTAAGTTATGTCTATACGAATGTGTTATTTACTACCTCGTTAAATGATTTCAATAGCTGGAAAATACATTACTTTTAAAGACGTTTGCTCAATTACTTACCATATACTGAAGCATCTGCAGGAAGCAGCAGATTTTGACAATTATATCACGGTCTTTTGTAATAGTTAATGGTTCTTTTGGCTCACACACAACCCTGATTTCGCCAAAGAAAACGCCAATTCTTTTTGACTGGAATTATTTTGATCTTGGAACCCACAAAACATCACCTTCTCAGCCAATCAGATTGCTTAAATCGGTCCTAATGCTAAAACTGTTATGGAAATTCAAATCTCGCGCCCAACCCGGGCTAAGCCCGTTTCATATCTACTAGAAATTAATGCAGGGGCGGACTGGGTCGCCGGCCCACCGGCCCCCGGCTGCTGCGCCTTCGAATGAGCAAGGAGTCGCGCCCTCCGAAAATCCAAGCTATGCGCCCTTTGAGAGAACCCAGTCCGCCCCTGGACTAGAATTTTGTATTTTCTGTGAAAACAGGCAAAACAAAGAATTTCATAAAAAGTCCAAGGAAGAGGGTAGAAATAATGAAAATCTTAAAGAATCGATGACGAAAAACTTTGTGCATATATTTTCACATGTGCTGGGCCCGATTATCATCATACGGGGCCCTAGGCACGGCATTCCCTCGAAGCCCCCTATTTCCAGGATAGGACGTATTATATTATGTGGCAAATAGGCTTGAACGATGTCGCAATTTCTACACCACGATATATCCGCACTCTAACATCTATAAATTTAAAATTTGGTAGATCTGGCTTCATTAGCAGCCAAGATAACAAATGGGAACCTGCCCCCTCCCCACCCCGATACCGTATCGGGTAATTACTTACTGTAATAAGTTGCTTATACATATACTGTACTAGTAATTTTCTTGTAATATAAAATTATATACTACTAATGTAATATTTTTTTTTATTTCGTATTATCTGGTCGAGGTGTTTTTGTTTTACTATGAAAAGAAATTTTATTTTCTTGTATAATTTATTCTTTGTTTTATTAACATTATCATCTCTTATTTCTAAGTGTTACATAGAATGAATTCATTGTAAGTAGAAAATTTAGAATATTTATCAGAAGAACTATACATTGTATCTGAATTCAATCATTATAACAAAAAATGATTTAAAAAAATATACGTTTCCTATCAAACGAAGGTAATAATCTCATTTTTCTTTCCTAATTCTAAAAGTAATCTACTTATGACAAGAAAATATTAAACTGACATAAATGAAACCGCAGAGTGACAATTTCATGATTCACTTAAAGTTTTTTTCCTTGCTTTCATAAATGCAAAATCATGAGTTACATCATTAAAATCTAACTTCTCTGTTATCTCCCCTTCAATGTAGAATAAAGCCAAAGAGCTTAATTTGCTTTGCAATGGAATAGAGCATATGGTAGATTTCAACCTCTTTAGCACGGAAAAGATCATTCTCCCGAACAGTTTGAAACTGCCAAAGTAAAAAATATTTGTAATGCAGTTTCAACAGTGGGAAAAGTTTCATCTAACTGCAGGCTTTTCAGCTTTTGCAACATCTGTCTTATGGAGTCTTCACTTTGCACAAGAGATGAAAATTGCTGAAGCTCATCTGGAGAACACTGTGCTAAATCTGATGGATAACAATTTTGTAATAAAGCTGCATCTTTCTGTAGCACATAAGTAGATTTTGAATTCACGAAGCAAACAAACTTATCTACGGTATCTACATAAGGAGCTTTACGCTGTGAAAGATTTGTTATTAATGCATCACATACTACATAATGAATGAATGAAATGTCTGACGAGCAGTCATTTGCACTTCAGCATTATCTACTGCATGAGGATCTTTGCTTCTAGGTGTGGTTCTTCTTCGCTCTTCCTCATACGTGACATTCGCTCCACAGACGGTACTGGCCATATCTTCATACAAGGTAAAACGATCTCTAACAAATTGTGTGAAGTCGATTAAAGACTGATACAGTGGGGCAACTAGAGATAAATTTAATGATGGACTTTGAAGTTTGACACTTGTTTCATTAAGTCTCTCTAAAAGAGTATCCCATATATATCTATGTTTAATACAGTCTCAAATTTTTTCATTTTTTTTTTTACAAAGTCCTGATGCCTTAGCTTTTGTAGAAACATTCTGATTTCCAACGGGTGATAAAGTAGAAAGGGTGTTCAAGACAGAAGAATAATTTTTGCTTAGGGACTTGATTGCTTTTGCATCTGCACACCATCGAATAGAACAACGGCTCTTTAAAGTGAACATTACGCCAGTTTTTTTTTTATTTCTTCATTTAAACATTGCCATTCATGTGTTAAGGCAGAAAAAAAGTTGTACACTTGTTGAACTACAGAGAAGAATTGAAGGGCGCCACTATATGATACAACGGCATTAACACCCACAAGGTTCAACAAGTGGGCTGCACAAGGAATAAAATATGCCATAGGATTTATACTCTTTATGCGAGTCTGTAATCCAGAGTAATTACCTGCCATATTGGAAGCGTTTTCGTAACTTTGGTCAATGCAATTTAGGATGTCAATGCCAAGATTCTGCAGAGTTGTCGAAACTACTTTTGTCAAGCTTTCTGATTTATGACTATGAATGGAGATAAATTTTATAAAACGTTCAAATGGCTCAGCTTCATTAACATAGCGCACAATGATACGCAGTTGATCAATATGATCACGGTCTGGCGTAGAATCAATCGTAGAATCAATCTGGTGTAGAATGACAATAATTGAAAAATATTTTGCTGACAATATTTCACTAGTTATCTGTGTCAATACTTTCGTACCCATTATATCAATAAACTGGTCCACGCAAGTCGATGATAAGTAGCTTACATTGCCCTTATCAGGATTACCATACTTCTCTAAATAACCAGATAAAAATGGATCGAATTGGGAAATAATTTCTAAGCATCCCAAGAAATTGCCGGTATGTCTTGATCCAACGGTTTCATTATCGCTAAACAACGGTGAGCCATGCAATGACAAAAATTTGACAACAGTCACAACTCCTTTAAGAACGGCTATCCAGTAATTTGTTTCCTCTCCGTATTGCATAACAAGAGATGAATCAATTCTCTTGGATTTACTCATTCGTTGTGACATTTTTATCACTGTTTGCCTATGAAGTACAGCATTCTCATGTTCACTCAGTCTTATGGCAACATTCTTCCAATCATTAAACCCAGTTACCAATTTAACTTTGGATGAAACGACTGCACTAAATAAGTTATACACCCATCAAAATATTCCTTTGATAGATGCCGAAAACATTAGCCATTTTCTGATTACTTTCTTTATCATTTTTTTTACATGGTAGAAGTTTCATATTGTTAGGCTCCTCTTTACACCACAACATACACTTTAAGTTTCTGGCAAAAGATTCAAATTTTGGGGTGGAGGATTTTTTATGAAGTAATCTATCACACTATCACTAATTACAGATCACTAATTACGGATCAGATTCAAAACTGCTGCTTGGAAATATTGAGTCATGCGCTGTAGATCACTGCATTCATTCAGTTGTGGATTAAAATCTTCGGGATCATCCAAAATTGTATTGACATCACTGTCTTTGCATTGTTCGGAACATGATGTATCGTCAATTGCTGCAGCAGAAACACTAGCTTCACTCACATTAATATCAGGCTGATGTGGGTTTTTCACAGTATATTTAAATAATAAACCTGAACGCTTTCTTGCCGATTCTTCTTTTTGAAATTTTAATTTTCCTTTTATGGAACCAGATAGATGTGTCCGTTGCAACGACATTTTTACTTAATAAAGTGATTAACGAAACTGGTTAAAATATCAGTAAGCATTAGAAATAATTAAAAATTCATATCGTAATCTAAAAATTCAACAACTCAAAATAGGTAACGACTCAAGCAAAATAAAACGGATGATTTTGACAGATGTTTTGACTTCTTCTTCCCCTGTATTTCGAGCTGGTGCTTTGACTTTTGGTATGTGTTACCGCTGCCACTTTCCTCGGCAAAAATTTTCTTACTAGGGTGGGGGCTCAGTGGCTTAGTGGATGCTTTTCTGCTTGGGAAAACCTTGGCTTGATCTAGAAATGCAAACTGTAGTGGCTAGAAAATATATGCCCGGAACTCAAAGCTTCTATAGATGGCGCTGCCGCCGATGCACACAATTAGGGGAGTTTTTTGACAATCTTATTGAAATAACATAATTAAAATTACGCGAATTAAAATTAAAAAAAAAAAAATGGGGGGCCCCCCCCCTGAGAAATAGGGGCCGTAGGCACGTGCCTCGTGTGTCTTTGTGATAATAAGGCTCTGCGTACGCGTATTTTCCCCACGAGCAAAAATATTATGGGTTCGAGGAACCCACAACAAAATTATTGAGGGTTCAAAAAGTGCCTCGAACCCACGAAGTCGGCGCCACTGAAAATGGCTGTTGTTAATCCTGTCTACACTTTCCGTTTAAAAAAAAAATTACTGAAAAATATCACTCATAGATGGCAGCACTAAATTTGGATGCTGCTGAAATCTAATTTTCTCTTGATTTTGTACCCACAGCGTTAACAGTGCTCAGATATAGATAAAAAGTTATCGTCTGTCAAACGATCTCAGTTGGTTTATAAGATTTTAGAATTAAAGGTAGAAAAGAAGTTTTTGAAACGCTTTCAGGGTCGGCCTTAGACATTTGGCAGCCCAGGGCTAGGGTGAATAGTAAGGGCGGACACAGACTTCCATTTTGGGGGGGGGAGTCAAGGACAGAATTTGCCATGGTCTTGGAATAACACCCTTCATTTATCATGAAAGTTGGAATTTTTTACAGTGAAAAAATATATTTTGGGGGTCATGACCCCTGTGACCACTCCATCTCCGCCATTGGTGAATAGCCGGCCCTGTGCGCTCTCATGGGAGGTAGGACCGAGGGTCTGCTACATAAGCGTACGCGGATAGTTCATAAGGGGGGTCATAGGCGTAGCCAGAAAGTACATAAGGGAGTTATAGGCTCAATGAGGGAGGGTTACAGAGCTACAACTCACATACTCCTATGTTAAATATACAAAATTTCATTGCGATTAGGGGTTACAACCCCTAAAAACACCCCTTGGCTACGCCTATTGGGGATTGTAGGCTAAATGAGGGTCACAGAGTTAAAACACCATGTATTCCCCCCTTTAAATATACAAAATTTTATTGCAATGGGGGGTTACAACCCCCATCAACATCCCTTGCCAACACCAGTGGTCTACTACACCTCCTACACCCCCAAATTTCTTGACACACACACCCCTAAAACTCAAAGTTCATATGCCCGCTAAATATTCAAATTACAAGAAAGAAAACAAAATATTGCGAAAATTATTTTTCTATATTTTTTCTGCAAGTGCAAATTGTAACGATCTTTTATAGAAATAAAATACAGGGTACCAGGGAGGAAATTACATAAAAAGGTTAAACACTGGTTTCATTCAAACTGGGTTAAACACTTCATCATTACTCCTGATGAAGGACTGCTGCTGATGCGTCCGAAAGCTTGAGTGATCTTTTTCATTGCTATTTTACCAGTGTTTAACCTTTTTATGTGATCTTTTATATGTAGCAATTTTTCAAAGAAAAATATGAATAAGGATACCATGAGGGAGAAAGGTACCCTATGAAGTAAAATCCTGCCACCTCAAAAATTATCAACTGCTTGTGAATGGGTTAAATGTCTGAGAAGAAATGCTTGAATTTTGTTTTCTTCCGAATAAAAAACATGAACTTTTTTTGTGTAAATATGGAAGAATTATTTCATAACTACCGAATATTTTATTTCGTTTCTTTTCTGGTAAGTACATTTTATAAAAAAAATTAAAACCTTGCATTTAAGTTTCACACACTCCAACAAAGTTTGACACCCCCTACCCCTTCGTGAGCAAGGATTCTGGCAGACAACCTGGATATGACTAGCGCCTCCAAATGGGCAAGGACCCGGCTTTCAAATGTGGACCCGCGCCTCCGAATGGGCAAGGACCCACGCCTCCGAATGGGCAAGGACTCCCGCCCTCCGAAAATTCAAGGAATGCGCCCTTTGAGAAGATTCTGTTGGTCTTTATGGTGAATAACTTTCCCCCGTGAATTTAAGGGAAATACAGTTACGACAAGAACTAAGTTAAAGGAGATTATAAGAGTGATGGCGTAGCATAGGTTGCTAGGGCCCGGGGCCAGTTAAGTATTGCGCCCGCTAAAATCCGTTAGCACTTCCTTCCACCACTCTAATATTAAAATTTTGCACTCCTAAGAATTTTGCGTCCGGGGCTTTAGCCCCGTTGCCCCTCACACTTACACTACAACACTGTACTTTAGGCAGCAGCGGATTTCCAATCAGGCACAGGCCTAGGGCCGGCACTTATCGGCGGGGCGGCATCAAATTGCTTAAACATAAAATTGTCCGAACTCAACAATGTTGAAAAAACAACGTTTCTTTTAATTATTACCCTGTTTCCCCAATAGCGATGACATATAGGCGACTACTTTAACTTGCCTGCAAATACAAACTACAGAATCGAAAGACAAAGGGCCCTGAAAATTTTGCCCCTGGGTATTTGCCCAGCGTACCCATTTATAAATCCAGGCTTAACACGCTTTTTGTATGCACTAATAGTAAACGAATGAATAATAAAAAATTTGAACTGATAACGACAAAATTCGTGCAAGGATGCGTACGTGTATATTTCCCAAATACGCGAAATATACGCAAAATTTCAATGGTTCTAGGAATGCATACTAAAATTATTGTGGATTTAAGGGGTCTCACGACCCTTAAAAGTTCAAAAATTCAATTTTGGGTTTTATTTTTTTAAAGAAAGAACAAACATTTCTGAACATTTTGATACTAAATTTGTTAAAATATTCCAATTTTTTATGGAGATATGAATTTTTACGTGATACGCGATACTTAAATGTCCTATTAAAAGGGACGTTTTAAATGGCGACTGTCATCGACTTACGCTCTAAAAAGTGCATATTGTTTTAATTAATAGCAGTTGTTTCAATTTTAATGTTGTTTTTGCTCTAAATGATCCACTGTCAAAACCATACGCCAGAGTTCTACCTAAACAAAGTAAACAACTTGCATAAGCTAAATGATTAAGCTATTACCCATACCCAGTTCTCGTTTGTTTACATTTCAGTTTCTAGATTCTCGGAGGCATGTGCTTTTTTTTCTCTGCTTGTTTTCTGTTATAATTTAGGCTGCTTCTTGTTTTTTTTTTTCGTTATGGATTAGTCTTTTTTAAAACGACCATCTGGTAAACGTCCAAAAAAGAGAAAATTTAAAGGAAATGCATATAAAAAGTAAAAAAACAACATACCTTCTTTTGAAAAAACCTCTGATAATGCTTCAAGTAAGAAGATCACTTTTCAACCTTTCGAAAACGGCAATGCTGATTTTACTGGGTATAGATTAATGGATCTTACAATTGTTTTTCAACAATTACAGAACTGTTTATCATGCAAGAATTGTGGAAGTTCATTTATAGTGAATGAGAGATCGATTATTGGACTTTGTTTAAAATTCACAATCATCTGTGAAACTTATGGTGATATTTTTGAATTTAGAAACTGCAGAATTCTCAGGGAACAATAACAATATCCCAGAAATTAATCGACGGAGTGCTTATGCACTACGTTGTATGGGATTAGGTTTGAGTGGTCTTCAAACTTTCTGCGGTATCATGGACCTCCCACCTCCTGTAACTCAAAATTCATATGACATAATTATGAAAAGAATTGAACATACCACTAGTCAAGTAGCTATCCAATCGATGAAGAATGCAGGTGTTGAGGAGAAGAATATTAATGGCATGGACATGTGTGTGAGTGGTGATGGCACATGGAAAACCAGAGGGCACACTTCTCGAATTGGAGCCAGCTGTATAATAGGCAGCGAGACAGGAAAGGTGCTCGATGTAGCTGTGATGTCGTCTTTTTGTAAAGGCTGTGCAACGTGGGATGCACCTCGAAGTGGGAAAGCGTTCGAACAATGGAAAGCTAACCATGAAAAGTCATGCCTCAAAAACCATAATGGTTCTGCGGCAAAGATGGAAGTTGAAGAAATATCTAAAATGTTTAGTCGTTCCCAATCACTTCATGGGGTACGTTATACGCGATATATAGGGGATGGAGATACTCACACGTATGCGAACATTATCAAAACCAAGCCCTACGGTGCCCTCGTCATTCAAAAAATTGAATGCGTGGGCCACATTCCGAAACGAATGGGTACTAAGTTGCGAAAATTGAAGCAGACAATGAAAGGTCTAAAATTATGCGATGGAAAAGCTTTGAGTGGGAAAGGGCGATTAACAGATCGAATTATTGATAAATTTACCACGTACTATGGAAATGCAATTCGCAAACAAAGAATCAGTAATAGATATGGAACAAGCCATTTGGGATATTTATTTTCACAAAATTTCAACAGATGAAAATCCAACCCATTCTTTTTGCCCTAAATGTGAAGATTCGTGGTGTTCGTTTCAACGAGCGAAGGCTACAGCGAAAGAAGTATACAACCATCATAAAAATTCTTTACCTGTTGCAGTAATGGAGTGCCTAAAACCTATTTTTAAGGACCTTAGTGACACTAAACTTTTGAACAGATGCTTAGGTGGGCATACACAAAACAGCAATGAGTCCTTTAATGGACTCCTATGGAAATTTTGTCCAAAATCATCAGGCTGTGGTCGAAGAATCGTAGATATTTCGGCAAATGGGGCAGTGATCAATTTCAATGACGGGCAACAAGGTCGCTTAAGTGTTATGAGACAGACATTACTCCTGGAATATTCGCTATTCGTGCTACAATTAAAGCCGACAAAGCGCGAATAAGTACATCGGAAAAACGCACTGATGCATCAAGTTTGGAGGCCCGCGGCCCAAAAGAAGGAAAATGAAAGCTAAGAATGAGGCAATGGAAGTAGAAGAAGGCATATTATATGCTCCTGGTGAATTTTAATTTACATGGTAAGTTGAAATTTTTAAAATACTGATTTTGAACTTTAAACGCGTTTTGCCGAAAACATGAATTTTGAACTTACGCGCAAGATATTTTAAGAACAGATAGTCCAATTGCAACAAAACTTTCTGAAAACATTACTTATGCATATATGTTAATTTTGTTCTAGGGATATTAATCCAAGTACCTTTAAAAAGAAAACTCGGCACTTTTATTTGTGAAATATGCGATATATTGAATTTTTAAATATGTAATTGTTAAAAAAAATATTTTTTACTAATATTTTTTAAAGATCCTAGAACAAAATAAAGCTTCATATATAATCTTCATTAAAACATAAAAATTAATTCTTGAAATGTATTCAATAGTTTTTAATCATGCGCGTAAATACTATATAAGAGTAAAAATATGTTTTCGCTTGACATTACAAAATATTCATTTTTTAAATAGTTGTTTTGTATACAAGCACATTTGTTTCTTTTTATGAAAATACAAGGTGTATTTATTATTGTATTAAAATTTCTAACAATTGATAAAATTTATGCATTCACTACAGCACGACAAAAAATAGTGAAAAAACCTGTCATTTTTAGAAGCCGAAGGGTCTTGAGACCCCTTAAAAAGTGTCTTGAATCCACGAAGTTGGAGACTATCGTAGCAATAATTGTACGAAAAATCTCCTTCACATATCAAATGTTAAGAGTATGATATGCGGTTGGTTTTTTTTTAACAAATATTCCTCTCTTTGTAAAGGAGGGAGGGGGCGGCAGTACAGGCTGTGCCTAAGGGCGGCAATTTTATAAATCCGCCACTGACGGGCGGCGACAAATTTTGAGCACTTATTATTTTTTTTTTTTTACTTTTTTAGCAGTGCAGCGACAGTCCAGCAAATGTTCATGAAATGGATAATATTAAATAGAATAATTAATCTACATTTTACATAATATTGTTATATGTATAATATTGTTAAAAATATTGTTAAGTATAATATTGTTAAAAATATTGTTAAGTATAATATTGTTAAAAAATATTGTTAAGTATAATGTGTTAAAAATATTGTTAAGTATAATATTGTTAAAATATTGTTAGGCATAATATTTGTTAAAAATATTGTTAAGTATAATATTGGTAAGTATAATATTGTTAAAATATTGTTAAGTATATTGTTAAAAAGAGTGACAGTATACAAGTCACAATAAGGAATGCAAATTTACATGGAAAATAAAAGAAAGTAAGTTCAACGTTTAAAGTGTTGTGTAATTTATTTTTGTTAAATAAATTATTCTAAGCCTCAAATGTTGGATTTAATTTAAATTAATTTGTTTAAATAATAATTAATTTAAACGCTCTCTTTCTCCGTATATAAGGATGTAAGATATTATTACCCTTCACAGGGATAACACAATTGCCACATAGTGGTCAACACAGAAAAGCCTCTGAGGCGAGTTTTTTGTGTGTTTTTCGTGGGGAATAATTATACGTGAAAATTCCGACACCCACGTTTATTAGCTCAAGCTAAAGCTTTGTGCTTTAGGAGAAAAAGAGACGCCGTCCACCATCTTGGATTCTAACCAGAGTTCCTACCTTAATCCGGGAGTGTCTTGATCGCTAGACCAACGAAGACAGGAACAACGCTCTCTTTCTCCGTATATAAGGATGTAAGATATTATTACCCTTCTCAGGGATAACACAATTGCCACGTGGTTTTCCACACAGTAATTTTGTAGCACTCTAGTATCTTATACCTTTACTTAAATGATTCACGGCTTTGAAGGAGGTAGTAATTTTTCTCAGATCCCCAGAGAAGTCTCATATGGGTGCCATGGACTGCAATCCTCCAGTCCTGTTGTAGACACCTCATTTCCGAGATCCAGATTCCGCCCCTATTTATGAAGACAGATTCAAACAGAACAGAGTGCGCCAGAAATTGTAAATTGAATAAGTTTGTAAAAATTACCACGATATGTGAAGAGGCAAATTATTTCGTGATTGATGATTTCTTTTATAGAAGCGTTCGACCATCAGCGACAGCAGGGTGCTGTAAAACGAGAAAGCCCATAGTAGAACATCATCTGGATGGCCACACTATTTAGTTGGTATTCATGGGCTACCGTCTAAATACATCTATTGCTAAAGCCGGTCCTAAATGTTTTAAAATATAGGGAATCTTGGTATACTAATCGAACAACTTGTAAGATATAGGGTCTCTTAATATAATAGGCGCCCTTAACATAAAGTTTTAGTAATCGCTGATGTACCTGTCAAAACTAATTAATTAAAATAAACTGAAGAAGTCACTACCATTTCTCTACAGACGAAAGAGAATTTTTTGCATTTTTTATTGGTTTGAAAGGGGATAGAAAATTGCGGTCATAAATAAAAGCCTAGGGATGTCTTTAAACATATTGTGACGTATTATTGCCGATTTCGTGAATTGACATGATGATCGATGATGATTTTTGATGATAGAAAATGATTTTGACATTTAGATTGATGTCACAATATGAACATCATGATTATTAATTTATTTTATTTTGAATGCTATAATGAGCAAAAAAAAAATGGTAATCTATTTAATTGTTTTAGATTTTTAAAATAAAACCAGTCTTATATCGTTGGTTCTAGAGAGCAGATCTATTTTAATTCTTTCAACAGTAGTTACTGTTATTTGTTAAAGCACCGTAGTTACATCAGGAAAGAAAATAATTTTTTTTTCAATCGAAATTGCTTTTCATGCTTATGAAACATGCTTGGTGATGCTTATTAAATACACATAAACGTATATGAAATATGCATAAACGTATATGAAATAGACATAAAACCCATATGTGGATATGTGAGTTGCTTAAATAATATATGCATCCATTTCACAAAAGGCGAAGAAAAATGTATAAGGCCGAAGAACAGCAAATACGCAGCAAATTGTGTATAATATAAATATTATTTGTTACTTACAAATATAATATAAATATAAGTAAAAAATATATAAATAAAATAACAAATAAAGACGGAATGTAAATAATGGTAGCAGGTAATAAAACAAGGAATAAAAGTAATAAGTAATAAACAAGAGAATAAGGGAACAAATATTACAATAAGAAATAATAAACAAAAAAAGTAACAAGAAGTAAAATAAATAATAAGGATTAAAATAAATGAATAATTTTAAATAATAATATATATTCTCTTCACTTAAACTTTCCTTAAAAGACTCATACATTTCCCTTTGAAAAAAAGAAAAGTAAAGAAAAACCCGTTATTTTTAGATCCTCGAAAATGTTCTATTATGAAAAATCGATTACCACATAACACGAAATTACACTGACATTAAAAGGAAAATCCATGCCAAAGATCAAACCCGATAAGGAAAAACTAGGAAACCCTTTGGAATTATTATTATTATTTTTAGATAAAAAGTCCATGGCCCCAGAAGTATTGGCTTAAGTTTGGCCCAATGGATTTTTCGCTGATAATTGTATCACTGAAAATGATGTATTATTTTATAAAAGAAAACAGTTATAGAAATTTGAAGTTAGCAATTTCGTATTAAGTAACTGATATTTGTATATATATAATCAAGTCAAGATAATTAAATTTTTATCATACACAGAAATATTGTGGAACTTTTGCATGTCTATCATGGAACTCAGCTTAGGAACTATTGTATTACGTCATTAAAATTTAATGCAATTAATAAAAATGGAACTTAAAAGCATGTATCATGTAGCTTTTTGTTTGGTAGTGATTTGATGTATGCAAATAGTCATGGGCGGATTTACCATTTTGCCGCCCCCTCCAATCAGTGGTAGGAACATAAAAATTGTTTCATTAAATATACGTCCAGAACTTTTGTATTAACAATGTGTTGAAAAACAAAATGATAAATTGAGACATAAACATTAAACAATATTAACTTATATTGAAGTATTATCTCTTCATGGTATATAATAAATCAAATTCAATTTTATTGAAATAAATTTTAATTTTAGCAAAAAGATACAAGCCTATCGAACATTGGTATTTAAATGGATAGCATGGTCTCGCTTTTTCTTGGTAAAACATTTGATTATATCATCGCATGGCAATGATTCTCAATAGACGACCCGCGGGTCAGATCTGGCCCGATTAAGAAAATTAAAAAAAAATAAAAAATTCTAGGGTTCTAATTTTCTTCTAGGGGGCTTATCTTTCCCGGAGGAGGCTAATCTCTTACCTCAATGCTATTTCACTGAATCAGAAATGTCTAGGGAAGAATAAGTCTCCCCAATGCCTATATAGAGTGTAAGGATTTCATTTTCATATATTCTGACCCCCCCGACTGAAAAAAAAAGGGGGGGGGATTCAAAGTGACCTGCGATAAAAACTAATTGAGAACCACTGTCATATGGTATTGATTTTGTTATATCAGACTCAATACACAAAATTTTGCCGCCCTAGTCTATAGCCTAGTATAGCCTTTTGTTGAAATACGGCACTGCAAATTGTCCATGTTTATTATTTTTGCAAGAAAAAACCTAAAATAATCCGTACTTATTTGAACTTTATAAGCGGATTTTGTCTTGACGTAGTTGTTCATTTATATCTCCTTGTATACAATGGATTTGTCCTCACCATGTCACGGTGGTTAAGAAAAAAGTCGTAGATACAGAATATTTCGTAAGTTGTTCCAGCAGATGGATAGCCTCTGTTGACACAGTAGGATGACAGAAAGAATGAGAGAAAAGCTTCAGGAAACCGGTTTTTTTACTCATTACCGTATAGGGCAACTCACACGCCTACTGTAGGCCGGAATAAAAAAAATAAATAAAACGCTGTGAAGTCCTCGACATCTCAAAAGACCACCTGACACTTTTCGAGGGATAAATTACTTTAAAAACAGCTCATATGATGACATCCGTGCTTGGTAAATACGTCATCAAAACTAATAATTATTGTTCACTCTTCCAAGAGCTAAGAATTTTCTCCGTCATCTACATTTTCTGTCCTCCATTCCGTTTTATCAGCTGTTTCTCCAACCTCTAGCAAACATCGTAACGTCAAAGACACTGCACCGATTCAGTCGAAGAGGAGTAATCAGAACAGTTGTCCACTTCATCCAAGGTGAGCTACGTTTTCTGTTATTTCCCGTTCGTTTATTTCATATTCAGCAAGTGAGAAATGTCTAAGTGTTTGTAATGAAGAAAATCTGATCTATATAAAATCATAATCTCATTCTTGAAAATGGAGTAAGATTGCAGAGAAGTTGATGGTGAAGTAATTGATGATTGAAGATGGATTGAATTGAAGGTGGAGAATTGGTGGTTGAAGTAATTGGTGCTGTGCAATCTTGCTTTTTTTCTTTTTGATGTTTTAACCATTGACGTAGCTAACTCCTAATTCTGAGTGGGTGTAAACCCCAACCCAGTGCTGCCCACATAGTATGAACTGGTAATTTTTGATTTAGTGGGGGGGTTGAATTTTTTCTATGGGTGGGGTGGGGGGTGGGGTAAGCTACCCATTGTTACGTCATTTGTTTCAACCTCCTGAAAACCCTTGGAAAAAATATCCAGGTCTTAAGGAAAATCCTGTATAAAAATTATATCTACCTCATATTGTGCGTTTATTCAATCACGATTACACGTGGGAATCCAATCGTTTTGCTTTCAAACTCCAAGAAACGTTGCTGTAAGTTAAGAAAATATTATTTTTGATTTAATAGATCCATTAAAGAAAGAATAAATCTTCACCTAATCTCTCTCTCTCTTTAGTAAAAATATTAATTTAAACCCGAATGGAAGGCATGAAAAATTAAAGAATTAATTTGGAATGGAAGTTAATTAGGAAGACAGTAATTGGACAGCAGTGTTTACAAAGGCCACATTCCATTCAGTCGTGGGTAGAGTCACATTGCCGATTGCAATGCAAAGTGGCTATACTGGGCCTACACGTTTTCACTTCCATCCAATTCCTTTGCCGGTTTATAAGATTTAACAGATGGTCAAGGTTTTCGTTCAGATGTGATTTGCAATTTCTACCTAGCAGGCGAAAATTTATTCTACTTCATTTTAATGATTATCGATTAATTATTAATAATTGTTTTTAATCATTTCCATTATCACTATTAATGTCATTTAATTATAAATAACATTAGCGTTTAAATAAAATATTTTGTGTTGTTCTTTAATTAGGTATAATATTAAATTAACATCTCTACTAATGTTATCGTCATTAAAGCAACGATGACACTACTATCACAAGTGCTTCGTCTACATATGGCTTCGATATTTCTGTCTTCTTGGATTCACTTTCATTGGCCAGCTGAGTACATACATTTGCAGTTGTTCTGTGGCCTAGGAGAACAACAACAATACTGAGAATTTCTCGCGATTTATCATATAGTTTGAAGTGCTCTGAGAACGTTCATGTTCTTCGAGCAAAACACAATTATGTATTTGAAGCAAATACTGCGCACTACATTTCCGTACTACTGTATTTCCAAATACCTTTCCATTCCGTACCAAACAGTTCGAATGAGAGGCTTTCTAGTGTGTTGTTGATGAGTAGATGAATTTATGCTGAATTTATAATTTTGATTTCACAAGAAATGAGCGGTTTTTTCCTCTATTTAGAAAAATTCTGACGATATCAGGCAGTATTTCATTCTGTGATCCTTGACTCCTTTGCTTGCTGCAGCTGAATAAAGACAACACGTTGCCACTGACGTGAATAGCAATAATGATAACGATGCGGTTTGTGGTTTAATAGACATGTTTTCATCGTGGTTCCAGAGTCGTTTCTGAAAGGTGAGTGAGTTGTTTATAAACACTATATTTAAAGCACAGAAACGTTACTCAGTTCAGCAAGAAATGTTCCTTAAATAGGCAGAAAAATTACTTTGTTCGGAAAAAATATTACTTAAATATGTAGAAAAATTACTTAGTTCAGCAAGCACTATTACTTAAATAGGTAGAAAAATTACTTAGTTCAGAAAAAATATTACTTAAATATGTAGAAAAATTACTTAGTTCAGCAAGCACTATTACTTAAATAGGTAGAAAAATTACTTAAATAGGTAGAAAAATTACGTAAAGAGATAGGAAAATTACTAAAATTAATAGTTAGAAAAGTTACTAAAATTAATAGATAGGAAAATTACTAACATTAGTAGGTAAGAAAATTACTAAAATTAGTAGATAGGAACGTTCTAAATTTAGTAGTTAGGAAAATTACTAAAATTAGTAGATAGAAAAATTACTAAAAATAGTAAATGGCAAAATCACTAAAATTAGTAGATAGGAAAGTTACTAAAATTAGTAGATAGAAAAATTACTTAGAATTATGCGGAAAAAGTCTCTTTCTATTTTTAATTCGTTTACGTGTTTTGTGTTAGATAATATTAACTTAATAACTGAGACAAAATGATTATTGCACAGATCCACTTGTGTGAAACACATTTAGTTTATTTGGTGATTTAAGTAAACGAATTAATTTACAGCAGAAAGAAAGAAAGCTAAAATATTATTGTTTATTTACTATTCTTGTTCTTATAAACTAAAAATATATTAATTTTAAGACACGGAATGTTTTAAGCTAATAATGGGATTATTTAAAAGTGTGTTTAATTAACCACATAACACGAAAGCATCGCAAGTTTTCGGTTTCTCAATGCGTATGACAGTTATGTTTATATAATACTATAGTTTGTTAAGTATGCAATAACATTATGTCTAAAAAAGTAATGTTGCAGCCACAATTTAAAATAACATTATGTCTAAAAAAAGTAATGTCGCAACCACAATTTAAAATAACATTATGTCTAAAAAAGTAATGTTGCAACCACAATTTAAAATAACATTATGTCTAAAAAAGTAATGTTGCAACCACAATTTAAAATAACATGATGTCTAAAAAAGTAATGTTGCAACAACAATTTAAAATAACATTATGTCTAAAAAAGTAATGTTGCAACCACAAGTTAATCTTTTTATTGCTTAAACATGCTAGCCATTATACGTGAGTCTTCAGGGAGTTGCTGGAAAAGTGTTGTCGTACGAAGCGATAAACTTTTTTATCACGATGTTGCTGTAAACCTTAAATTTGTAAAAACCGCAATATCTTCGAAACGCAGTAAAACGAGGTTTACCTGGAATTTTATAAGATCTTGTATTAAATTTACATATTTTTAGATCAATGATTTACTTTCTCCGATGGAAAATCACAGTTTATTTCTTTTATCCAATTCTTGCTTGTCCCAATGATATTCTTTAACAATTTACACATCTAGTAACATCCTTTCTAACACTTTTAAAGATTGGTGCATTAATTTCAACACATTCTGTTCTGTAACTTCATTTTTATATACTTATATTGTTCTTTTGTTGACTCTTTCTTTTTCTCAGAAAATTTCTTCTTGGAAACCTTCTCGTAATGCTTTCGATATAACAATATACGCAAAAAAATGTTACGTCCTTTCCTAAATTAAATATAATCAGATGCTTTAATTTTCATTTCTTTTCATTGTATGTTTGCAAATATGTCTGTTTCACACAAATCATGACTTATCTTTAATGGTATGATGTTTCAGATTTAATAAAAATATTTTGCAATACTTTTATAATCCGTAATTTCCATTTGATATCATGGGTAAAAAGCAATTCTAATTTTAATTATTTTCCAATTTTAAAGTAATTTTGGTTCTAATTATTTTGATACATTTAAAGCATTTTTAATTTACATTCCGATGGCTGCTCACGACTGCAAATTGCTAACTTTTTACAGGAATGAACGAATTCAAGGTAACAGTCTAATGAAAGTGTTTCGCATTAAAATTTAGATATTTGAAATGCAATGTTCGGCAAGAATGAAATGGAGTGGCATTTCTGTTGCATTTAAATTGAAAGATTAATTTTCTTCCTACCATTATTCTTGACCTTTCCCTTTCTTCATTTTGAGTATGTGCACACGCACGTATTAAGCGCATCCTATTTTTCTCTCATTCATTTTCAGCAGTTGTGTTCAAATCGCTTTTCTTAAAAGCATTTGAATCACTTTTGTTTGCAATTAACCTTTCCATTTGCAGTTTGCGTATGAATAAAGTTTTTTTATGACCCAAAAATCCAATTTTATCCTCATGATTACAGTCGAAACGATTTACTTTCTTCCATTTGCATGGACGATTTGACAAGATTAGAATTTTACACACATATACACACATGTCTTTACATACTTTACACGTCTTTACATACTTTATCCTTCATTATCTCAAAAGAATTTTCTATAATTTTTCTTAATTTGCCTATGTGTTGAATAAAGCATGGAAAATTTTGAAGTTTTTACGCATGGAGAAAAACTGCAATATATGTTAGAACCCTTACCCCACCGCTTAAAGTACAGAAAATTTTTATTTGTAATATTGGTAAGATCATCGTTTTGAGTTTACGTTTCGTAATTTTATGTTAGTGTTGCTAAATTCCCTGAAAGTTTACCACATACAAATACGCGCCAGTACACATACACATATACGTGTATATAATTTTAAGATATGTTCTAACGGATTATTCTAAAAAGTTATTTATGTTTTATCAGTTAACGACTGGTCTGTATCTATTGTACTTAACGAATAGTTCAGTTTTTAACCCTCTGACGGTTTATCACGCGATTTCCACTGGAAACTTGAGGTAAAAAAATTTGTTCATACCGAGATTTTCGCGGGTATTCAATATTTCCATTTTTCATCTCTCATCGTTTTTGGTTACAAGAGTGTGCTACACCATTTTTGCTCTCAAATATATGTAGATTTGAAATATGTAATAAAAAATACGCAATTTTTGAAGCGATTTTGATGAAAAAAATTGAGTAGTCAGGAGGGTTAATCATAGTTCAGCAGTCTTTCAATGATAGACTTTTCTTGTAATAAACATCACTCGCTTCCATTTAAGATCTTGTTTATTACTAATGGCAGTTCTCAAGCCTTCGGCTCTCTCACTGGCCTCACTGGCCAATTGATAACATTTTGTCTTCGCTTCAGCAATGCTATAAGAAGAGTGAATTGCGTTGCGAGAGTATAATAAAAAAGCTTTTAGCCAAACGATATTTTGAGGTGCTTTAATCTGGTTTCCGCTGGAATGGAAAGCTCAGATGGAGTCACTGCATTTACGACAAAATAAAGAGTCCGAATGGCAAATAAATATGTAATTAAAATTATCAGCACACAATATAATAAACAGTTTAAGTAAAAAAATATTATTATCAACTACTATCATTCTCTTTTATATATTACAGTCACATATCTTTTCATATTTCTTTGAGTTATTTGTAAACTCTAAATTTCTTTCTTATTCAGATCCTCTTAATAAATGAGGCCCACTTAATAAATGAGGACCAGTAAGACAGTGATTAAAAAAAAAATATATTCTGAAAATGCGTAAATTAATGTAAAGCGTGAAAAGTCCATTTCCGTGCAGTTTTCCAGTAGGTATGGGGCAGATTTATGGGCCCCGAACAATTTAGCAGATTGGGTCCACAATTATCTATAATAACAAATTCTTTTCTTAAGTTATTAATGTTCTGAGCCACGCTCCTGGAAATTTGCCCCCTCCCCACAGTTTCCGGCCCTTTTTGCCAATTGTACTTGGAGGAGAAAAAGACAATGATTTCCAAACTAAAATCTACAAAAATTAAAACATTTTTAATAAGAAGAATTATTTTATTGATTTAAAAATTTTTTTTTGATGCTATACATAGTGTTACATTGTTGTTACATTGGAATATTTGGGATAAAAAAAATAGTGCGCCTGATAACAATGTTAGAAATGGCGAAAATTAGAAAACATGATCTGGTTAAAATAATATTACTTTGGGGGAAAAGGTTAGTAATGCCAGCTCTGTGTAGTGCAGACAGAGACAGAGAATAATCATGATTTATCAGCGGTAATACTTTACCAATGAGCTATTTACACCTAAAGTTTAGAGCTTCACTGATTTGGAGAGCCTCATTTGATGTCCGCACATTGTCGCTGTGTTCCTGTTCTGTGAGAATTCTATGCACTCATTTGTCCAGTTGTTTACTGGGAATATAGAGCCGCCGGCCGTGGCTACGTTTTTCATCATCTTCTTGAACAATCAATAACAATTTCTTCTCAGAAAATCATGCCTTAATTTTAAAATTAAAACCAATTCGAATGTTTACCCCTTCATAGATAAAATATTTTTTCACTCATTATAACAATATTGAGCAACTAACTTACGTTTTAAAGCTTTAAGTCCAGATGACTGGTTATCTAAAAAAAACAAACACGTGGCTTAAGATATCCACCGAGTGACAAAGGTTTATTTTGAGTGATTTTTTTGCCACTTTTTGTATTTTGAATTAATAAAAACTGCGTATTGTGCAACATCGCGTATATCGAATTAAAAATATGCATAACTTCTTAAGGTGTGTCCCACCGAAATAAAGCCACCGTGATTATATGCCGTAACTGGACACGAAACAAACCAATAAGAACGAAACAAATATATTAAGAAAGTCTATATACAAATACATATTTGCAAGGAGTAACTCACTCCCTGCTCCATCTGGGCGGGGGGAAAAATGAACGTGTAAAAAAGAGAGCAGAAAAAGTGTCCCGCCGAAATAAAGCCACCATCCCTATTAGTGTTTTGGGTAACTCTCAATATTCGAGCTGCTACAGGTAAACAGGTTTATGACGTCAGGAAGTTGTCAAATAACTTACCTGTTCTATCCCAGTCGAATGTTGACTTCAGAAGGTTGTATTTTCTATTTCTCCTGCAGTATTGCAATGGGAAAACGAACCCAGCTATCAGAGTTCGAGAAAGGCCAGCTAACAGCTTTTAAGGAACAAAGTCTTTCACACAGACAAATATCTAAGCAAATCAAACGATCTAAAACCGTAATAGACAATTTTGTGAATCAGGGCAATGCGTACAGGTATCAAAAAAGGAGGTGTACAGGCAGAAAAATGACTTCCAGGCAGGAAAGAGATATTGTGCATCGTCTTTCACAAGGTGGTATTTCTCTCAGACAATTGGCCAAAGAGGATAACATCCCTGTGACAAAATCAACCCTGTCACGGATTGTAAAATATACAAAAAACTTCCAATATAAAAAAAGGAAACAGCAGCCCATGTTGAAAGCTATTCACAAGCAAAGGATAGTAGATTGGGCCAAATATCATCAAACCTGGAAAGACCAGTGGCATCGTGTTATATTCTCAGATGAGAAAAAAATTAATTTGATGGCCCAGACGGCCTTGCACTCTGTTGGCGTGACATGAGGAAAGAAGAGGAAATCTTCTCCAAAAGATAATAAGGTGGAGGCTCATTAATGGTGTGGGGAGGCTTCGGCTATGGTGGTAAACTTAACCTGGCTTTCCCCTTAGGCCGCATAAAGGCTACCGATTACCAAGAAATGCTAGAAATCCAGTTACTGCCATTTGCAGAGAGAATTGGTGGCCCAAGTTGGATTTTCCAGCAGGACAACGCCCCCATTCACGTTGCAAAACCCTCTTGTGAATGTTTTTTGCATAATGGGGTGCATGTCATGGAGTGGCCTGCCCTTTCCCTTGATCTTATTTCCCAAGAAAATGTGTGGGGGTAACCTCAGTAGGGCTGTATATGCCAATGGCAGACAGTTTCAGTCTGTGGCAGAATTGAAGGCTGCCATCATTGAAGTCTGGGATAATATTGATGCCACTGTCCTCCAGGGATTGGTAAATGGTATGCCACATCGTGTTTTCCAAGTCATATATAATCATGGCGGATATATTGGCTATTAACAGTAGTGGCTTTATTTCGGCGGGACACTTTTTCCCCTCTTTTTTTACATGTTCATTTTTTTTCCTGCCCAGGTGGGGCAGGGAGTGAGTTACTCCTTGTAAATATGTATTTGTATATAGACTTTCTTAATATATTTGCTGCGTTCTTATTGGTTTGTTTCGTGTCCAGTTATGGCATACAATCACGGTGGCTTTATTTCGGTGGGACACACCTTACGTATTTTTTTAACTCAAGGTTAAGCGATGAAACCTTTCATTACTGATACAGTTTTGAATATATATATACAGTATATAACATATTAAATAAGCATATAGTTTTTATGAGATTTAAGGGTATGCTAGCGAAAGTTTGATGATGGAAAAAAATAGAATAGTGGATCAAACAAGAAAATAGATATACTGAAAAGTTTAACACCAGTAAGACAAAAGTGCATTGTTGACTTGAATTTCATCTAAAACACTTATTTCTCAACCTTTTACATATGCTTTAGACGATTTATAGGGGATTTACAAGATTAACATTTGATTTCCAGTAGTAAAGCTACAGATGCTAAAACTAAACCAGAAACTAACAAATTAAAGACATCAATTAAATCGTTTACAGTGATATGTCTGACTGGTTGTATTGTAGTTGCTTGCAGTCTTCCTTTTAAACCAAGCTTAAAAGTTCTGTCTCGCAGCAATTTCTCGTAAATACCGGATTGCTGAATGCGCAGAATAGCCGTATTAAATTCTTTTGCGCAGCAGAAACCCTTTTTGAGGAGTACTGCCAAATGTGCAGTTTTTAAACTGTCGGTGGAAATGAAGATTCGATCCTCTTTCCCAACTTTGGAAGTCAAAATATCTAAAGTATATCTAATAATCACTTTTTCGATTACTTGATCATTCCATACTGCACTTCCTGGATCTTTACTGATGTTTTCACCCAAACTGTGCAGAATACCAGTTGAGACAGTGCCGAAAGCTTGTACTAGCTGCCCACATTTGAAAGATGTAACCTTTGCTTTTCCTTCCTGGATCCACTCTGCAAGTTCTTCAATAGTTTGAATTTGGCGCTCTATAATTTGGGTCATCAATAAAGATAGTAGAAGACCTGTAAAATAAAATACCAGTACACGAATGAGTGTGGAGAGAAGAAGAGATAAGAATGGCAGAGAAGTCAATACGTGGAAGATTTTAGTAAGAGATTCGCCACAAAATCCTTCACGGTTACCAATTAGGGATTCTGCTGCTGCAAATGCGTCTAGTAGTGGATGCTTTTTGTCTAGCTGATGATCTGACACGCTGGAGACAGGTAAGCAAAATAGAACAAAAAAGAGATGCAATGGCAATGCTGATCCATACGGAAAGAGTGAAAGGATGGGCATAAAAAAATATTTTTGACCGTAGCACGGCCTTTTCCATCATAAAAGTGACATAATTAACTTTATGATGTATAGTTCATATAGCTGCATCGGCTTCTTTGCGGCTTTCCCACCATACCATTTCAGGTACCGTCTTCCTTCAAGTGTCCCCATTCAAAATCAGTTGGAATGGCTAATTCGTAGGTGAAATTTAGGAATCTAGCTAAAGTTTGTAGAAATTCAAATTCAATACTTTCTATAGCTTCATACTGTCAATTTTTCTTGTCGTTCAGAACAAAGTAATTAGTCAAATTGGTAGCCGTAACTTTAAGATGCATTTTATTTTGATTTTAAAGATAGTCTAAAATATATGTTTATAGAAGTAAGATAGTCTTTAAGCACTGGTTTCCTGACAACTCTTTTTGGACATTTCTTCTTCAATCAAATAAGGATTTGGCGCGGAATCTTCAATGTATTTCTTCAGAGTAATATACCTTGTAACTGTTGATTTATAATGTTAATTTTAAAGTCATTATATATATATAAATGAAGAATCAATAAATTTAGGCAGATCATAGCTGGTCTGAATTAGAAAGAAGAATTGGATCTGCAATGTACAAATATTCATTGGCGTTATGAGCCAATAATCATGGGTTAAACAATATTTTAAGGATCCAACATTCCCCATTCAATGCAGACATTATACAGGAAGACCTGTTTGTTTATAACCATCCATGTGGCAGAGATTAAAACAATTTTTTGTGTTTGAAAGAGACAGAAAATAGAAAGAAATAGAAAGTCCTGTATACATCTCACATCAAAGTAACACTGTTGAATAACTTACAAGTAGTAATTCAACAAACTCAGTTCAAGTAATACCACAAATGTAAAAAAAATATAGATGAATTTATTCAGTGTCAGAAACTTTTCATTTTTAAACATTTTTAGCCGAGTTTTTGCAAGCATATTTTATTAATAATAAAATAGGAAGTGGTTAAATTACCTTGTAATAGCAGTAATGTAGAAATTAAATTCAAACTCGTAGCTAAAAATATAGCACATGATCAGTCAAAGGCAGTTTTGAAAGTGTTTCCACATCTTATAAACTAAGCAATACCAGATATCCAAAAGGAGTAATGAACAGGTGCTTCCATCTATATTTGAGAACTGCGATTAGATGTATTTAATTGCAATGATTATTCTTTATAAGAAACATTTAAGATTTCTTTCTAGAGATGAAATTTGCAAATGTTCTATTTATATAGTTCATTGGAAAACCATTTAAAACCAAACATTTTTTAAAAGATCTTAAGCCTTCAGAAATGGCTTCAACTCTATTTGAAAGCACTTTCTGTCTGGAGAGTTCACCTAAAATCAAATTTTTTATAACATGTTTTCTGAGACATGTGTCATATTGCAAGTACTGAACAAAAGCAAATGAAAATTGTTTTCTTTTATCGCATATTTGAAAGACAAATCTATTATTTTCATTGATAGTAATAAGTAGATCTAAAAAGTGAACTTAAGTTCTAGATACAGAGGTATCTTTCAGTGTTAATCCTGAGGGATAAAAATCAAGGTCCAATTGATGCTCCATACCATAGCCTATACAGATTATATCATCTATATATCTGCCAAAAAATAAATCCGTTCTTGGTGAAGACAAACTTTCATATTTATGTAAGTATAAATCTGCAGCTAAAGAAGAATATACTCCCCCTTGAGAAAGCCCTCTTACCTGTTTATAATAACCAGTGCCATTATATACCACGTTATATTTAAGATAGAAGTTTTGTAGTTTTA
>QLNU02015359.1:25448757-25464034 GCA_006491805.2 Dysdera silvatica | reverse complement strand
GTTTCTCTTTATTTCAAAATTTTCAGATATTGTATAATTATAATTTTTATATTTATATTTGGCAACAGTATTTGTAACTGCGTTTCGAATTCTAAAATAATAATGAGTCTTCCGTTTACCATCGAAGTATGCACACGTCATTCTCGGAGGCTCCGCCAAAACGGCGTACTAAATTTCGTTAGCTATGTGTTCCAGTGAATTAATTTATTTATTGGCGTCTATTATTGAATTAACCTAAATTAAGAAAAGTATCAATGAATACTGTTTTAATTGGATGCAATTGCTGCATTTCTTCAATTAAACAATTTGGCATTTTGCCAATTTTAGAAATTGAACTTATTTTAAGTTTGTTTTCTTGCGTTTCTAAGTGGCAACAGTTAAGAAAGCCTGAAAAGTAAATATTTATATTGTGGGAGACCATAAAGACAAAACATAATGAATTTTATGGATGCAATTACAGTGAAAAGGTTACAATATTACTACTATTGAAGTTTTCGACTAATACTCTGCATTTAAATGGCAAATAAAAGCAAACGCTCAAGCGATTTCGAAACTACCAAGCTCTTTCATTATTATCAAGGTTAGGTTGCAAGATCTGTTGTGGTGGTGAAATCCATTTTATCCTTATTTATGGAAGTAGGTGTAAAACGGTAGTTTAAAATATTGATGAGGATATAGAGCTTCCCAAAAGAGCATTTGATAATGTGATCGCAGAATAATGTTACATAGCTATTGCCCATTTTGCAACGCATTGTTTTTACCTAGATTTATGACGAATAGCATGCACATGATGCACTTAAAAATAAAAGTACAGTGAAAATCGTTTATAACTACGGAATTTCTGCAAGAAGTTTGGTTTCCTATTCTATTCTTAACTAAATATATCGGTTATAACGACATCGTATATAACGACGAAACCTGCTATAACGACGGCGATTTTGTCCCAAGTAGGGAAATCCGTATCGGATATAACGACGCGACTTGACAATCGTTCATCGAAACAACGCTGGGGTCACACTCTTCCGTTCAAATCAAAGAAGTCGAAGCATTGTTTGACTAAGTGACTGGATTCGTTTTCTTCGAACCGCTCTACTGTACGAAATGCATAACAAAGAGGGTGCGTGCATGCTTTGCAAACGTGAGAACTCTTGCTTCCACGAATTATCAATAATAATGCGTTCCTTTCCTTTCACATAGCAACCAAAACAATGTGAGGCCAGATAGACCCCTATTGCAACAGTTAATAAATCCATAAAACAAAATTGAACCATATAAAGAAATTTTCAACATACGATGCTAGAAGATGACTGCGTAGAAGGACATGGCGTCAGCTATTAGATAAAAATCAAACTCATGCAAAATCCTTCAAGCGGGACACCTTCATAACACTGGCCACCATTGGCTCACCTAAATTACTGTAATATAGGCAGTATGAAACAGTTCTGTCTTTCTAAAACAATAAATACTTAAATAAAGAAATACAGTGAAAATCGGTTATAACGACCTTCAAGGGACCGCGAAAATTCGGTCGTTATAACCGATAGTCGTTATAAACAATATTTTTTTTAAAATGATTGTAGCCTAAAATATAATATACTCCAGAGTTTTATAAATTATTTTGATAGTAAAAAGTATTAAACTTTTTGGTTTCAAAATTAAATAAAAATGTATTTAATTATAATGAATTGAATTTCCGTCTATATTAAATTATATTCATAGCCTCACTAAATACATAGTACTTTTTATTTTTTTTAAATTGAAAAAATTCTAGAAAATACTAAAGTATATAATGTAGAAAACAAATCTAATGAATAATATTTATTATATTATACTAATGACTTCCGAACAGTGCCGGTTTAAGAGTTTTATAGGCCTTATTCTTCAAAAATAGAATGGACTCCTAAAGAATATGACCCTCGTGATATTCAATTAATAAATCACTTTTTAAGTTCATTATCTTCAATATTCAGGTTTAGCAGTAATAAAAATTTCTCAGACATTTGTAAATAAACAAGATTAGAATAACGCTTAAATTTTGATAATTAACCTTCAATTTCGATAACTAACCTGTGTGGTTCCGATTTATGACTGTCAAGTCGCGTCGTTATATCCGATACGAATTTCCCTACTTAGAATCTACGTAGACTACAAAATCGCCGTCATTATAGCAGGTTTCGTCGTTATATACGATGTCGTTATAACCGATATATTTAGTATGGAGTAGAATAGCAAACCAAACTTCTTGTAAAAATTCCGTCGTTATATGCGGTTGGTCGTTATAAACGATTTCTACTGTACTTGACTGTTAACAGATATTAACCATCTCACATACGTGGGCGCCATCAATGAGCTGTTGGAACAATGACACCGATGGATTTGCTCGTCAAAGCTATGACAAAAACCAGAGGCGGCTCGAGACCTGGTAATCCGGGCAACTGCCCTTTTATTATCGCGCAGTTGTAATGTAAAATGTTTGTCATTAAATTGTAGACCCCTATTCATTATATAACGTAAACGTAATTTATTCGAATTTCAATAACGCTAAAATGATATTTATTGTTCTTACAATTCATTTGTTATACTTTTATCAAATTAAGATTATTGTTATTAACAACGGATCAGAAGAAGACAAAACTATTCTCTTACTTTCTTGTAAAATGGGTTAAAAACCTTGTTTTAAAGAGTTCATTTTTCAGATGTTTTCGGGGGAGGGCCCGGAACCCCCTTTTCTCTGGGCATTGGCGTACGCAGGGGGTGTTGATGGGAGTTGTAACCCCCCCATTGCGGTGAAATTTTGTATATTTAACATAGAAATATGCGAGTTGTATCTCTGTAACCCCCCATTGAGTCTATAACCCCCTTACGAACTTTATGCGTACGCCTATGTCTCTGGGGTCTATTCCATGCCCCCAGGCACCCCGTTAAGGCCCCTTTTCAAAATATTAGGGCCCCGCAAAAGTAAATGGAACAGGGCCCCGCAACGTCCAGGGCTGCTACTGCCAAAAAAATTCAATTTTAGAAACTGGAACGTCTGTCAAATGCGTGAATGATAGGCACAATAAAATGTAATGTACTATACTTATACATAAAAGTGGTGGTTAAATTAGTTTGAACAGTTTCATACAAGTCCTTTAAAATGACTTATGTAAATGGTAAAGGTGTCACAGCAATCTTGCAAAAGCAAAAGCGTTTTTTATATGGCAATTTATGTTTGAGATATTTCGTGCACTTGCGTAAAACAACCACGTTTTAAATTTAGGAAACTCAGCCTTGAGGAAAGCTTAGTTTGTTCTCGGATTGCCTAGAAGCCATACTTTCCAGAAATGCAGCCAGCTTGTGAACCTTGAGAAAGGATGTTTAGTTGACCTCCACAAGGCTGAGGAGACACAACAGTCAAACCATACATCAGGAATGGTGAAGAGAAAGCACACTCATACGTAAACTCGGATTAAATCATGTAGAGTGACTAGACAACGCCATGATTCCCCTGATTCGGCGATCATGCCTAGCTATTTCTATAGCTATTCAGTTGAATATCAGGTGAGCGATGACAAACAATCTCAGTCGAATCATTTCCAATCAACTTGCGGAAGTAGAGTTGTACGAACATCGTTTATTACGTTACTTACCACTAAGATCAAACCAACGTCAACAACGTTTGGATTGGTGCCGTTCCTAACATTGGATGTAAAATATGACGTCGTGTTGCCCTCAGTGACAAATTCGGTTTTTGATTAGCATCTGATGATGGTCGGATACACATATGGAGATGACGGGATAAGTGAGACAATTCAAATAAGTTTGTCGAAAGCCACTTAGTTCAAATAAAGGACATCATGGTCGTCGATCAGTCATAATTCTATTCCAGCCTGGTGTGTATCAAAGGCAATTTAATTTCTTGGCGGTATGTTGGTAAATTCTCAGAGCTGGTAGAAGTTTGTGGTATACAGAATCATACAGTGATCACATGAATGATTCTTTTATTACCTATTATTGATGGGGAGAGTCATTCACTAATACGATCATTTTGCACACCTCTGAAGGAATCCTCTTCATGGTTGGTGTGCACAATGTAATAGTCATTTTAACAAGGTAATGTCCATCCACATATGTCAAATATCTCGTAGGAAGATCCGTAAGGTACCAACACTGCTTGCAGATTCAAGATTTATTACCAACAGGAAACGTCAGTTTTATGAAACTTCATTTATACGATAAGTCGCAACAATCAGATTATCAACAAGATCGGACAACGGAAACTTTTCTTCAACCGATGTAGAAATTACAGCGAGCAGTAAGCCAAGACATTTTACAATACTTGTAAAACTGTTATTGAAACTTTCGTTTCAATAACCTTTTGTTGGAAAAACAAGTGAACATTGCGTATTGTATGTGATCTACTTTTGTACAAAAAAAGTTTTCATTGCACTGGGAAATTTGTTGTATTTTATTTACTAGCTAAATAGTTGTTTCTTCAAGTTTTAGATAAATTGAACGTCAATTCTTTGTGTGCTGCAATTTCACTTTCATAAAGGAAACCTACATTTGCACTTGATTTCTGTGTTTGTTTCGAAGTACCAAACATCTTTAAATAATGATGCTTAATAACGAAATTATATATTTGTATTAACTATCAGAAAACAGTAGTCAATTAAAGGATTGTATCCAGGCTCAGGTTATAGCATAGACAAAAAATAAAAATTTGTAGGGCCCGATTTTAGTTAGCGGCCCGGCGTGGTGACGATATAACGCCATTTTAAATAGAATTGATGATGATTATTTTCAGAGTGTTGCGGCAATTAAATATTACTTACGAAATTCTATCAAGTCGGTTACCATTAAGTTTTCCAGCTGTGTTATATGTAGAAAAAGATGTTCTATAGAATATATTAGAGGTTTCCAAACTGTGTTCCTTGGATCTCTTGAGGGTTCCGCGGGGCTTGTCCAAGGGCTCCACGGGGCTTATCCAGGGTCTCTACGAAGCTTGTCCGAAACCTCTACGGAGCTTGTCCAGGGTCTCCACGTAATTATTGAAAATGAAAGGACACTTCCAGAAAAAATAATATTGTCCAGTAAAGTATATGCCGATCCTAATTCTCGGAAAATTATTTTTCATCACATCATGATTATACTGTATTATTATCTTAATATCATATTTTAAACATATTAAAAAAAAATCACCCAATGGTTCGGAAAGGAACACTGGAAGAAGTTGAATGATTAATTAATCTGTCGTTATTTCGAAAAACTAACCTGACTGATATCAACTGATTCTGAATGCCCCAGAGACATTACGTAAGATAGCGTTTTGACAACTGCTTTCTAAAATAAGTCATGTTCTGAATTTTGGAAAAGTTTAAAGAACGAATTTAAAGCTCTGGCTTCTGAAGCAAAAATTCTCATTCTTTAGTAATAATTACAAAATGTAATAACTTACATATAGGCCCTACCTAAAGAACACACATTAAAATTCAACATGGGTCGGATGCTTCGAATTTTTTCTTGAAAAGGATTTCGTTGGACGAAAAGTTTGGGAACCACTAGAATATATTATTAATTAATATTAATCATGAGGAAATAATTGATAACTTTTCTGAAAAAAAAAGAGCAAGGAAAATTAATTTTTGATAAAAGTTTTATAATCTGTTTATTATAGACGAAATTCTCATATCATAGTTTAATTCTTTTCTTTATATTTTTCAGCTACACACGCGTATTTTGCTTTGAGCAAGTCTTAATTCAATAAATGATCGACATAATAAAAGTTTCTATTTTTTCATATTTCGTCCAAAGAAATAATAATCAGACCTAATTTATTCTATATATAAGGGGAAAATCAAAATCTGTCTAGGGTCTAACAGAACCTTATTCCGGCATGGGAGTACCTGTAAATGCACTGAAGCGATGGAAGCAGAACGTATTATATTGCCTTTGATTCAAAGATGAAAGACAATATAGTAATATAATAATCGCTTTGCGGCCCCCAGGTTCTGAGTTTTATTTTCACTCCTTCTAGGAACGGCCCCCCTTGGTTTTTGCCCTTTAAATATTAGTAGTAAATAAAGTTTTAGCAGCCTATTGAGGAGAGCCCTAAACGTAAAAATAAAAATACCCCAAAAAAGGGATTTCTTTAAAAATAATTAATATTCAACGTGGGGTGCCAAATTTTGGGCTCGCATCGGGCGCCATATGACCTAAATTCGTCTCTATCAAGTCCAAGCTTCTCTAGTCTATACGTAAATTCAGCATTGCGGATTTGTAATAAAAAACGATCCTACTCAGTCACAACAAACTTTATTTAAAGAAAAACTTGTCATTTGTTAATTGAATATCATCACTAGGAGTAGGTTCAAGTATTACGTAAGCACCTTGGGAGGGTTACCGTTGATCTAATACGTATTATTTAAGTAACGTAATTATCATTACAATTATCAAAAAATTCACAAAACATTTATTGAAATACGTAACAATCTTCTTAATGTCCAAATAGTACAATCTTCAATCATATATAAAAAAATTAATGTCCCAAATAAATATTAATGTCCAAGTTGTTGAACACTATGTTTTCTAGATGTAGTTGTACACGGAATAGATCAGCTCTGGTATTTCAATTTTAAAAAGGGGACTCTGAATATTTCTTGGGGAATAAAAATAAGCTACACGGTATTATTGAAAACAAATAAAAAATATAAAATAATTATAGAAATAATAAAAATGAGAAGCGTCGACCGATGAAGAACCTTTTCTTTTTAATTAAAAGATAATTTTTTGAATATTAAGTTTCATCTTAACATATAATTGCATACATAGGCCTAATGGCAAGTTGATGTAGCATAAACTATGTGTGCGTGGGGTATAATGATTTTGCCTCTCATTTAGGAAAAACATTAACGAGATATGCCCCTTTGCCTAGTGTTGTGACACAGGGTCATGACCCCAAAATACATTTTTTCACTGTAAAAAATTTCCACTTGCATGATAAATGAAGGGTGTTATTCTGAGAACATGGCAAATTCTGTCAGTGACCCCCCCAAAATGAAAGTCTGGGTCCGCCACTGCCCTTGCCAGTGTCAGATTACGCCTATGATTGTGTATTGGATATGACAGTATAACCATGCCCGTATCCAGATGAGGGGATTTTAGGTATCGGTCCCCCCCACCCGAAACTAAATTTTTAATGGGACTTGGCTACGGCCTTGCATGCTGTGATTGTATCGATACATGCTGTAAAATTTTTTGAACCACCCCGAAATTAAATCTTGGCTACGGCCGTGAGTTTGACCCAAACGTGTTTTTAAGAATAAATTTTGAATACAATCCTATGAGGAGATGGCGCCATCTACTGGTCCACAACGAAGTTATTATTCAGTCATGAAGGACTGAAGAAATAATACAGGATTGGCTTAGTTTTTGTAAAGTCTGTATTATAAAAAATATATTATTTATTATGGATTATCTATCCGTAAATTTAATAGTGTGTTATCAAATTATCGTTTTGAAAATTAGTGACCTAAAGTTTAGCAATTTTTCAGCTGAAAAATCTGATTTCATGAATTTATAATTCAAAAGGTTGTGAGAAATTAATGTGTAAAGTATGTTATTATTGTTTTTAATGTATTTAATATCTGCTAACTATATTAATAATATATTAATTTTTTTATTCACACAGAAGAGGAAAACATTATAAGAACAATGCGAAATGTGAGTTGAAAATGCTGATATGTGTTCCGCCCTCGCAATTTTGCCCGTCTGCGCAGTTCTGCTTGGCATCTTCAGTTTTGGATTGCAATTCATCGTCTTGCCTTCTGACGAATGGGGACATTTTACAACCCGTCGAATCACAGGTGATTTGACTTATTTTCTGCTTACTTTTACTTTTGCATACAGGGTGTCCCAAAAGTCCTTCAACCCCGAAATATCCTGAGATCTCACTTCGGATCGAAAAATAAAAAATACGTGTTCAATATTTTTATAAAAACTATCAAATGATGCCAAGACTTTAGGGAAATTATACGCAATTTTCGTCCTAAACACTGCTTTTTACTTCTTGATAGATGGCGATGTTGTTCCAAAGAATGATAACCGCCCCCTCCACCCCTGAGAGAAGAGGATAGGGGGGTCAATTTTGGCATCATTGGATAGTTTCCTTAAAAATTTTTCTAGTATTTTGTTCCGCAGAATCCAAATCTGAAACAAAAGATGGGGTTCACATTTAAAGCTTCAAAGTTGCCCCTCCCTCTACTCTCGGGGGGAGGGGGGTTGTGGTTCAATTTTGGCATCATTGAATAGTTTTTTTTTAAATATTAAATACGTACTTTTTTTTTGTTTTTCAATCCGAAGTATATTTTTCCAAGGTATTTGGGGGGGTGAATGGAATTTTGAGACACCCTGTATATGCCCCCCTCCACTCCTGTTTCTTCATTCTTCTTTAGAAGGGACTCCATTCCCTCTTTTTCACCACACAATTTTGCAATTTGTTACGAACTTTTCCTGAGAATGCAAAGTTGTCAGTCATGGCCCCATCCTGTTTCCATCAGTTCTTACTCAAAAGTATGATTTACGTTTATTGTCTTACCCTGCTTTAGCTGCTCAGGCCCATGCCTCGAATGGTACAACTCATAATAAGCAACTAGGATAACATATTCAAAATAATAATAATAATAATAATCATCATCATCATGTGCCTTCTCCGATTTGGCGGTTGGCTGCCATTATGGACCACATTTCCTTCTTTCTGCTCGCATGGGTAATGTCTTTTGTGGTTAGTCCCGCATAAGCCTTTAAATCGTTATTCCATCCTTTTCTATCTCTAGGTTTGTTCACTACGATTTTATGCATCCAGTGCTAATTGGGGTAGTTAATGTTTTTTTTTCTCTCCTACTATATATCCGTAATATGCTAACTTTGTTTTCAGGATTGTAGTTATGCTAGTTTTTCTTTTCTTTTTTTTTTCTTTTTTTCGTGTCTACTGGCTTTGTTCAGGACTTTTTAGTTGGAGACCATGCCCATCCATTTTATTTTCAATATTTTTTTAAGGTTCTGCATTTCGGAAATTTCAGTTTTGTTCCTAGCGTCTTTTTTGGTTGTTCAGGTCTCGCAACCGTGTAGTAAAACAGGCCAAATATAGAATTTTAGAATTAAGATTCTTTTTTTAAGGATTTAAGATTTTAAAGATTTAAGGATTAAGAGTTGCTGATTTAATTTTCTCTCACATGGGACTTTTTGCATTTCATTGAATCTTGCTTTAAGATTGTCCCCATTTCGTCACCTAATTTCCTTTGTGAGAAAATTATTGCGGCAGAAGTGTTTTTCTAAATAGCAAAAGAAATTCTTTTGTTTCATGAGCCAAAAATATATTATTGCCAAATAGTGGCTTGGGAAGATGGGAGCTCAGTGGGCTAAATCCCCCATTTGATATCAAAACACATTATTTACTCACATAACCTTCTTTAAAGCCATTTGAGCCCTCATAATTTCCCTTGACCCCATAATTGTTGAATCGATACTGCTACGTACCAGGCTAAAAATTGTATGCATTCAAGACAATTCGATAGCTCGGTGGTATGTTAGTAAAATCTTAAGGCCATTAGGAATTACAAATGTGCGGAGTCGCACATTTGTAATCCCTACAGACCAAACGAATGAACGAACATATGCATGAATAAATGAATGAACGAACACACGCATTAATCAATGAATGAACGAACAAACAAATGAAGGAAGGAAGGAAGGAAGGAAAGACATACGCCTCAATAAGCAAGATGGAATTCTAATACTTTCCAATCCTTTTCTCTTCTTTGATAATTATTTTTTTGCCATAGGCTTCCGAGAGAACATTTTTTGTCTGTAAAATAATTTCTCGAATTATAAAATATATGAAGAACGTTTATAAAGAAAATTCATGTTTATAAATGTAAATATGCAATATTAAATTCTATGAAGAAATTATTGGAATAATTAGTAATGAATAATCCGCAGCATAATAGGTTAATAAAAGGTAAAGGGTAACTTGTTTGCTTTTTTATTGTCCGTTGACGTGCAAGTAATTTTTCCCTTTTTAGCCAAGAACCCACGGACAGATCGTGATTAAACTCCATTAATTGCTGTAAGCTTTTTGCCCCATAAATCCCCATTTTTTTCATATTGTATATAGTTTAAAAAATTAAAAAATATTTTGTTGATTTTGCAAATAAATGAATTAATGATCAAAAATTATAAATTTTTATTTTTAAAAATTTCTTTGTACTCTGTGGTGCTTCCTCGATTTCTCAAATTTGAACTATGTCTTATTTTTAATTCGAAAACAAAATTGCTTCGCGTACCCGTTGATTATTATTACTATTTTAAATTCAGTTTGTAGGCATTATTTTAATAAGTATTATATGCATGTAATATGTTAAAAGTTATGCATGTAATATGTTGAAAGTTATGCATGTAATATGTTAAAAGTTATGCATGTAATATGTTAAAAGTTATGCATGTAATATGTTAAAAGTTATGCATGTAATATGTTAAAAGTTATGCATGTAATACGTTGAAAGTTATGCATGTAATATGTTAAAAGTTATGCATGTAATATGTTAAAAGTTATGCATGAACAGCATAATCACTATATTGAATATAATCGTTTTATATCTCTGTATATTATAAATATTTTAGATAAAGTAGCGATGTCAGAAATTATAATGGCACTTATAACAAACTACAACTTCACTATATGATGGGTAGAAAGTGGTACAGATATCAAGCTGTTAAACATCATAAATTATTAATTAATCATTATCATGAGACCATAATATAACCATAACTATACTGCCTGTCCGATTGAAAAGGTAACACTGTGTATATCTCTTGATAGGCGCCCTGCGGTGGCGCGTTCTCCTATTGCGCGGCTAATCCGGGTTCGACTCCCAGCAGTGCAAAAAGAACGCTTACTCAGAGATCTCATAAAAGATCGCACTGCTCACTGTAGTCCGGGGTTTGGTTCCCCAGGCCTTAAGAGGTTCGGATTCCTCGGAAAACTGTAGGTCCCGGCGCAGCATGACCACTGTAGTCTTTGAGCCGTAAAACCACAAAACAAACAAACATCTCTTGATAGGAGTGGAGTAGAAATTCGAGAAAAAAAATAAATAAATAGATAGAACGCGTTAATTTTTCAAAAGTCAAAAATTAATACGAAATAATTTTTTCTTTCAAATCTCCAACCCCTAGCTCTTTCAACTTTGAATTTTTAAACTGCACCCCCTATCTTGTTATATATTATTGTAAACAGCGTACAAAATGCGATATTTTTGCGCAAAAAAAAACCAAAAACGAAGTCTCATGCATTCGAGAGAAAGAGCTGAAAATTAAATCGTTATTTTGTGTTATTCACACTGATGTTCCGATAGTAATAACGAACGCTGACATTATCGCTTGTGGTTATCTCCTACTGGTATCACTGCGCATGACTGAAATGCAGGGACGGTGTAAGCAAATTTGCCGTTCTAGGCGAACGGCGTGTGCGCCTCCCCACGATAAGAAATTAACACCCAAATACACTTTGCAACAATCGGAAAGGGAAAAACACGTCACATTCCACCCTTTCACTATTATTCTAGATAAAGCGAAGTATGATAATCTCAGCTTATCTGATAACAAACAAATAAATGATCAAAAGCAAAAAATTGTCTGGTATTTTGCTGTTGAAGTAGAAAATTGCTATTTTGAATGCTTTGTAATAATGCGCAAAGTTATCAAAAATGCAAAAGCGCCCTTTGACCCTCTAGTGCGCGCAGCGATACTGCTCGCGCCACGGAAATGTGTAACTGTAACGAGAAAATGTAGTGCAAAGTTACATAAATTGATTAGGGAAAAATTTGTTAATGTAAGAAAGCAATAATTTGAGAGTATGGAAAAAATGAATAACGGAGAGATATATAAGGAAAAATAAATAGTGGTAGAGGCATTCAGTCGAAAATAATCTATACAGTTCTATTTATTTGTTGACAAGTTTATCACGATCATTTTAAAATATTAAGTACCTTTAAAAAAAATCTGTCTTGGTACCGCCCTAGGCGGCCGCCTAGTTCGCCTATATGGTCGCGCCGGACCTGCCGACATGCAAAAGAAACTGCGCAAATAGCGTGCAAATTCATGCACTCATCTGTTCACTGAATCCAGAGATAGGTCAAAGCGCGCTCTCTCTCTCTCTCTCGTTCTAGTATTGTGTGAAAGGGTCAAAATAATTATTTTATTTTTAGCCATTTCTCACGAATGCATGAAGTAATTTCTGTTTGTTTTTTTCGAAAAAGCACTGTATTTTTGACGCTATTTACAATGTATTACAAGATAGGGGATGCCGTTTGAAAAATGAAATTTGGAGGTCTAGGGGTTGGGAAGGGTTGAACAAAAAATTCTTTGATATAAATTTTGGGCTTACCCCTAGAAATAAAAATTGAGGTGTTTTTTTTTTTTTGTTTTTTTTTCAAATTTCTACTCAATTCCTATCAAGAGTTATACAGGGTGTTACCTTTTCAATTAAACACACGGTAGATAAACATACGCTATGCGCTAAAAGTATGAAAAGCAAGAACTGCTTTCAAAGAATATAATTATTTGTATTTATATTTGTAACGAGTAATTTCCAGTTCGGGGTATATTTAGGATATATTCCAATGTGTTCCTATATATTTTCTGTGGGATATAGGTTACTGATTTAAATGACAATAGTGTTTAATTTCTTGAAAAATACGTGGATGATGCGAAACTCATATAACATTTGGGATTTTACCATGCTTTTACCATGCCAATTCTTATTGTGTAAACTACGTGGATGATATGAAACTCATGTAGCATTTGTGATCGTACCATGCTTTTTTATTAAGGGATTCCGGAGGAAAAAGGCCATTTTGGTCTCTGGAGATTGTGTTCCGTTAAAATATCATCGACGGGCAAGGTTGATGAAGAAAAATGCGTCCACCCTCAAGACGCTGCCTACGACTTGCCGACATATGCATCAGCTGCAGGAGCGGTATCCATCATTCACTTGTTCTTGATGGCTGCTTTCGTGGTTCTTGCCTCCATCCGTTTGCTGCAGTTGAGTAGAGAAACACCAGATTTGTATCTTGGAACCAAACGTCTCTGCATTGTCAAAGTGTCTGTTGTCCTCATTTGTGGTAATGATTTTATGTATGTATGTATGTATGTGTTTGTGTGTGTGTTTGTGTGTGTATGTATGTACACGCGCACGCACGTGTGCGTGTGTGCATTTATTTGTTCAGTTATTATGTTGTTTGGTACGAACTTTACTCATACAACAGTTTCCCATAGCTAAGTTTTGCTTGTTAGAAGGGGAAATACATTGAATATAAGGGGACCAGGGGCAAGACGGGGTTAAGCTTTTCGTCCATTGGAAGTGACGTCACTTACCTTCTCATTATTTTGCCAAATGGTTACGCTTTCTGCAACGCTTGTGTCCCCATCCTTCGGCGAGGAATATAAACATATTATCTATATATGATGACCGATGATGACGTAATATAACGTTATTAGTGTTTTTAATTTACTTATTAATAGGAAATACCTTCGTCGTTGTTGATAAGTAGGATTTCGTTAATTTTTGTTCCGGATAAACTTGAAAGGTAAATGTAAAAAAGAGGAAGAAGGGGAAAAAAGAGAGAGAAATCTTTGAACAAATAGTACAGAATTTAAAATATTGCGAGGATTTGCATGCAGTCTTGAACACTGTACAGCTGGGATTTTGTGCAGAGTGCTGTACAGGATATACATATGCGCCTTCTTGGAAAGAAGAATGCAAAGAATGCAGCAGTGTTGTCAATATATTGAGCTTGTAGAGCGATTGGCAAAGATGTTTCTCAGCATGTACAAAGGAATATAATTACTATTATATAAAATAGAACTTTAGGCTATTCGGTGTGGTTTTTCCAGTAAAACCTTCCAGTTTAATTAGTAAGCAAAATAAGCACGTACTTAGTTTATTAAGGGAAGGAGGGGAGTACCACAAAATATCACTTCATCATTTACAGAGGCTGGAAGGAATTCCCCGTGTTGTCGAAAGCTGATTGATCTTTACCTGCAGGACATGAACACTATTTTCTAAGATAGGTTTCATTAGTTTAACTTACACGTGAGCCGTAATTTTAGTATAATAAAAAATAAGCAAAAACAAGACCCAGTCTTGCTGAACATTATAAAATAATTGCTTTGTTGTCATTTTGTTGTCACAATACTGAGTGCGTCTTTCTGAATGTGGATATTTGTTTTTGTGTACTTTTAACAATTACTGGTTAAAAACTATGCTCAGTTGAGCCGCAGGCATAAGCAGAAAGTTCATAAGGGGGTTATTACAGAGTTACAAGGTTATATATTCATATGTGTATATATATGCGCATATTCAGAGCTGAGATCTTAGGAACCAGTCCTCTCCGAAACTAAATTTTTAATGGGATTTGGCTACGGCCTTGCATGCTGTGATTGTATTGATACATGCTGCAAAACTTTTTGAATCCCCCGATATTAAATCCTGGTATACGGTCTTGCGTATATATATATACAAAATTGCATCGCAGTCATCATCATCATCATATTCGACCATTATCTATCCCCTGCTGGATGACTGTCTCTCCAAATGCTTTCAACACAAGTCTGTCCTGGGCCATTAGTTTCCACGTCACCCCAACCTCTTTTCTTATTTCATCCACTCATCTAGTTTGAGGACGTTTTCTAGGTCTTCGGTGGTCTCTTGGAATCCAGTTCAGAATTTCTGTTGTCCATCGTTGATCAGTTCTTCTTGCAATATGCCCAGCCCATCGCCATTTCAGTCCTTTTACTTTAACAATGATGTCCTCTACTCTAGTTTGCTCTCTCACCCAAGTGTTCCTTTTTCGATCTCTCCTTAGTTATTCCAAGCATGCACCTCTCCATGCTCCTTTGCGTTGCCTGTAACTTTCGTATTGCTCCAACAGTTAGACTCCATGTCTCTGATCCATAAGAGAGGACTGGCAATACACATTGGTTGAAGACCTTTCTTTTTAGAAACAAAGGCAATTTCCCCTTCATGATAAAACTGTTTCTTCCAAATGCACTCCAGCCAAGTTTAACATGTCTGTCGAGCTCTTTCATAAAGTTGCTTTCCATTTAAATCAGTCGATCAAGGTAAATATATGAATCAGCAATTTCTAGCTCAATGTCAACTTGTATTTTTGTTTCCTCTACGAAATTATTGAATATGATCTTAGTTTTTTGCAGGTTCATCTTGAGTCCAACTTCTTCAGCT
>QLNU02015359.1:25404007-25444850 GCA_006491805.2 Dysdera silvatica | reverse complement strand
TTGTTCAAAATTGGACTGTACATTGTTTAATTCTTGCTCATTAATGTGGTATATGCTAATATTCATAATATACAAATGTAACCTTTTTATACAACTCTTCAAATTATTATAAATTGTTGGAACACAAATATATTATATTGAGTCTGAATAAAAGTTTTTGCTCTTTTCTAATTTTCGGATTACGAATGTTTGATCTACTTTTATATTTTTCAAATATGTGTAAAATAAAAAAATATATTTTTCATATAATAAAAATTTTTAAATTTGTATGAATAGTGTTTCTTTTCATTGATTTTTAAACTGCTTTGAAACGTTTGGGGAAGTTGATTAAATGCAATAGGGAATATGATGAATCGAAAACCAAACAACACAAAAACAAGAATTTTTTAAAAATTTATTTGGGGGCAGTTACATAATTTGTCAAATGGGACATTGTAGGACTCAGTGAAGTTAGAAGAAAAGGTGAAGAGTTGGTGGAACTTAAAAGTGGACATTTGTTTTATTATAGAGGAACGGAAACTGGAAGAACAAGTGGTGTTGGCTTCTTAATCAACAAAAGAATTAAAGACTGTCTTCTGGAAGTTGAAAGTACATCAGATCGAGCAGCGAGGCTCGTTGTTCAACTAACCCAGCGATACCAACTTCAAATAGTACAGGTATATGCACCAACATCAAGCCATACCGACGAAGAGGTTGAAGAATTTTATGAAGAAATCAAAGAGTTACACACCAAAGGGAAACAACATATCAAGCTCATCATGGGGGATTTCAATGCAAGAATTGGACAACAGGAACAAGGAGAGACATCGGTTGGTAAATACGGATATGGGGAAAGGAATGAACGTGGCGATCAACTCATCGAATTTGCAGAAGCTGAAAACCTTAGCATCATGAATTCATTTTTTAAGAAGAAACCGCAAAGAAAATGGACATGGAAACACCCAAATGGGGGAACTAGTGAAATTGACTATATCCTGGCAAACAAGAAATCAATTATTGAAGATTGCAGTGTACTGAACAGATTTAATACTGGAAGTGATCATCGAATGGTGAGATGTAAAGTGCACTTAAATACTAAATTAGAACGACAGAAGCTCATTAGGAAACAAGTAAGTAAGAGGGTGGATCTAATGAAACTGAAAGTAAATACCGAGGCATTCAAGTTGGAATTAAAAAATCGCTTTTCTGCACTGGAAGGACTTATTGATGAAAGTGATATCTCAGAAGCAAATGAAAACATTGTTAAGACAATAGTTGAAACTGCTGGGGAAATTGGTGGTGTAACCTGTAAAAAGCACAATAGCAAATTATCTGAGAAGACGAAACAGCTCATGAAAAGGCGAAGAGATATGAAGGTGGACAATCGAAATACCAGTTCCAGGATTGAGTACATAGAACTTTGTAAAACTCTGCGCAAAAGCATGAAAGAAGACATAAGAAAATTCAACTGTGAGCTAGTAAGGAAAGCCATTGAAAATAACAAGAGCCTTAGGGTTGTTAAAGGAAGTTTATCTGTTGGGAAGAAACACATCATTGCATTAAAAGGAGAGGATGGCACCGTAACAAGAAATAGGGAAGAAATACTTAGAAGAGTTGAAGAATTCTACAGAAAGCTGTATGAGGGAAACAGTGGATTAAACGAAGACTCTGAGATAGTCGAAGGAACAGCTCCTAAAATCTTAAAAGAAGAAGTAGCATTTGCAATAAAAAGTATGAAGAAAGGAAGATCCCCTGGCGATGATGGCATTACATTAGATATCTTAAAAGAAGCTGGAGAACATGTAGAAGACATACTCGCAAAATTCTTTACCAAATGCCTCAACAGTGGTAACATACCATGATTTAGATAAATGTTGAATATTTAAATCATTTGCGGTTTGCTGATGACATTGTTATTTTTTCAACGAAGCCATCAGAACTCAAAGACATGGTACAGGAGTTCTCAACTAGAAGTAAAGAAGTTGGACTGAAGATGAACCTACAAAAAACTAAGATCATGTTCAATAATTTTGTAGAGGAAACAAAAATACAAGTTGACAACATTGAGCTAGAAATTGCTGATTCATATATTTACCTTGGCCAGCTGATTTCAATGGATGGCAACATTATGAAAGAACTCAACAGACGTATTAAACTTGGCTGGAGTGCATTTGGAAGAAACAGTTTTATCCTGAAGGGGAAATTGCCTTTGTGTCTAAAAAGAAAGGTCTTCAACCAGTGTGTATTGCCAGTCCTCTCTTATGGATCAGAGACATGGAGTCTAACAGTTGGAGCAATACGAAAGTTACAGACAACGCAAAGGAGCATGGAGAGGTGCATGCTTGGAATAACTAGGAGAGATCGAAAAAGGAACACTTGGGTGAGAGAGCAAACTAGAGTGGAGGACATCATTGTTAAAGTAAAAGGGCTGAAATGGCGATGGGCTGGGCATATTGCAAGAAGAACTGATCAACGATGGACAACAGAAATTCTGAACTGGATTCCAAGAGACCACCGAAGACCTAGAAAACGTCCTCAAACTAGATGGGTGGATGAAATAAGAAAACAGGTTGGGGTGACGTGGAAACGAATGGCCCAGGATAGACTTGTGTGGAAAGCATTTGGAGAGACCTTCATCCAGCAGTGGATAGATAATGGTTGAATATGATGATGATGATATATATATATATATGTTACCGGCAAAGTATGAAACGCCGGCATTCTATAAAATGCCTAGGCAATGAATATAATGAGGGACGTTTTTAGGCAAAGTATGAAATATGAGAATTATTACATACTTTCCCTAGGCATTGTATATAATACCTAGGCATTCTATAGAATGATAAATGCTATTTAGGCAAAGTAAGAAAAAAGGTCCTGATAAGGCTATTATATAAATGACGTGCATTCCTCAAAAATATAAACGTTATTCTGAAAAAATAATGAGAGTGCCATTAAAAAAAAATTATTCAAAATATGTAAAGAAAAATGAAAGTTGTACAAATCAAAATTTTTGCCTTTCTGATTAAGGGAAACAAAATTTTCATATAAAAAATAAGAAATTAAAATTAACCTACTTGTTGCAACATGGTAGGCTTGAATTACATTTTCATTACATTTTTCATGCAAAGACATTTCATATTTTGGCACTTTGTTTTACACATACATTTGACGAATCTTTGGCCGCTTCCACTGGACTGAGCAATTACAACTGACCGGAGAGGAATTTCGTGGTCAGGAATATCTTCAATTCTAAGCAAGTTCTTAGGGCATAAAGTGAATTGTGATCTCGCATATACTTGTTTTAAAATTCCTTCAGAAGTTCCAAGTCGGTAGAAACCATCCTCTGTCACACTCATTACAACTGCCAATATATTGCGCGAATCACCTCGCCCCTTGTCAATGTCAGGAATAGGAACTCGCACAGTAGTTCCCAAAGAAGCAGTGGGAAATTTTTTTCCGAATTCATTTTCATTTTTTTGGCTTGTATTTTCCGATTGATTTTAGAATTTATTTTACCTTCAATAGCATTTTCAGTTTTGAAACAAAGGGTGCACAAAATATCCATTTCATCATCTTTACTAGCATGGCCACAGAAGGTAAGAACTTTTTGACGACACTTTTTGCATGCAAGTGCATCATTCGTTTCCTTTAAACACACACAACAGGTATCAGAAACGGAAATCTCTTCGGTAAGCATGTCTTCATCATGTTGGTTTAATCCACTATCGACTATAATCTCATCCATGTTTTTTGAAACAGGCTCTTTTTATTGCATAATCTGATTAGTTTCACCTTTTTCCATTGTTTGGACGCTTTCTATTACTTTTTCTAGCTGCTCCTCTGTATTTATGTCTTTTAAAACATCTTCGGGTAGAAAAGACGTTGTAAGCCCTACTTTAGGTTTGCAGCCAAAAAGAGTTTCGTATGATGTTCTTTTGATCCCAAAATGATAAGCTCTATTTTTCATAAATTGAACGAAACGCAGTCCTTCACTCCAGCGGTCAGATTTGTTGTCCTGCATCCAAGTACAGAGCATATTTTCGATACCTTGATTAGCTCTTTCGACACTACCCTGGCTTTGAGAATGGCGAGGCTTCCCATGGACGATCTTCAGTGCTGGCCAAAACTCCTTCAAGCTGGTCACCACATTATTGGCAAATTCCCTACCATTGTCAGACTGTAATATAGATGGCGCTCCAAGCAACGAGAATATGTCCACTAGGTTGTAGGCTACTTCTTCAGCTCTTTTTGACGTTAGAGACTTGAGAATCACAAATTTTGTGAGATGATCTTGGTACACCATAATAAATTTGTATTCTCTATCTGGCTGAGACTGAAAATCAATAAAATCTACCTTTCAACGGGAATTAAATTCAAAAAAAAAATCATAGGTTTAACAGCAGTGGTGCCCTTTTTAATACCTTTTTGTTTTTTATGGCAGGGCTAACGAAGGTGGATGTACAGTTCAATATCATGACGTGTAACGTTTTTGTATTTGGTTGAAAGTTCTTTCAACATTCTATCCCATCCTCCGTGTCCAATAGCCAAATGAGTTTCATGAAGTACGTGAAATAACTCAGTGTCCGTGACGTAATACTGTATTGTACTGACGTCTTCTTTAACAGGATAAATGAGTTTACTTTTGTTTTCCACAATCATCACATCATAGCGATTCAGCAACCAATAGTCCCTGGGTTCCTTCTTAGTAGTCAATTTGTTTGGCTTTTTTTTTACATCATTTATTAACTTCTGGTAAGTAGTTTCGGTTAGGAACAAACTATTTTTTGCAGCATTAACTCGAAGCTTAGGCAGTTCATCTTCGAATCGTCGTTGCATGTCTATAGACCATGACTCCTTCTCCAACACTACAGCTTGCTCCTCCATTTTCATGCAGCACAGTAAAAAACTAATTTTTTGTTGAACAAATTTAAGTAAAATTGCGTATTTTGACACTCCCGAACAAACCGCAAAGTGCAACTGACAAATTCTGAGCCTGAGGCGCGCGTTAAAAGTCACGTGCCTTGCCACGTGATATTCGAAATGAATCGGAGATGTATTTAATACTTTGCCGGTTTCTCATTTGGCATTCTATAGAATGCCTAGGAAATTTGTTAAATATGAATCTTTTCATACATTGCCGGCTAGTTTTAGGAATTATATACAATGCCTAGGCATTCTATAGAATGCCGGATTTCAAACTTTGCCGGTAATAGATATAAAAGAACTTGTCTGCAGAATTAAACAATGAAACATGTCAAATATTTTTACATTCGTCAATGTAAAGACTTATTAACTAATTGTTTCGTATGCTTTTGAAAACAATTCGATGGTTTAATTTTTTCCATTTTTTTTTTCTCCTCATTTGCTCAGTTTTTTCTTTGTTTGATTTAAAATTAATTTTTTACGCTATTTTGCCGCCTTAGGCGGCCTGATGGTAGGAAAGGCCGTATCCTTTTCGTCAACTTCTTAGGAAGTTTCGAAGCAGTGGGAAGAGCCTCTGAATCTATGGCATCTTTCTTTTCTTTTTGGTTTTACGGCTCAAAGACTACAGTGGTCATGCTGCGCCGGGACCTACTGTTTTCCGAGGAATCCGAACCTCTTAAGGCCTAGGGAACCAAACCCCGGACTACAGTGAGCAGTGCGATCTTTATGAGATCTCTGAGTAAGCGTTCTTTTTGCACTGCTGGGAGTCGAACCCGGATTAGCGGCGCACTAGGAGAACGCGTTACCACACTGCGCCACCGCAGGGCCTGAATCTATGGCATCAGTTACAAGTTTAATCTCTTCCCAAAGAGTATTCCCCTGATTCCAAAGTTCGTCCAGACCTTCGCTAAAATTTGATATACCATCGAACCTGGTTAAGACGAACTACAAGAGGAACAGAAAACCTGTTTATATTAACATTAATTCGTATTATCCGTAAAGGATGGGAGGGGATCGTATTATTGCTATTTATTTCATCTCCGGTTACCATAAACATATTTTCCTATCATATATATGTTGTTAATTTATTATTTTTTTATTATATTTTATCAATATTATTATTTTGCTATAGTATCACATTTTGTAACAAAAACCACAGTACGTATACGTACATTTAAAGTGGATATTATGTGTAGTTGATAGATTCGAAAAATCCTTGTTTTACTATATATATATACTATGGTTTAGTAAATATTTATTTAGTAAACATTTATTTAGTAAAAAATTTTCCGGATCATATATTTCAACAAGAAAAAATTGTAAATTGCAGTAGTACAGTTAAAAGTTCAGTAATTGCAGATTGCTTTCACTTCCCATCTGATCACTATCACTATAGCGCAAAAATCACTAAATGCACACTATTACTATTAGTGCAAAAACCACTAAATACACACTATCACTATAGTGCAAAAATCACTAAATGCACACAATCACTCTAGTGCAAAAACCACTAAATGCACACTATCACTACAGTGCAAAAATCACCAAATGCACGCTATCACTGTAGTGCAAAAATCACCAAATACACACTATCACTATAGTCCAAAAATCACTAAATTTGTCCACGATTTCTAAAGAGGCCCCAGCATCTGCCTCTTATACAGGGTTTGTCCCAAAAGTTCCCGGAATGATTTTTTTTAAAATCATTTATTCAATATCAGTTTACAATCTTTTCAGAACTTTTCAAAGTATTCTCCCCCTGCTTGTGTGTCTCTTTTGCAAGGGGGAGGGGTGGGAATGGTGGCCGCCGAAGGTGGCGGCGCTGTGATCCCAGACAGGACGCTTGAACAGCGCAATCAGCCGCCGAGGCGGCTGAGGGGGAGATGGATTGCCGATCAACACGGCATTCATATATGCACGTTCACGTAAAGTCGTCATTCAACTCTCCCCCTGCTTCGATGCACCGTTGCCAACGCTTCACCCAATCATTGAAGGCGCCCTGGAAGTCGTCAACGGGAATCTCCTTCAGTGAGGTCGTCGCGGCTGCTTTTACCGCCTCCAGCGTCCCATGCCGAGTTCCTTTCAGGGTTCTTTTGATCCTTGGGAACAAAAAGAAATCCGCTGGTGCCAGATCGGGGCTGTACGGCGGCTGGGGCAGCGTTGCCACACCCATTTTGGCCAGCAACTCGGAGACAATGAGCGCGGTGTGGGTTGACGCGTTGTCATGGTGCAAGATCCAATTGTCGCGAATTTCGTTTCGGACGCGTCGAACCCTGTTGCGCAACCGTTTGAGCACTTCACAGTAAAACTCCTTGTTGACTGTTTGTCCTTGTGGCACGAATTCACTGTGAACTACACCTTTTCTGTCAAAAAACACAATGAGCATTGCCTTGATTCGCGATTTGCTCATCCTTGCTTTTTTCGGGCGAGGAGACTCCTTGGTGTGCCACTCGCTGCTCTGGCGCTTTGATTCGGGATCGTACTGAAAAATCCACGTCTCGTCCCCTGTGATCACTCTGTCCAAAAATTCTGGGTCCGTTTCGTAGCGTTCATGCAATTCCTGGCACTTCAACAAACGCTGCTCCTTCATCTCACTCGTCAGGACTTTTGGCACCATTTTCGAGCAGACTTTCCTCATTTGAAGATCCTCCGTTAAAATGCGATGAACGATTGTTTTGGGTATTCCACACTCCTCTGCAATCACCCGAACACTTAATCGTCGGTCATTGTCCAAAACTTGACGCACTTTTTGCACCGAGTCGTCCGTTTGTGATGTCGACGGGCGTCCAGAGCGGTCGTCGTCGTTGACGGACTCCCGACCTTCCCGGAACCGCTTGTGCCACATGAAAGTTTGGCTTTTTTTCATCGCCCCGTCACCGTAGGCTTTCCGAAGCATTTCGAGTGTCTCCGCCCCGTTTTTACCCAGTTTCACACAAAATTTGATTGCATAACGCTGCTCCAAAAACTGGTCCATTTTTTGATCGACGAGGGTGCAGTAGATACCTCTGCGCGGAGCGTGACCCTGCCTCAACAACTGCCCGCAGGCGACTGATACCGGTCTCGTTTCCAAGCTCAGATCCCCCACCAACTTCTCCGCCCCGTCAGCCAGCGTTGCCAACTACAAAAAATCATTCCGGGAACTTCTGGGACAAACCCTGTTTTACAATATGACGCGCAGTGAAAGCCTCCATCACATTAATAGGATTTTCGTATGAAGTGGCAGAGTAGTCAGGGTCTTCGTTAGTGTCCGAAGAATAGTGATTACTAGAGCACAGATCATACGTAAATGCATATGTGCATATACAGTTGCATATTTTAGCTCTTTTTAGCTTCAGTGCGCATAAATGAATAAAAGCGGTGAATTTCCAGAATAAATGCATATTTTAAGGGTTTTAGTAATTTTAAGCCTTCGATAATTCCTTTATCGGAAAAATTTCTCCGGAAACGCTAAAACTTTCCTCTTACTCATCTGAGCAGAAAAGCAAAAAATTTGTAAAATTACACCTTTAAATATGTCCTAGGACGCCAAACTGTTCCTGGTTGAATTGTAGCCGCTATCCTCATTAGAAAAACTGAAGATTGTGACCCAGCTTGCACCGACTCAAAATTTTTATGCTCATGTTTGTAAAAATTGCAACACCATGAAGGAATCACTTGATTGAGCTGAAACTTTCAGGAAATGCAAATTAGGGTATGCTATTCAAATGATTAGAATTTCAGAGTCATCACGCATGCGTGGGCTGAGCAGCGCCCTCTGAACTGCTGATGGATCCGTATAAATAGAGGGCTGTAGCGGGGCGTGTATGGTTATCTGCTAGTGGTAAACGTTACATGAGACGTCACTATGCCTCTACGACGAAAGAGGGCGACATTTCAGCAAGTTACGGAGTTTGAACGGGGACGAATGATCGGCCTTCGTGAAGGAGGGTTTTCTTATCGTGCAATAGCAGCTCGTATGGGGCGTAACAGCAGCACAGTGATGCGAGTGTGGAAGCAGTGGGTTCAAGAGAACCAGACAACTCAGAAATCCGGGAGTGGACGCCGAAAGGTGACGTCAGCACGGGATGATAGACACTTGATGACAGACCGTTTTGCTTCATCTATCGTTGGTGCATTGCTACAGGTGTATCATTGTGTGCTTCATCAATTCGTCGGCGTCTACTGCACCGTGGACTGCGTGCAAGAGTTCCTTTATACAGGATCCTCCTGACGCAAAACCATCGGCGCCTGCGGCTACAATGGGCTCATGGACATAGAGACTGGCGTGCTGATTGGCAACAAGTGGTGTTTTCTGATGAATCCCGCTTTAATTTGGGGTACAGTGATGGCCGCATCCGTGTTAGACGCTATACCGGTGAACGCCACCTTCCGGAGTGCGTTATCCAACGTCATAGTGGACGAACCCCCAGCGTTATGGTCTGGGGTGCGATTGCGTATCATGGACGATCTCAGCTGCTACGAATTGTGGGTAATCTTAACAGCAACCGGTACATCAATGAAGTTCTGGAGCCCGAAGTTGTTCCCTTCCTTCAAGGCATTCCCGGAGCTGTATTTCAACAGGACAATGCCCGCCCACATATTGCCAGGAATGTTCAAGACTTCTTTTCATCACAACAGATACAGCTTCTTCCTTGGCCTGCCTATTCGCCGGATATGTCGCCGATTGAACATGTGTGGGATTTCGTTGGTCGGCGTCTCGCTCGTGATCCTCGTCCCATAGCTACTACAGATGAACTTTGGGGTTGCATACAAGCAATCTGGAATGCTCTTCCTCAGGCACACATTCAACATCTGTTTGATTCCATGCCACGTCGTATAGCATCACTTACTGCAGAGAGTGGTGGCTTCACCAAATACTGATTTTCGACATGTAATATTGTTTTTTTTGCTTTGTAATTTTAATCGTTTATTTGTATCAACACAGGTCGTTTGTACATTAAATTTCATTCAATTCGGACGAGTCCTTCATGGTGTTGCAATTTGAGAAACATGAGTTTAATTTTACAATTTGGTGTGTATTTCAATGGTTCTGCAATTTCAGTTTGATCATTGTATTCCGGTGGCATGAAAAAAATCACCCTCAAGCAATTTAGTTTTAACACTTAAGTACATCAAACACTATTCTCACTCCTTTTGCGGCCTATGCTGGTTTGAATGAGAGCCTTTTGTAGTTGATAATGGTCTCAAAGCTTTTTGTTCTGTGAGAAAATTTCAGAATCTTATAAGGACCTTTTCTTATTCATTTAATAATAATTTACTTAAACAAAAAACAGAAACAATTTCGCTCCGGGCTCCGTACAATCCCGGGCTCCCTGGGCATTTGCCTTATCCCTTCCCTGTTCACGGCATTCTCCATACCCTTATTTCTTTCCCAGTTCCCTGGACTTTTTACTGAGTTAGAATTTTTGTAACGAGGAGGGGGGAACTCAGCCCCTTCAGCAATCCCTAATTATGCCTATACGTAGAAAAAGAATTGTGTGGATAGCGTCCTTGTACACCTAAAACTATAGTTCGGAATCATGATTTCTTATAACCTGATATATATGAATATGACAGCATGATAAAATATGAGAAGCAAATAAATTAATTACTATAAATATTAACTTAATAATGTCAATTTAAGGTATCAGAAATTAAGATGACTGGGCCCAACTTTTAAATGATTAATTAAAACTAAAAAAAAGGCTAACAAATGTTATTTACTTATGAGGGAGCCTCTTACAGATACGGGTCTGTAAGGATAATTAGATTTTTTTGGGGAGGACAGAAATGGGAGTAAGGGGATCGTAATTATTGTAGAGGAATATGAATATAATAACTCAAAATCCATTTTACCCCATTTACAACCACTAGGAGGGATTTCCTAAAATTGTAAACGTAATTTTGAAGAAAAGGGTCAATAATGAATTCGTGAGTTCTGTTCCCTTATGTTCCTCAGAATCGTGACTAAGTAAGGGAACACGGTTAAGTCCCTGTATTTTCCCTCCCTGAGACAATTTTTTGGTGTGAGAATTATTGCGAAATACTGCTTTTGGCAGGCCAGGTGGGAAAGGCTTTCAGCTGGCGCAAGCACATGGGGATTTATTTGATGGTTTCGTTGTTCCCTTAATAGCATTTTTATGTGTTCCCGCCAAATTTCGCAACAGGATGAAAGGAAGGAAGAAGAAGAATTGACATCAATAAATATATATTTAGGATATAACGGTATAATTATTTTCTTATCAAAATTATATATAATTATTTTAATTATGATTAAAATTCAGATTTAGAACAACGTTGAAATGGTTAAAAATTTTAATAATTCATAAACATATGCATATGTGTTCAATCATTCAACGTTATGTTACGAAAGATGTACAAAGATGCAAAAGATTATCAGATGTTACAAAATCTGAATTTTCAGATTTTGTTACATCTGATGATGACTATTACTTTGAATGGTTGAAAGCATGTTTAAATATTATTAAAATTTTTAGCCACTTCAACGTTGTTCTAAATCTGATTCATACTTTGTGGTGCAGTGATTTGTATGATTAAAATTCTTTAAAATACCTTTATTAAAATACATTTAATACATCAAAATACACTAAAATATATGAACATACATATACAGTATATTAAAATATGCATTACATACGTCAAAATATACACTATATACATCAAAATACACATTATATACATCAAAATACACATTATATACATCAAAATATTCATTACAAAAATCAAAATACATTCAGATATCATTAATACAACGTTGCCTTTGGGACAATAATACTAATGATGACTTTTCGCTAAATGCTTCGTAAATAAGTTTTCCAAGAATGCTTCAGGTAATGTAAATTTCTAACAGACAATTTTTCTGTAGGTGTGAAACGTGTTAAGATTACGAAAATAACAAATGCGGTACAGAAAAAATTATAAATGGACAAATTATATAATGCTATATGTATATTTTGGCACGTATACTTTATACGCGTATTTTTTTTGCACGTATACATAAATTGTATTGTACAATAATTGTAATGTATTGTACGTGCATGTTTGCATTTACCCTTCCGTATGCCATCTGCGATTAGTAGAATTAAGCCATGGTTTTACTCTTGTTTTGCGTTGTAATAGTAATATTTTAATAATCAATATTAATATATAATTTATTTTATTTAAAATGTAATCCATAGCTGACAGAAGCAAATAAAACTTATTATTATTATAACATGTAACGTTAATAAATAATAATACAATAATGTTAATAAAAAATAATTCAATAATATCAATACTATTATAATACTATTGTTCTGATACTGTCAATCTTACGTTTCTGATATACTAATTCATATTTAGCTACTTATATGCCTCCTACAACTACCCGTTAAACGTTGCCGTTTTTCAGTAATGTATCTGGGAACAAATTTTTTATTGGAAAAAAAAAAAAAAATAGAGATGGATTATGCAAAAGGAAAACTCGGAAATAACAAGAACGTGAATATATTTGTCACCACTCTTCCCAGAGTTGGCCCCTTATTCCGCTATAGATATTGTAAATTAATCTTGTAACCTTCCCCACGAAATTCAGGCTTCTTTGAAAAAGTTTTAACTGCATCCTTTTGCCAACTTTGATCGCCGTAGTTATTTTTGGTGCCAGTTGGCATCTAATTCGCTTAATTGGCAATCAGGGAGTATACAAATAACCCTGCTGGAGAGAGAGAGAGAGAGAGAGAGGGCCTATTATTTCCGTGAGCGCCCCAATCGATGCGTATAAAAAATCTAGTTCCACTTCATATTCATTATAATTTTTTTACCCACCCACCTTTTAACCTCTCTATCATTTTGACAGACTCCACTTATAGACCAATAATGTTCCAACTGTACCTGTAACGACCTTTGCTTGTGTTTAACCCCCAAAGAGGGGGTTTGCAGACAAACCCGAAGGGGACCCTTCCGGGTTGTTGCAAAATATTCGTTGGCCCTATTAAGTGGTTTCAATCTCGCCAATTTTGGCGATCGAACCTATCCCATACATTTTGATATACATTATTTTTTTAAATATTTGCAGTACATTCGGCCGTACCAAATCTAATATAGACGCTTCAAACAAATATTATTCGATTGAATGGGACGGTTTCGATTAATCGGAGAAAATAAAATGAGAGCTACATACAAATGTCTTAGCTCACTCGCGTCGACTGCATATATAATAAACGTGATATATCATTAAAAAAGAAATTCTATGGTACGAAACAAAGTTATATATTCCAATGTATATTCTAATGAAGGAAAAATTGCAGACCAACTTACACTTGTTGCATTATTTATGACGAAATAAGTCTGACAAAGTTGATTATTTCGTCGTGGATCTCATTGAATATTTGCCTAATTATTTCCCATGGCATGAAGCAAATTATAATCGTCCAAACGAGCTTCAAAACTTCGACGAATAACCAGCAAAGATCGAGTTATTTCGTCAAGAGATGGTGGTGGATCCAATAAGTATTTATTGCCTTTTTAATGCCTCTAAAATTTTAGTTTATTTTGTGTTGCGTTCATCGTGCTGCATGCGCAATGTTCATCTGAAGAGAAAGAGTAGCTCAACAATTCCATGGCAGACGATCAATGATTGGAGAATTCGGAAGTGATCGTCTTCAAGTTCTGAGAAAAAAGAAAATGGACTTCTGAAGAAACAACGACAAGCTTTTATGTTCCATTTCCAGTAGCGGAAACGGTGACAATTCCTTAACAGAGGGGACGACTTTAACAAAGAGAATATTTTCTCTGCACACTTTCCTCTGTTTCAGCATCGATTTTCATTCTGAGATGGTCCAGTCCGTATTCGATTATCCGTGGACAACCCGTGAAGATTATTCGTTAAAGTGGAAAAATTTAACATTGAACCTAGGAGGACAATTTTTGTTCTAATGGGTTTTATTTTATAAGCGGGGTATTCGATTATCTGCGACCTAATGACCCGATGAAGTGGCGCCGACTGTATATGCACACAGGTGCACACCAAGAGACTGGGGAACTATATAATAATAAAATTATTTTAAATCGACATAAATTCAAGACACAAATTACACTACACTTTTGATAAACGTAAAAATTATCCTATGTCGTAAAAAATATACACATGAGCTAATCATAGCATGAATAAAAATGAAATGTATTTATATTCGGTATTCGGAATATTAATACGTATTTAAAAATGAGTATTATACAAATTAATATGCATTTGTAATATTTTTACATATTAAAGTTAATTTGTAAATGAGTATTCTTTAAAATTGCAGGTATTTTCAAATTAACGTTCTGCACAATAATATGTATTTATAATGAATAATCTATGCTATATATATAAGAGCTATTTTTGACTAGAAATATGTACATTTAAAACGAATATATATGAGTAAACATGAAATTATTGTTTTATCTGTATAAAAAAACTTATCTCATGTGTAGAGTTTAGATTTCAATTGCTAGTAAAATCTTACTTTAAAATACAACGATTTTGAGTTTCTTTGAAATTTTGTAGACAAATGTTTTCCTAAACTGATTTGATACGATATGGTTTGCCTGCAATTTACCTTCAGAAATTTGTAATATTATCATTTATAAAAGATGCCTATAAATGTATAAAATATTAATAGATAACGCAGTATTATTATTTATAAACAAGGTCTGATGTTTACTTTCATAATTTCAACTCAGGATTTAGAGAAACATAATCTTAAACGTGTAAAAGTATAAGATAGGTTAGAGCCTAGAATAAGAGTAAACGGCTTAAAGATTTGAAATTGTCAAATCTAACTTACCTTTCGCTAAATTTTAAATATTGCTTCGTTGTTTTTAAGAAATTTGGTTAAAGGAAGTTTGTTTCTTCACAGCGGAACAAAAATTTGTCATGCATTTTAGAAAAATATATTTTTTAATATAAAACCTTAAATTTAATATTAGATCGTAATAATTGAATTATATGATTAACTAAAGTTAAATCTGATTGAACAAGCAAAACTTTATGAAAAATAAATTAAATATCAATAAATAAAATTAACGTAATATGTCACAAAATAAAAGAAAAGTTCATTTAGATTTCCTCTAATGCATATTTAGTTTTTGTAATTAAAGTAATTCTAAATTGAAATTTTTTAAATTAATTTTTGCTTTTAACGTTTCGCTATTATGAACTAATACAATGCGTTTAATGTAGCAGATGGCGTTTTTGCTTCTGTCGTATTAAACGCAATAAAATATGACTTTTGTTCAAAAAAATTACAATTTCTTTCTTTATACATTTTTTATGGCCAATATTGTGAATATGGAGAGTTGTGGCCATGTTCTAATGGAATATATGATTTTAAGAGGAATGCGAGGATTTTCGATTTGTTATCAAATTCCGGTCTACGGATCTCAAAAAAAAAGGCAAGAACTGGTATCTGCTGATGTCGAATCTGGATAATTCAAACGCAAGCGTGTTATTTCTACTGCACCACACGGTATTTATATATTAAACACATTAAATATTCCTTCATATCACTGGCATATGCAGGGGGTGTTGATAGGGGTCATGAATCCGCCATTGTGATGCAAGTTTGAATGTATAATATATATATATATATATATATATATATATAAAGATACGGAGTTGTAGCTCTGTAACTCTTCTCCTCCCCGCTAATAAGCTTATACCTCCTTTCTTTTACGAACTTTTTGCGCATGCAACTACTTCATGTTCATATAAATGATTTGATGATGTGGATAGGGCATCATTATATGACGCCGTATGCGCACATAAGACGACTTTTCAATAGGAGGTTGCTTTACATTTACCAATATGATGTTTGCATTGGCCAAGTTTCTTTGCTGCAAGTAAAAGGACCATATATAATAAACGAGAAAAGTTGTGTGCTATGAGTAAAGTATCGACAGATTGTAGTAGATTAATTATGACAGTATTTACTATTAAAACAAATAATATTATTTGCGTGTAGATTAATAATTATATTATTATATGCTTTCAGTTTGATGGTAAATTATTCATTAATACTGATTATTCACATACATTGCTCTGGAGAAATATTATTAAATCACTGCATTCACCTATACATAAGAAGAACAAGAACTGTGATTCACTATGCTTCGAAATTCGTTTAGAGACAGCTGATATACGGAGGTACATAGAGTTATACCGGCTGCACGTGTTTCGATATTTCATTAGTTTAGGCTACTTGATTGTCTACAAAAATTATTTTACTGAGAATATTTTATCGCGTCGGAATTTTCGACTTCATGGTATCTGAAATTTATGGTTTCTTTCACGATATGAGAGTATATATTCGGGGTAATGAAGACCAGGTGCTGCTATAAAAAGTGAAGCGGCCTTCTGAATTGTCAACGAATACTTTTAGAGGAAAATTTTTGCCATACTTCGCTTGCTATGCGACTCACGAACGGACGTTTTGCGAGGCAGTGAAAGAGTCAAAGTTCGAAGCCAAGTTTTCCGTTACCTAACGTGCTCCAGTTGCTGAAACTGTGACACAATGATAATTTTGGGGCTGGCAGCTTGATATATTGACTCGAATCTTCGATACGGAAATGTTTAAAAAACTTAACAGCCAAGTTTCTCTGCGTTATCAAATTTCCTTCTATTTTTACGACAGCTACAGCAGCAGAAGCAGAAGAAGAAGAAGAAGAAGAAGAAGAAGGAGGAGGAGAAGAAGAAGCAGCAGCACTGCACTTGAAATATGCACACTGAAACTTCTGCCTAAGGATTACGTGTGAAACTATGGTAATGTGACCGTCGCTCTGAGGTGGTCTTTTTTAGAAGTCCAGCATTAATTAAAAAATACAAATACATAAAGTTAATAATAAAGGTATAAATGATTAACTGTATTGATCCTCCTTTATTATAATTATATATCTTCCTTTGTTAAAAAATTCCGTGATTCGCTATCGCTTTATCACATTTTTATGGCAATTAATTTTTCTAAAGAAATAACATGGTTTTTTTGTGCAACTTATGTGCAACTATTGAATGTTAATTACTGCTTTTTTGTACAAATCATAATCATTTTGGTTCAAAGCAAAGTTTAGTTTTTTCCAAAAGTTTGTGAGAACATCGGACTATTTTCTGATACTGAAATTTTTTAATTATTCTACACTCTTTTACATTTATTCATCCTTTGATCATCCTTTTCCCTCTTTTCACTTATTTTCCCATCCATTTCTGGATGGTATCAAAGACAGAAGAAAACGACAAATCTTCATGAATGAATTTTAGTTTGAATTGCTAATATTTTGGAGTGAAAATAAATTTAAAAGCTCACTTTGGTGACGGTTAAGAAAGTTCTCATGATTTTTATGGGCAGCCATTTTACATCTTTTTGTGTAATATATGGCGATGTTCTTTTATACAAAAGGAAAATAACGTCTCTTTATATGGCATATGGTTAATTAATTAAATTATTGGACACTAACTTTATCATTTTGTTGTTAAACTCTTTTCTGTATCTGTAAGGTAAACAATGATTCTTAAGCAAAGACACTTGTGCCTGCGAAAATCTGTTAAAATTATGTCCTTTCTTGAAAATCTAAAATTTTTAGTAGTTCGATAATAAAATACAAATAAAAACATTAGGAAAATTTTCAGAATTCACGAAAGACTGCAAATTCTCAAACAGATAAGCTTCTTTTAACTACGATGTGAAATAGATGCATTTAATACATGTATACAGCGACAACACAAGTGTATAGCCTTGAGTAATGGTCTATTTGAAATTTGTAGTCAACATGTCATCCTACCAGAATAAGTATTAAATTCAGATCATCTGCAATTCGTGCTTCTATTTCCGCTTTACTTTTTAATTCGTTTCTTATCATTAAGCGGTTAGATGAAGTGGTCAAACGCGTGGCCACTATTAAACGTACGTGTGGTATTACTTAGGTTGCATTGCAGATACCCCTATCTGAAGTTGCGCTCCTTGCCGCGGGATAGACATGTTCTTCGACGACCATTTCACATTCGAGATTCGAACGCGGGTCCTGGTCACATAGGAGGCGAAATATTTTCCTCCAAGTTGCCATATTCTCCATTACCTATTTCTGATTCGATAAATGATCATTTATGAAGGGATATCTAATTACAGCAGTGCTGTCGCCGTTTCCGTTGATATCAATACTGCGACTTCTAATCGATACTAGGTGGAAGAAATTAACAGCATGGCGTTCTGGTGATTAATAACTAAAAATTACCCCAGCACGGACGTAGAATTATTTAATAGAAATTTACATTCTCTGAGATTGTGGTCATCAGTTTAATAATTCAGGACTAACGATATGAAGCACAACATTCCGAAGAGATGTTGTTCATCAGATCAGAATTTATTTTTTTTAAAGTAAAGTTAACAAGTGATTAACTTCCAACATTAACTTGACTGAAAACGATTGGAATCACTGAACTGAAATTGATCGTTTGACTGAAATTTATCATTTGACTGAAGTTAATCGTTCGACTACAATTTATCCTTTGAATAAAATTTACCCTTTGGCTGAAACTAGATCCGACCTTGATATAAATTAGAATATTGTTTAATTATATTCTTTGCAAAATAAAGAAAAATTTGCTGAGTATATCTTAAAACCTAATATGAGATATTATCTATGGTACAGTGGAACCTCAATTATTCTGAACAAATGGGGTGGGCTCGAATTTAGATTAACCCGATTTTAAATAAACCAAATTTGGAATAGACCAGGAATTCAGTTTTCAGAGTAAAAGTGTAAAAGGTCTACAATCTTTGATCAGAAACACGTTTAATTACATAGTGTTAAACTGCTATATTAGTAGTAAGAACGCCACAAAGTGTATATACGCTTTTTATTTAAAATATTAACTTCTTTGGAGAGAGTTTAGTAGTTTTGTATATGTTTAATATATACAAAGCATATACACATCTCCATACATGTTCGATATCTACCATTTGTACTAGTGTTTCACTCTTAAAGATGGAATATATTAGAAAACAAATATGAGTGTTTTTACCAAAAAAAAATTGAAGAGGTGCCTACTAAAAAAATATAATAATAATAAAATACATGCGACGGAAAATTTCGGTTAAGGAAAATTCTGGTAATAGGAGTTCTACGAAAATATCGTTTTTTGCAAAAAACCCACCGAAGCACCCCTAAAATATAATCCGATCATCTCGAAATTTCGTATACAATTTCCTTTAGACCAAGTACGTAAATGATGAAAATTTCAAAGCCAATGAGTGTTAACTTCAATCATAGCGTGCATTTCTATCGCGTAACTGGTATCGTATAAAAGAGGTAAAATTTGCGGACAGTTAATTTTTCTCGTTGTCGTTGTTGCAGTTCCCTGGAAACGGAACAAGTAATGCCGTTACGACTTTGTCGAAGACTTATAACCAATTGGATGACTTCGAACGTGGTCGAATAGTCTGGATGCCTGGAGCTGGTTGTTCCTACCGAGCAATAAGCTGCCACCTGCATTGTACGGACACTGCTGTGCAAAGGTGTTGACAGCAATGGTTGATGTTAGGAACTTACCGCGGAAGGAGAGCTCTGGAAGGCCAAAGTGCAGGAATGCGAAGTAAGACGTTGGTTGTGTACGACGCAACGGCATCATTATTCGCCATCCAACGTAATACGGTCTCTTCTATACCACCCGTGGCACTTTACACCATCTAACGATGCTTGTTTAAGGTAGGGTTACGTTCACAGCGGCCTTTAAGATGTCTGCCTTTAACCCCACACCATCGACAGAGTAGCCTAGAGCAGGGGTTTCCAACTACGGCCCATGGGCCGGACATGCCCGGTATTCAGCCTGCGATAGTTTATTCTGATTAAATTGTAAAATTTACAGTGTAAGTAAATCATACAAAATAATAATCAGATGTTTTTATTTAACGACCAATTAAGAAACATAATAACTGACATACATAATGAAATTGAACATTTTAAATGTAATTAATGATATGAAATTTATGTAGCTGCAATTGTTTGCAGCTGTGTAAAAAAACATTTACTATACTTTAAGTCTTAAAGTATGCTCAATGTTTTCTTGCTTTCATACATATGTTACATTGTAATATATGTATATTCAGTTCCAGCGGTGGATTCAGAAAATAGTTTTGGGGGAACAAACTAATATAGAGACCTGGAAAAAAAAGACAATAAGGGTGAATACAGTGGGATCACCCCCTACGCCCCCCCACCCCCGGATCCGCTTTTGTTCAGTCCTCATATTGCCGGTACAGTGGTGTGACCCCCCGAGTAAAAAGAATAAGCAAAATTGGTCCTTGGATTGGAAACGTTTGAAGACCCTTGGTCTAATGGGTGTCGTAGCCGGTCATCATGGCTGCCAGCAGATTAGCATCGCATAGTGTTCAACGATGAATCCCGCTTCAGCCTTGGAGCAGATGATCATCAGATCCATGTGTGTGGAGATGGCAGGGATAGCAGTCCCAACCACCCTTTGTTTTACACAGGCACACAGCCATTACCCCTAGCGTGATGGTGTGGGGTGCTATCTCATACGACAGTAAGACGTCCCTAGTCATCCTGCATACAACTTTCAAAGCTCAACGATATGTTGATGACATCCTGTGGCCGTTTGCGTTACTCTTCATGACACGACAGTTTGGAGTCATTTTCCAACAAGATAATGCCAGGCCCCATATGGTTCGCATATCTGTGAGCTACCCCAGTGCTGTTGATACTCTTCCTTGGCCAGCAAGTTTATCAAACTTTTCGCCATAGTAGGACATAGTAGGACATTTCGGATATAGTAGGCCGCCAGATTCGGGCACCGCAAAATGTCGCAGAGCTGGAGCAACAAGTGAGGAATGCCTGGCAGAATGTGTCGCATGATGATATTTAGGAACCTTTATCATACCTTAGCTGGACGTATAGAAGCATGCATCACCGCTATGGAGGTTTCACCAACTATTGATTTGAACATTCACTGTGCAATTCCTAGCCGTTGATGGGTCCTATGTCCTTAAATTTTTTATCATTTCCTATCTGTGCATATGTTGGATATACATTTAATTTCAATAAAAACAGACAATTTCTTCATGGTGCTTCTTTGTTTTGCAAAAGATTGTACATAATTTCTCTCGAACTAAAATGCTAACACATGCAAGAGTTTTAATTACCGTATTTTTGCTTGAGTTACCAATTTATTTCATCGCAAGCCTGGTAAAATTTTTATTACTTCTTTGGTAAATAAATAAAAAAATATTTGTAACTCAAGTGTTAACTTCAATTTTTCTGAAAAATAATTACCACATTTCATTATAATTTAATAAAAATAAAAAGATTACATAAAATTGGAGAAAAATTGCCGTTTAATTATTATTATACAGGGTGTTCGGCAACTACCGCATAAACTCGCGGGCACGCGATTCTATGGTCGATTCTAAGACGAAAGTCAAAAGGGACGATTTTTGATTGACGGATTCGTTTATGAATAATAAGCACTTCAAAATTTCTATCTGAGAGCAAATAGTACTTCAAGAGAACGTGCTTCTACGTCGTTTCAGCCAATGATGAAATCCAAGCGCCCTTGATTTCTTCACCTCCAGAATAAAAAGGGTTTAACTCGCTATGAGAAAGAAATTTCTTCATCACGTGCTATTTAAATTTAGCGCTCAAATTTCAGTAGGCATCGCCTTAGAATGAACAGCCTTTTTTATTGGAAGAGTTCAGCTTGAAAGAAAAGTAACGCGTGTGCAAAATGCAGTGATGTAACAGAAAGCGTCGTCAGACGTTTTTAAATATTGCAACCCAATGTAAGATAAACCGTCGCCAAGTATCGGAAGAGAAAACGAAAGAATTGTCAATTAATTTTGTACAAACGTAGCATTTGAAATCTCATATTTGATTTAAAGCGACAGACAGGGTCCTGAGCATTTAATCGGTGTTATAAGAAAAGCATCTTAACATACAGCGGCTCCCAAAATTGAGTATACACCAAACAGATTTTTTTTGGCATCCTAAAAACCTTTATGAAATTATAATCAGAATTTAATTTTGATAGAAATTGTAAATTACACATTAAAATATATATTAAGCCAATATATAATTCAGAATTAACAGTAGTATTTTAGAAATATATATTGTAATGCTAAACGTATAGTATTAGAAATTTCAAAATTAAGTAACGTATACACCAATAGAAAACCTCTTCACGCCACTATTACTATACGACGTGGTGGACGCTTATTACTAATTTTAATAACATTTAATTACGTTATTACAATGTTAGTTTTTTCTCCTAGAATATAATTAAATTACGAAATGACGTAAAAGAAGTACTGAAATTCGACGAAATATTCTTCGAAAATCACAACAAGGAAAATCTTTGCACGAATTGGTGGCACATGCGTATGTGACGTCCGACGCGCACGCGTCATAAACCTTTCTGATAAGTGTATAATTTATTTTTGGAAAAAAGGGTGAGATTGAGCAGTTTCGGAATTTCAGATTTTCCTTGAATTTTTATTTGAAATTAAAATTCCATCATATTTTTTTAAATGCTTAAAGCATTTTTGTAATATATAAGGTGAATTTTGATTAAAGTTAGTGGCGTTTCAAGGATTTGTGGAGGGCTATACTTTACTACTTTAGACCTTATGTTCGATTTAGTTCCCAAGAGCTGTCAGTACTATACTACCAAGGGAAGTTTTTTTGGTGTCAATCGCATCTACACTTGAGACTTAGTGCACTTTTTAGTACCTAATGTGGTTATTAAGATTCAGTAATTAAGGCGCCGGGGCCTTAATTTGCCGTGGGTGGCAACAATCTTAGCTGCACCATATCTTAGCTACCATATACACTGTAAACGTGGAATTTAAAAGTATAAGTATTAGTAAGTGCGGCATCGCCAAATTTGGTAGCACAGGCTAACCTTTACGTAGAATGACATAATTCTAAAGCAGGACCGACTAAAATTTGGGCCCTAAATTTAAATAGCACGTGACCAAGAAATTCTTTACAATAGCGAGTTAAATCCTTTTTATTCTGGAAGCGGGGAAACCAAGGGGTGCAGCTTTCGTCATTGGCTGAAACGACGTAGAAGCACGCTCTCTTGGAACACTATTGGCTCTCAAATAGAAATTTTGAAGTGCTTATTATTCATAAACGAAGCCGTCAATCAAAAATTGTCCCTCTTGACTTTCGTCATAGAATTGACCATAGAATGTCTGCCAAGGAGTTTATGTGGTAGTTACCGAATAGCCTGCATATTTACTTTAAGATCTTTTAAAATTGGAAGGTTTAAATAGTATTAACTAATCGATATTATTACAATAATAAAAGTAATAATACTACGAGCATTTCATGTGAAGAGCTATGCATAAGAGAGTAAGAAAAATTAAATAAATTTTGTTTTCAAAATCATGCGCCAAGAATTTGGGTTAACGTAAATCATTCTTTAAATGAAAGATTGCACCTATTAAAATTATTCGTTTGATTCATGATTAATAATTTAGGATAATAAAATCAACATATACGATTAATAATTAATTTATAAAATTACAGGACTCTGAATCGAGTAATTTTATTATTGTGTGTTTACATTTTTTCTTACTGAATAAATATAAACGATATTTTTCGCATCAGTTGTACTAACTCTTATTTGTGTTAATATTTAATGTACAGATGGGTTATATTGTGATTCAAATGGATCGTTTGATGGCGATTTACTACATAAGCGTGCAAAAGATAGAAAACTGAAAAATTTTTCCACGGGGAATAATTTTTTTGGAGGGGGGTGCTAAAGCTCTTACCTCAATGCTATTTCATTGAATCAGAAAATTTGTAGGGGGATAAGCACCCTAGCCATCCCATTGTCTATATGGTGTGTCAGATAATTTCATTTTCATATCTTCTAGCTCATCGACCGAAAAAAAAAGATCGGAAGTAGCTGCGATGAAAACTCATTTATTTTAATGAAATTCAAGTGGCGATATAATACGTTGTTCACTAAATTTTGAGAAAATTTAAAGCTGAATATTATATGCATGCATGAAACATGCATACATGTTACCTATGCAGACTTAATTTTCAAAGTTTAAACTTTTAAATTCCAAAATGGATTTAGTTCGCGATCGGATTTAGCGAGAATTTTCATTGATCCCAAACTGTTCGTTATAAACGGATTCTACTATACTAATATAACAAAAAGCAGAGGAGTTGTTTTAGATTTTCTTTCATTTGTCAATTAGTTAGAATTTAATTTAGAAACCCTTGTCTAATTTTGAATATTTAAAGTATTCTTAAAGATCTAAAATTCTTAAATATGTTACCGTATTGTTTAGACACACTCGCGAAGTAAGTATAAGTACACAGATAAGAAAAAATACTTTTATTGCTACAATGATATACTGTTTCTCTAAATACATTGCGTCCCAAAGTGCTATATACAAAATATTGCGTGCAGCCGCAGTGCAAATAACTACTGTACTGTGTTATGTACAATTAGCTACTAATTGTCTAGACCAGTATTCCTCAAAGTGTGTTCTGTGACGACCCTCAAGCGGTCCGCAAGCAGTTTATATACCGTTGCCAATATTTTTTCCAAAAACTTTAGAAATTCTGTAATTTTCATCCATGGCAACGCTCTTAGGCCTTAACTAACCATAACCAACATATCGCAACAATAGAAAAGTACTAATTACTTTTTGTACTGATTTATTGCTCAGGGTTATGTCTAAACAGCGACAAATAATAACCCTTTCGGTTTTTTTTTTGCATAATACTTATAGAAGGGTTCCGTTTCTAGATATGTGCTAAGAAAAAGGTCCCATGTGGTTAGGTAAGTAGTAAGAAAAGTTTTTCGTGTCCAGGTATGTGTTAAGAAAAGGGTTCCATGGCTAGATATGTGTTAAGAAAATGGTTCCGTGTCTAGGTATGTGGTAAAAAAGGGTTCCGTGGCAAGGTATGTGCTAAGAAAATTGTTCCATGTGGCTAGGTAAGTAGTAAAAAAAGTTTTTCGTGTCTAGGTATGTGTTAAGAAAAGAGTTCCGTGTCTAGGTATGTGGTAAAAGTGGTTTCCGCGGTAAGGTATGTGCTAAGAAAAGGGTTCCATGTGGCTAGGTAAGTAGTAAGAAAAGTTTTTCATGTCTAGGTATGTGTTAAGAAAAGGGTTCCGTATCTACGTATGTGGTAAAAAAGGGTTCCGTGGCACGGTATGTGCTAAGAAGAGTGTTCTGCGTGATAACAATTTGAGAAATAGTGGTCTAGATAGACAAGAATATAGTTCAGTGACGTCCAAAACTATACTTAACATCTGTGCTACGTGTTATTAACACTATTGTGATTGAAATGCTGTTTTGTTATTTAAAAAGTGCCTTTCCGTGTTATTAAACAGAAATTACAAATACATAACATATCTTGAATATAATACATAAAAGATTATTAGTGTTTTATAGAATTCATAGCAGTCTGTGTTACTCCATTTCTATTACTACTTTGACAAATTCATCAATATGGCGTAGACTCGAATTGGCTTCACAATACGGTGTTACACAATGGTTATATTAAATATAAAATCCGAATGTAATTGTGTTATAATAATTTTTACATGAACTTGTTTGCATATTATTTTTTTATTCTATATAACTGGTCTTTCTATAATGAAAATACGCCAATTGCGTATTTTTTTGGTTTTATGAATGCTGTTACCAATTAAAAATGCCCACTTAAAATCAAAGAAACTCTCCTAACTAACCCTCCTGTAATTCCTCTTTGAGAGATAAAACAGTTACATTGGCCTTAAATTTCGAATTTTATTCCTACTATTGCGAAATTCTCCATATCACTCCTCATATTAACTTCTTGAAGATCTATGCTTTAACTCGCATTCTATTATTAATTTGCATTGATTTATTTTTAAATTGATTGATTTATTTTAAATTGATTGATTATTTTAAATTGATTTATTTTTAAATTCATTGATTTATTTTAAATTCATTGATTTATTTAAATTCATTGATTGATTTATTTTAAATTGATTGATTTTAAATCGATTGATTTATTTTGAATTGATTTATTTTGAATTGATTTATTTTGATTTATTTTAAACTGATTTATTTTGAATTGATTTATTTTGAATTGATTTATTTTGAATTGATTTATTTTGAATTGATTTATTTTAATTTATTGTTTGATTTATTTATTTAAAATTAATGAATTTTTAAATGATTTTTTATCCTGTGATTATGACTAATAAATGGTCATTTTCTTTTATTAAGGTATATTGACTTTGTCATAAAGAGTTTTAGCTTTCGTTCAATATTTTCTTGTTATTAATATTATATAATTCTCTTGTATTGCGTTGCGTTCTCGTTCTTGTTCATTTGTTCTTAAATTGTGAATTAATCTGATTTTTATTATTATCGGCTAAATAAATTTAATTGATTAGATTAGATTAGATTTGACTAGGGGCTCTGCAATAAATCCCAAGGCCCATAATGAATTTAAATTTGGACAACTGGTACTTCAAAAGATGCATTCGCTATTTATTAAAAAAAAAAAAAAAAGAATAAATTGTCACCAGACGGCGCTGTAGTATTAACTTAAGCTATTTCTATAATATTTACTATTTAGCTTTATAGAAATAATGTCTTCAAAGTCGTAGACGCACGCTTACTCTACATCAGCAATGCCAACGACATTGTAGTAAAAGGCGATATTAGTGAAACTGTACAACCATAATGGAAACGATGGGGATGTCAGAGAATTCAGGAATCAGAAACGCGTAAGATGTATTTATACTAGTGATTGCCTGCTGTGTCACGAAATGATTGCGAAATTAAAGTGTCAATAAAGTTCCATTCAACCATGTAGAAGTCGAAAACCAGTTGGCCATGGTGGGAGATATATTGACCAATTGTAACGTTGCTACAGTGATTTGTAACACCACAGCGCCGTCTAGTGACACCTTTTGTAACTATATTTTTGTTAATAAATTACGAGTGTATCCACGGCAAGTCCTGTTGTCCAAATTTTATTTAGAACTCGTTTCAGAACTCTCTAAGTAAGGATAATTTACGTACAAAAGGTTAAATATGAGTGAAATAGCATGTGTGTAATAGATTATCCAAACTTTCCGATGTATCAATAGCAGTTCTCTATCAGGAGTGTATTTTGTTTATAGATTTCTTCCCTAATACTTTGTATTTTATTGCAGTGTAAGAACGCTTTAATTTTTACAATCCTGTATGAATAAACTACATATTTAGGCGAGAAATTATATTTCTAACGACTTTTAACATAATGCCATTGAACGAGAAGTTTCATTTAATATTATGGCAATGTAGAAAATCAATAACGTTGTATGTTATAAAATTGTTATCTTTTAATTGACATCAGAAATTTATTGTAAAACTCGTTGACAAATGGAAAAAGACATCAAACAAATATTCAAATAATTGGAATGTCTGCAAAGTGGCCCAGCCGTAATATATTTCTATTCAATCTGCCTCCTTCTAGAAATATACAAATATTTGTACAAGACTTACGTATTTAGAGTATACGATATATTTTTACCGATTATATTTATTTACACTATATTACACGAGATTAACGCAAATTTCTGTTTTTAACCGTTGAAGATAGCAATTTTTCCGACATACACACTTCAGCTCATTCCAGAGCTTTTTATTATATGGAAGAAAAAGAAGAATCCGCCTCAGCCCGGAGTCGAACTAGGGTCTATCCGTTAGATTCGGAGTGCCGTAACCGCTAGGCCATCGAGAAACAGCGACAACACTCCCTTTCTCCGGATATAAGGTTTTGTAAAATATTATTACCCTTCACAGGGATAACACAATTGCCAAATAATGGTCAACACACAAAGCCACCGGGGTAGTTTCTTGTAGCTTTTTCGTGGTGAAATTTCACAGATAGTAATTTTTCGAACTAATAACTGTAATCTTTGAAATCTTGTGAACTTCAAAAACATCAACGTTCACCATCATCTAAGAAATAAGGAAAAATTAAAGGGCAAGACTTAGATAGAAATATAAAAAAAAATTAGAAATCGGGAGAGTTATTGAAATTATATTGTGTTAAAACACATTCTAAAAGTATATTTTTCAATTTCTTCAGAATATTTCTTTAAAGTTCGGCCCAAAACTTACAGCAAAACTTTGTATAAGAAACTGAATATTAAAATTCCGTACTCAAAAGGGAACACTGTTAGATAAGCGATGAATCATTGGCGTTTCTTGTGTTCTTTATCCGTCAAATTGCTTGCACAAACTTCTTCAAAATGTCACAGAAATAGGGAGCAGAATGGGTAAGATTCGTCGGCTCTCTATTCTAAACAATTCTTGAAGACTCCTTGGAATAAGTAAATCAGAACATCAAGAGCATTTTGGAATGAAAAACGTGTTCCAAAATTATATATTTACAATATTTTCTAAGGTTTTTAAATATTTCCTTTCAGGTAGACCAAAGATGTTTGTTTCAGTAGTTTGTAGTGGTAAAGATGTCCATTTTCAGGCAAGAAACTTTTCTTTGTCCACTTAATTAAAAAGCACCATTGGCTGCAATTTCCGAATACTGGATAATTTCAACTTGAACTTAAATACATCGTTAGCTTTGTAATTGGTCTGGAAAGTCATCGTAGAACGAAAGACAGCTGCTGTGGGTGTCGTTGTCCCAGTTCTAGAAATATAGAAAATGATCTCCATGAAATTAGGAAGTTACAATATAGACATGTGCTTTGAAAGTACCTGGTACTGCCATAACTTACACTTATCTATGGAAAATAAACATAATACCTTAGTACATTATAACTGTCACAGTAATTTTCAGAAACTTCCATTATAGATTACATGCACTTCAATTACTGAATATATCTTTCACAAATAATAGCCAAAATAGGCTGGAGGTGATCGATATCATTTACTATGATTCTATTTATATTATACAGATGGATAGAATCCTTTTGGATGATTCGTTCAGTTTTTGCAAACTTTTACAATATACCCTATTCAAGAGAAACTGACAAAGAGAACTAAGATGAAACTGGTGGCAGAAATGAAACTGAACAATTGGCGCAGTATAGCCCAGATGCTCTTGCGCCATAAAAAAGCCAAACAAACAAACAAACAAAGTGAACAGAAAATTATAATTAAAATTATTTTTAAGAAAGCATAATTAGTTAGTTAACTAATATAGATGTGAACGTCAAACTACCAATCGCTTCTACAATGTATTACTAGATTTAAATACTTTAAAAAATTTGAATCAGTTTACATTGCTTTAAACGTCTTTTAAAAAAAATATATTTATTTGTCAAAGGAATATTTCTCTATTAAAAGAATATTTTTTCATTAAAAATAATTGTTTATTAAAAGAATATTCCTCTATCAGAGGAATGTTTTTTTATTAAAACAATAATCTTACATACAGTAGGATAATATTCAGGGAAAATAATTATATAATGTTTTATTTCCTATCTACATTGCTTATTGAAATCAATTTACATGTTTGTAGTCTCATTAGACACAATTTTAAAATTTGTTTATATTTTATATTTTGCTTGATGGATTATCTAAGATTAATAAGATTATCATCTAAGACGTGACTTCCGAAGAACAAGGTTCACACACACGCCATCAAGATTATTATAAACCCTACCGGGTTCAGGGAATTCAAAGTTTTCAAAGAGTTATGGCCGGTAATTCAGTAATTCTCAAATTAAAATTTCTTCCTCTGGTACACAATTGACAAATTTTGTAATTATTACTTTAACTATACAACGGAATCTTCATAACACGAAGTTCTCGGTAGGTCGAAGTGATTTGCATTTCTCTTGAAGTCGCATTGAACTTCGATACTTCGAAAATTAAATAACTTAGACTAAAACACCCCTACTCCGAGTTTCGAATCATCGAAGTTCCATTCTATTAATAATCAGTCAAGCTTGTTTCTTATATTCTTGATTGTATTAATAAAGAATCAAAAATATAATAAATAATCTTCTCAATTGATGGAGGGACCGGTGGGGGACAAATTTCAATGTCGAGCAAAAAATACGAACATTCGAATCAATCGTCCCTGTAATCCAAATCGCACGCAGTGGCTGTAAGACAAGTCCCCCTCAAAATAAAGAGAGGATAATAAAGAGAAGGAAGGAGTATAAACAAAACATCACAACCGCGAATTCTTGCGGTCAGCATAATGATAAAATTACGTGCAACTGGGAAACAAACTTTCGGTTGAACCGGTTTCAACTTTAGGATGAGATGAAGAAAACAACAAAAATGGTGTGCCATCCCAACCGCGCCACTACTAAAACTTTTCACTGCATGACAGCGGCCACCTGGCACTGGAGCCGCTCACGCAAAGTTGGGACACGAGGATAGCGATCGTGATTCCGATCATCATGGAATCAATCTCATCTCTGATCATAGGCGTTATCACGATTCCTACCCGACTCCCCTTGTCGCGTGCCGGTTCTGAAAACGGTCGATTTGTATATATGTAATTGTTATTATTTCTCCTTGAAGGGCATCAGCCATCCATGCGTGGAAACCGCAGGCTGGATCAGATAAAGATAATATGTGTATTTCTATGTTATGAAACATTTCGCACATGCCCTGAAAGAAATGGATGGTGTAGTAAAAATGGAAGGGGGTGTGCATTTATTAAAACACTGAAGTTACTGTAAAAATTTCCATTGACTTTGAATTGTAACTATTTTACGAAATAGTAGATCAATCAGAGAGATATTTCGCCCAAAGCCACTAAATTTTAAGTATAATACACAGGTGTAAATTTATATATAGAGATTTTGATATCTTTATGACATCAATTTTTTTTATATATTTATGATTATTATAAATTTTGGTATATTTATGATCTCTCATAAACGAGATTTTATACCGCATGGAGGTGTAATGCATACTCCGCATCTGAAGAACTGGTTTTGTTATATCTATATATAGAAGTTCCATATTTCATTCGACTTAATAGTTGAATGTGTGTATTCTGATGTGCACTGTATACTAAATTCAAAGAAACTTTAAAATCAATATTACAGTTAAAATATGGGCCATGGGAGCTATGATGAATGTTAACATATACAAAATCACGTATACATAGGTTTGAAACTTTTTTAGATTCACTTAAAAGAAAAGTAGTTATGACTTGAAAGTAAATTAAAGTAAAAATAATGATGATAATATAACTGTAATGATATATAAATATGCATTAACTAACCTATATTAATTCATCGTGCTTTTACGAAAAATACAGTACGTATATTATTATAAGCAAACAGAAGCTTATCTCTACGAGCATCGATTTTCATCAAATTGTTTTAATACTTTCATTGTAAAGTCGAAATAGCATTAGCCGGACTAGAATTGCAAAGCTGCTTCCATGTAACATACGAGGAGAGGGGAATAGGAGAGACTTTCAACCAAGAGTGAATCGATGGTGGTTGAATATGATGATACAGATGAAATGAACTATGGAGGTATGGAGACTCGCGGAAAGAAAATCTACCACCCACTGTGTTAATCATCGCACCATATTAAAGAAAACGATGTTGGCTTTCGATTTATAAAAGAAAAGATCCATTTTCTTTCCGCTAATCGTATATTATGTTAAAAAATGCGTCATCGGTGGCAAGAATGAAGCAGAGATATAACGTGATTGTGGATGTCACATTACATCTTATATTTCTTAATCGCGATTAGAACTTTGAACTCTAAAGTAAACGACTGAATTTGTCACTTCCGTGTTAAATTAGCATTTAACAAAACTACCATCAAATGCATATATATCTATGTGTCAAATTCATGGAAGACGCTGCGGAAGACCTTTCAAAACTCTTATTACTTAGGTAACAGGGATCTTTAACATTGCAAACGTTTCTACTGAGGTTGAACCCAAATAATTCGTCACGTGTTTCCCATCATTTTCTTATGTTCATTTTCGTCACGTCACTCAAAGCTAATTTATTTTTAATTAAACATTTATTTTTTTATCCGATGACGTGATATATATATTATATAGGGTAAATCCGGGTTACATGCCTCACTTTTTTTAAAATCGATATTCTGAGACCCATGGCGCACAAACATGAAATTTACTTAGTCATAATAATCGATACACTTTTAAGAAACATATATATTAGTAAAATATAATTTACAAAAAATTCAATAAGCCGCTATAATTTATTTTTTAACACCCTTCGTTGCGGCATCTCTGCCGAGTGTGTCGGGTGTTACGCCGCACCATGAGGCTTGCCGCGTTTCGTATAGTAAATGAATTTACTTCCTATCAAATACGTTTCTTCAACAACTATGTTATGAAAAAATAGAATAACTGAAATTGCGATTTTATAAAACATAAAAATTGAATAAATTTAAAAAACATCTGCTGTTTTTATTTTGAACTCATTTTCAGAATCGGAACAAACATGGACAAAATAATGACATAAATGAATTACTTTTTTTTTCAAATAGGCTGGACTAATTTTTTAATCTATTCTCTCTCTCTCCCACAGTCGGCACAAAACTCATCGAAAATCGTACATTCTGCATGAAGCCATCGCTTACTTACATATAGCACAACGTAACCATTCGCATCTTCAGTTGTGTGATAATAATTTTCTTCATATTCATTGCATGTATTCACATCCAAAGTTTGTGATGACCCAGCTTCACTTTCTTTTCTTTTACTCATCTCATTAAGATTACCTCTGGCTTTCTCTCTTGCAATGGAATCAAACCCAGAAACATCATCTACTTCAGAACTAGTACTATGACTATTTGATTCATAATCTAACCACCTTCTTTAGTTATTTCTATTTCTTTCTTTTCCAACTTTCTTCTACTATCTTTCTTTTAACGGTCTTCTGTTTTCTGCAATGGTTATTACAAGTGCCTATTTCTTCATTGCCTTTCCTTTTTTCTTTATTTAGTTTTGAAATTGGAGATATTGCATGCAAATGTTTCGATGGAATTGTAATATCCTTTTCAGGCAAACCTTTACTCGTGGATGGCTCTGTATCTGCAAGGTCTTATGCTTTCGACTCAAGTGCATGTTTATTCCATGGTTCCAGTATCAATAATGACGAAAAAAAAAAGAATTTTGGAGAGCTTTTTTATGAATTTGGCGGATTTTTTGAAAACTTTGATGATATTTTTATGTATTTGTAAGAAAAGAAAATTATAATTAAATTGGAGACATTTGACTAGGATTTGCGATTATATTTAACGGCATTTGGCGCAAAATAACAAAAAATTCAAAAAATTAAAATTAACATCCGAAAGAATACGCGCGGCATATGTCCCTGATTTTAACTGCGGCATGTATACCAATTTGTAAGGTACAGATGCCACACCCCACGCCTTCCTGATCTTGAATTCAAACATGGCGAAATAACAATGAAACCTCTCTACACTAAGACTATGCTTCGCTCAAACAGGGAATCCACTGACATCGTTAAAGTCTTAGCTGTAATATACAAAATACGATAGCACACGAAAATATTTCATAATAAACTCTATAACTCACCTTATATATTTGTTAATTTAAAAACAAAAAGGCACAGGAACACGATTTTTTTACCGAACACGCTTCAAATACTAAATGGCGCACATTTGGTATTTTTTGCAGTGTCATCCCACAGCCCGTTTCAGAACTAGGGTTTATTTAAACTTACCTTGAAAACTAAAAAAGGTGTTATCAATACACAGTAAAGTCAGGTGCCGAATAATATCAGCAGAGAGGCCTGAGTCACAAAGATAAGTCTCTTCTGATAATACTGATATTATTCGACACATCACTTTACTCTGTATTGATAACAACTTTTTTAGTTTTCAATGTAAGTTCTTTAAACAAATTGATGGACCTGCTATGGGTAATCCACTGTCTCCAATTCTTGCAGATATTTACATGTCTATGTTTGAAGATAGACTTTTTGGTCTCAGCACTAATATTTTCTTTCGGCGACATTATATTGACGACATTTTTTGCCTTTCGTACCCACTACTAATCCTAATATTATTCTTCAACTCCTCGACTCTGTTAACAAACATATTCAGTTTACATTTGAAGTAGAAAATAATGATAGACTCTCCTTCTTGGACATGCTGATTCAGAGAGTTGGTCGTTCATTCCTTACCTCATTGTGTTCCATAAATACTTTTCTGTGTGCTTTCCTCCACATGCTACGTAAGTACATCCTATTAGCCAAAAGATGTCTTCCTTTGTGTTTTTTTATCAAATGGGCTATCAGACTTTGCAGTACTGAAGAGTCTCTTCAATCTGAGTTCTCCTTTCTTCGCGACGTAGCTTCGCAGCGGGGTTTTCTCTGTTCTGTTATTGACCGCTTATACATCGAACTCCGTCGTAACAATATTGTTTCATCATTGATCGCTTTTAACAGCAATGACTACAAAAAAGCAATCTGCCTTCCTTACTTTCCCGGTGCATCTCCAGTTTTTGCTAGGATTTAACGAGAATTTAATTTTTCTATTGTTTTCAAACAATTTCAGAAAATTCGCTTTCCTCAACTAAAAGACAGAACCCCCCAAATCAGACAGTGGGGTGTCTATTCTATTCCTTGTGAATGCAATACAATTTATATTGGCCAGACTCGTAAATCCCTTGACACACGTGTTAAGGAACACCACGCGTTAGTGAGTAAAGTCCTGGTTCCATTGATTCAAATTCTTCTGTTGTTAATCACAGTTATTTACATGATCATAGTTTTTTATTCAATGAATCCAAAATAATTTGTCAACCTCAATCCCTTTTTGATCTTAACTTTTTTGAATCGTTGTATATTTACATTAACAGGAAATTTATTGTAAATGACCTTGAAGCGCCTCCTGTACTTCGTTCAATATGGAGACCTCTGTTTTTGGATAACCGTAACATGAGCCATAGTAAATTTCCCATTTAACGTCTGGCAACTTCTCATAAGTTGTTTGCAATCATCCTGAAGAAGGAGGATCCATTATCCTCCGAAAACGTTTGATTTTTAAATAAATTTTAACTACATTTTATAAAACGTTGTAGCTAAATTTTTTTTTATATTTTGTGTTGTGTTTCACGAATAATTCTTCAATTATTTACAAGGGATAACTCATTACACCTGCCCCCCCCTCCCCTTCGACATCAATACCTGAAGAAGACATGGCGGAAAACATTATCAAAATATTCGGATAATATCTTGTAAAAGTTTACCCTCTTTACAAGAAGCATCATTCAACGTAATCGCTTTTCCATTAAAAGAAAGCGGATCGATTTATTAGAAATCTTGTTAGTAGTTTCTGGTACTTGGACTTCTACGATCACCATCTGAATACCAATGGCGCATATGAACTGGTCTTGCTTGTTCGCGCTGTTTTCAAGTGCTTTTTCAAAATCATTTTAGCGGAGATCAGGGAGAGATGAATAACAATTTACTGACAGATGATCTTCTAATACACAATTAAGTTTTCTTAATTTTCGTCATTCTATCTTTGGTGCTGCAAATCGCGATGTTATTTTCCTGCTACGCACAATCTTTATTCTAATAATTAAATTACGTTTTTCTTGGCAGGCGTACAGTCATGCAAAGTAACTTTAATCACTGAAGAATGATCGATGATGCATAATTCTAGGGACGATTAGAAGAAAAGTTTTGAAAATAACGAAAATATAAATGCAAAGCAACGAGAAAGTGATGAAGAACGAGAAGCGCAAGACAGCAAGCGAGTCACGTAACGAAGGGAAGAAGAAGAAGAAGAGTTCAGGATGAAAAAATTTAAACAGGGTGTTAAGTTGAGAGTTGATTTTTGTTGGGTGATGTGCTTTATGAATAGCATTAATGATATGCAGATTATAAGCCATGATGTGCTTTGGGACAATGAACAAATATTGTCAATCAAGATGAGAGTTTAATATTAAGACCTTACGTAGGTTATGTTGTTATAATTGCAGGTTATCTGCCGAAATATTTTATTCATTAACAGAAGTAACTCTACAATAATGGTAGACTGAAATTAAACTCTACTAATCCTAAATTTTGTTCAGCATAAACGCTGCTCAATCCGGCAAAGGTAACTGTAATTCTATCCAGGGTCCGATTAAGACACCTTGGGCTGTAGGCATAGTATTATTTGAGGGCACCTTACGCGCGGTGAAAGATTTAGAGGGGATCTGAAAGTATACAAAAAATAAGTACTTACGTATACTCATTATAAAACTCTTCAAATTTCTGGTAAACTATCTAAAATAGCCCAAAAAAAGTAAGCTTTTACCTAAAAATTTTCTAGATGTCGATCAAAAGTGATAAACCAAAAGTCAACTTAAAAAAAACAACACAACTTGGGGGGCCCCCTCCTCCAACTGCGGGCCCTTGGACTCTGGCCTTGCGACTTAGTCGGTAATTAGGCCCTGACTCTATTGCATCCCAAACATGTTCGAATTATGGGAGTTCTCTCAGCCGAAGCCTCCAAACCGGGGTTGTTCAACATGCGACCCGTCGACAACTTTTGGGAATAAAAAAAATCCCAAAACAAAAATTTTCTTTTTTTTCCCCCTCCAGAAATAAGGAAAAATAGCAGGGACAGCATGGGGGGGGGGACCCCTCTCTATATCGTAGATGAACAAAGAAACAGTCGGAAGAAAGTCTAAAGCTTTTTAACGGAACTTGCTGAAACCTCTGGTCCGAGAAAATTTTTTAGATGACCCGCCTCCCGAAAAGGTAATGCAACCCTGCTCTAAACGGTTAGAATTACCGAGAATATTAAGTTTATCGAAATTAATAGATTTATTCTTTTCGGCAGAAATATTATAATGTTTGGATACTGAATATTTAAATATGAAACTTTTGTTTCGGTAATAATGCGACCTAGTTCCCCATTTTTAATGGCTACATCTCTGAAAGGAAATTTGATAACAAGCTACATTTACTATTCTACCTTCCTTATCTAATCTACTTAACAGAATTGAACTAATTATACATTAAAATTCACTTTAAGCAACTTCACAAAGGTTGACAAGATATGGCCATGCACAACATATATTACAGGTTAAATAAACTATTAATATTATTATGCATTACTCAGCAGTCAATGGTTTAAATAACGGTACTTTTCTTAAGACTTCCGTTAAAAAATGCTAACAAACATTGAATTCATTAAAAACTTTCCTGTAAATTTAGTTACCATCAAATTATGTCTGAAATAACATCAGAAATTTATATCAGAGAGGGTCTGCAACCTTTTTTTCCTTTCTAGAGACAAGTTGAAACAGTAGCAAGGGGATAACAAGTAAAGAAAAAAAGTTAAAGTTACTTCAGCAATAAGTTATGAGAAGAAATATTGTTACAAAAACAAAATGGCTACTGTAATTTCACGTAAGGCTAATTAATTAGGGAGAAAAAAAAATCGACAACGATCATGAAAGTGATCTCAATTACAGCGAAAATTTTAACTAACTTCAGAACTGCCATGGATGTAGAAAGAAAACTGCAACATTGTATCCACTAGGCCCAATATGAGGGATATTACTGACAATCTATGCAATTCTACATTAGGTCCATGCTTTAAAAAAAATGTATTTCGTTAATTAATCGTTGTCCTGAGGCATTCAGAGGTCTTACAGGTTTCAATTAAGGACCTAGTCTAAATGAAGATGACAAGACGCACGACATCGATGGTCATAAAGTCAAATAAAGAATGTTCCTTACAGTGTCATCCAGTGGTATCCAACGATGGTGGATTTCATTTTCTTTATTGAGGTTAGCTTCACGTTCTCTTCTGGAATCTTCTTCAAAGTCCTGGTCCATGTGTTCATCTTGCCCAATTAGCAAGGGAGGAGGACCGTCCATACAACTGACCTTGGTTCCCAACTCTTCATCGGCTTTGTCCAGCATCTCTTGAAGGTTTTGAATATACTCTATTGCGCGATGCAGCGTCTTAACCTACAAGTGCATTCCAAAGAGAAAAACGAATATATAGAGAGAATTAATTTTGCTTTTATACACATAACACAGGTAAAGGATGATTATATTAATTAAGATTTTAGTTTCTAAAGTAATTATTTATATGTACAGAGCTGAAATTAATTACTAACATTTGAATAACTTGTCTTATTCACTAGTACAAAATATTGGTTACAAAATTAATTTAATTCAATCTCTAATAACAAACATTTTTATTTTCAGAAATGTAAGACCTTCATAGTTCGTTAATATTTAAGTAGGTATTGGGTCGAATGCGATAATGCGCTAAAGGAAAATATCACTTTATTGAAACCAGCACGAGGAAATGGAACGGAGTTATTGTGATTTATTTTAATGTTTATTATAATCAATTTTCAATTAGTTTGGAGTTTAGAAAGTATATAATTCAACACCGAAGACAACTGGTGATGCGGTGGTTTCGTGACAACTGAACCATGAAGCAATTATGAATGCATCAGCTCACTAGGACAAAGACACGAGTTGCAGTGAACGAGTAACCACCAAATCACGAATAATGAGATCACAACCACCTCACAATACGGTTAGTGAGCATAAAAATAATCAGTGCTCATAATTACATAGCCCCTGCTTTTAATTTAAAAATTGAAGATATGGCGACTCAATGGCCATTGTCTTCTGAACTTGCAAGTTGTACTTCATGGAAAACGATATGTTATTAAACTAAATATAGCTATAAAAGAAGTGTCAGTATTGACAATTTTCTCTCTCGACTTTTCACGTACACAATATTCAGTTCAAACCCCGCATAAGCTCAACATTTTGGAACGATAGACGCAAACTTGCCGAATGTAAATGTGTAAACGTATATACAGTCGATCCTGCCTAAAGTGACGAACTTTGGGACTGAACGGGAATGGTCACCATAGACAGGTTGTTACTGTACGCAGTAGACTTTTGTATAAGCATGACCAAGTCCCTACCAGTGCTGTCTTACACAGAGTGGTTAATTTACCAAGGTAATCACTTTACCAGGTCCCACTGCATGCATATATATATATATATCATATTCAACCATTATCTATCCACTGCTGGATGAAGGTCTCTCCAAATGCTTTCCACACAAGTCTATCCTGAGCAATTCGCTTCCACGTCACCCCAACCTGTTTTCTTATTTCATCCACCCATCTAGTTTGAGGACGTTTTCTAGGTCTTCGGTGGTCTCTTGGAATCCAGTTCAGAATTTCTGTTGTCCATCGTTGATCAGTTCTTCTTGCAATATGCCCAGCCCATCGCCATTTCAGCCCTTTTACTTTAACAATGATGTCCTCTACTCTAGTTTGCTCTCTCACCCAAGTGTTTCTTTTTCGATCTCTCCTAGTTATTCCAAGCATGCACCTCTCCATGCTCCTTTGCGTTGTCTGTAACTTTCGTATTGCTCCAACTGTTAGACTCCATGTCTCTGATCCATAAGAGAGGACTGGCAATACACACTGGTTGAAGACCTTTCTTTTTAGACACAAAGGCAATTTCCCCTTCAGGATAAAACTGTTTCTTCCAAATGCACTCCAGCCAAGTTTAATACGTCTGTTGAGTTCTTTCATAATGTTGCCATCCATTGAAATCAGCTGGCCAAGGTAAATATATGAATCAGCAATTTCTAGCTCAATGTTGTCAACTTGTATTTTTGTTTCCTCTACGAAATTATTGAACATGATCTTAGTTTTTTGTAGGTTCATCTTGAGTCCAACTTCTTTACTTCTAGTTGAGAGCTCCTGTACCATGTCTTGGAGTTCTGATGGGTTCGTTGAAAAAATAACAATGTCATCAGCAAACCGCAAATGATTTAAATATTCACCATTTATTTTTATTCCCTTGTTATTCCAATTTATCTGCTGAAAAATCATCTGTAAAGCTGAAGTAAAAAGTTTTGGAGAAATGGTATCTCCCTGCCTCACACCTTTACCAATTTTGATAGCTTCGGTATCTTTATGTAACCGAAATTTTGCACTTGCATTTTTATACACACGTTTCACCATGTCAATGTACACATCCTCGATGTCTGCTGATCTTAAAGAGTTGATGACTGCTGACGTTTTAATAGAGTCAAAGGCCTTCTCATAGTCAATAAATGCCACACACAATGGAAGTTCATATTCATGTGTTCTTTCAATTAATTCTCTTAATACTTGAATATGGTCCACTGTACTGAATCCACTTCGAAATCCAGCTTGTTCTCTTGGTTGAGCTGCATCTAATTTTTTCTGCAGGCGATGTGTTAGCACTTTTGTGAAGATTTTATAAATAGCAGGTAACAAGCTAATTGGTCGGTAATTTTTTAAATCCTCTTTATCACCTTTTTTATGCAAAAGAATTACTGTTGCAGAATCCCATTGGTTTGGTATGTTACCGCTGTTAAGACATTTGGTAAAGAATTTTGCAAGTATGTCTTCTACATATTCTCCAGCTTCTTTTAGGATATCTAATGTAATGCCATCATCGCTTTATATATAGGGGCAAAAATAAACTTCGCCGTGACCCGGAAGCAAACCGAGGATCCAACATACGACCCGTTGTGCCTCTACCAACTCGGTCATCAAAGCAGAAATTATGCTCTTTTTTCTCCGTATATAAGGTTTTTATGTAAGGTATTATTACTCTTCACACAATTGCCAAATGGTCAATACACAAAGTCGTGGCATGTTTTTTGTAAAATTAATTAAATAATTAAATGAATGAATGACTGCTCGAGTGGCCTTTTTACTCTAGTTTGAGGTAGAAAACGTGAGTGTCAAAATATTATTCATAATTTAAAAACGATTTTAAACATTTAATCAAAACCATTAATTGTTTACATTTATTTTATCTGAACGCTCAAGTGTAACCAACATCTGTTTCACATGTCCCTGATCTCATAATTCTGTTTCATAATTAGAAACCTGGAACTTGTGCTTACTTTTCAGTGAAACAATTTTGAAT
>QLNU02015359.1:25389630-25403907 GCA_006491805.2 Dysdera silvatica | reverse complement strand
TTGTCCACCTTCATAAGTCTTCGCCTTTTCATGAGTTGTTTCGTCTTCTCAGATAATTTGCTATTCTGCTTTTTACATATTACACCACCAATTTCCCCAGCAGTTTCAATTATTGTCTTAACAATGTTTTCATTTGCTTCTGAGATGTCAACTTCTTCAATAAGTCCTTCCAGTGCAGAAAAGCGATTTTTTAATTCCAACTTGAATGCCTCGGTATTTTCTTTTAATTTCTTTAAATCCACCCTCTTACATACTTGTTTCCTAATGAGCTTCTGCCTTTCTAGTTTAGTATTTAAGTGCATTTTACATCTCACCATTCGATGATCACTTCCAGTATTAAATCTGTTCAGTATGCTGCAATCTTCAATAATTGATTTCTTGTTTGCCAGTATATAGTCAATTTCGCTGGTTCCTCCATTGGGGTGTTTCCATGTCCATTTTCTTTGCGGTTTCTTCTTAAAAAATGAATTCATGATGCTAAGATTTTCAGCTTCGGCAAATTCTATGAGTTGATCGCCACGTTCATTCCTTTCCCCGTATCCGTATTTACCAACCGATGTCTCTCCTTGTTCCTGTTGTCCAATTCTTGCATTAAAATCTCCCATGATGAGCTTGATGTGTTGTTTCCCCTTGGTATGTAGCTGTTTGATTTCTTCATAGAATTCCTCAACCTCCTCGTCGGTATGGCTTGATGTTGGTGCATATGCCTGTACTATCTGAAGTTGGTATCGCTGGGTTAGTTGAACAACGAGCCTCGCTGCTCGATCTGACGTGCTTTCGACTTCAAGAAGGTAGTCTTTAATTCTTTTGTTGATTAAGAAGCCAACACCACTTGTTCTTCCAGTTTCCGTTCCTCTATAATAAAACAAATGTCCACTTTTAAGTTCCACCAACTCTTCACCTTTTCTTCTAACTTCACTGAGTCCTACAATGTCCCATTTGATCTTGTCAAGTTCTTCTTCCAATTCCTGAAGTTTTGCTTCAGAAGCAAGGGATCGTCCATTATACGTTGCCAAGGTCAATAACAAACGGCAGCCTGGGCCATTCCAGTGATTCTTAGCACCCCCTGCTTTCATGCCACGCTGACCGCTGCCTTGATCAGGAGCACTCCAGCACCTGGAGACTAGGGGCCATGGTTTTTGGTGTATTAGCATATTGGAGGAATTAGCCATCATTTCACCACGCTGGCTAGACGGGTTGGTGAATTAGCCCTCCCCTTCCGCCTTTCCATCCGTGCAGCAAATATTAATTTGCCTCTTGGATAGAAAGCCCAGCCTGCACCACTTGAAGGCGGGGTAGGACACTAGGTTACTGGCCTGGCCGGTTCCACACATCGTCACATACGTTCAGCGTGTGGGTCTCCTTCCAGTTAGATACCAGCAACCCTTTGCATGTCATATATATTTGAGTACTCTTAGATAAGGGTTCTGATTTTGAGTTCTTGCAGGGACATGCCACCTAAATGTTTTAGAGAATTAGAGGTTATGACAGAAATAACAAAAGAAGATAGAAAAACATAAGGTGCTGGAATAAATAAGTTTATGAGAACCAATATAGAAGAAAGAAAATAGTGTGACGCTGCAGGAAAAGTTAGCTAAAAAGAAAGAAAGAAAGATGTAAGTAAGAGAATGGTGAAGGAAAGCTTTTGATAGAAGTAAGTGGGAAATTTTGATAGAAGTAAATGGAACAATCCGTCTTACATGCGCCACCTATGTTCGACTGCGCAGGCGCTGAAGGATATCTTCTTTCAATGTAATTCTGTGCGAGTTCTCGTGATATATGTATTCTTTTGGCTTTCGATTCCTTTTACTTTTCGGCTTGCTTTGTTCGTTCTCATTAAACTTTTCTAATCTTATGTGCACCTGGTATCACTTAACTCTACAAGATTCAAATTACATTTTTCGTAAATCAGAATATAAGCCTGAGTATTCGATTTTATATACTTTTAAGTCGATTTTTCTTAAATTGTAATCGCTTTTAAAATATTTTCGCAACATCCATGTGCACAATTACTATATGCAAGACTGAAGGTTATGTCATCGGCGTAGGGTGGGTTGCCAGCTCCCCGGCGAAAGTTAAGAATTGCGCCGTCTAAAGCCTTTTAGTTTCAATGTTGAAATTTTGCGCCCCAAAGAATTTTGCACCTGGGATTTTGGCCCCCGTGTCACCCCCCACTATACGCCACTGGGTTATGTTACTGCATGTATTACTCCTTAACCCTGAATGTTTATTCGTTGACCATGCAAGCCTTTATAAAAAAAAAGCAACTAACCAATTTCCCTCTTGTTTTTAAGCAAGCTTTACACTTTTTCAGCTACCATGATTGGTTTCTTAGTCTCTGTCTTTTTAATGTGTGTTGTATATTTTGGAACGACTCATTAAATATTAGAAACAATTTATTCAACAGCACGGTTGTAAAATTCTGCAACTCTAATCATATAATTCCAAAGTATTAAAAAATATATTTATATACTGTATATATAAAGTATTGCAATTATCACTGTCACCACCATATGCGTAAAGTTATATGTGTACCTGAAGCCTGCGCATCCACCCCAGTAATTTAAAATAAATTTCAATTTTATATTTATTGTAAAATATAAAGGTGTATAATATATTCTTGCCCACTCTCACTAATTTAAAAAAAAAACCATATTGCGGGTCAGCATTGTAAATTTCATGATAATTTTTTCCATTACATCATGTCTTTCAGTATATCATCATAAAGTTAAGTTTCAGTGAAGTGGTTGTGGGCGAAATAAAACCCATATAATTCGAACCCATTGTAAGCTGCATATTTTCCCCTTAACAATAGTTTGCTTTAGAAAATATTTATTCATTTATTTATTTTGTGTAAGTTTTTTTACACATATGAAGTATACATTTAATACACACATTAGTAAAATTGAAAATACCACACCACACGTGTGAATCCCGAATAAATTCTGTAGTCTAACTCTCTCGAGACCTTGCTAAACTAAACGCTAGGGTGACAAAATCATATATTTTTTAATTAGCTAGTTTGCAGATACTATTCCCGCTCCTCTTATTTTTACCTAAGGCTCCCAGAAAAGAGAGATGGCGCATATCCACCATTTTTTCACCATCATATTATATGATCTCATTCACTGCTGTGTTAAAGTTGAGTGATTTACGAACGTGTTATTTTTAATAAAATGAGGTGAAATGGGTGGGTGTTCCGCTGAGAATTGTTCTAATCATTCGAGGAATAAATATAGAATGTTGAGATTTGCAACAGATCCCTATAAGAAGAAGAAAATGGATTGTAAAATTTTCAATGGTAAAAGGTTGTGTTGTGAAACCGGAAGTGTATAATAAAATGGCGGCTGATGCGTCGGCCTATGACCCAGGCCCTACATTCAAATCTAATCAGCTTTTAAAGTGTTTTTAAATTCTTTATAATTCCTTATTTGTTTTTGTTTCCTCAGTACATTCCAGAATTTAGGTTCTCTATATTCTACGTTATTTTTACTTTTTTTAGCCTTTATTTTTGGCGAAGATCACATTTCACCTCCTCCTAACGTTAACGGCTCATTCAGGTATTGTCTATATGTTACATTTATCGTTTCATAAACTTTTTTATTTTGGATTCTTTCGTACATTTTATTCAATATGCAACATTCGTTTAATTTACTTACTGGAATACTACCAGTTTCTTTTAATATGACTTTCCAATCCCGCTTCCATATATTGTTGAAATCTTATTACATACTATTATATCTTCTTAATTACTTTATAATAAGAAGTCAGCCCGTTATTTCTTTTATACGTTGTTTATTGTACAAGCCATGGAATTTGTTTAATTTTCAGTAAAACTGATTAAATTCGGTTCATTTCAATATAAATTTAATAAAGTTGCCTACTCAAATTTTATTCTTTCATATAAATTTATTTAGCCTTCTAGTTCTGTAGCTTCGTTTAGAATTCCAAGGCACCACTGGATCGGTAATCGTTTTTCAGATTATAATTTATACATTTCAAACTTTTTCGGATCACTGATGTCATTTGGTATTAAGCGAAATTTGTGTTACGTTTTTCAGTAGGATATACAGAAATTTCTTTCAATAACGCAGTTTTGTTTAATGATGTTATTTTATGATCCTAGTAATGATTATTATGCTTATTGTGCATGTTATGAATGATTATTATGAATATCATGCACATTATGAAGGATTATTATGAATATTATGCTTCACGGCATAATACACGTTCCGATTGACGTCTATTTCTGTTTAGAAGCGTTTTCTTCGTCCTTTGAAAGCTTTTAATGGGAGAATTTGTTGTAATTTCACTGAAATATCATCTTATTTAAGTTTATTTATGGTTGTCTATTGCGTATATTGGCGTAAGGACAGGGGCGTTAATGGAGGTTGTAACCACCACTATTGCGATGAAATTTTGTATATATATACATATGAGTATACGTTGTAGCTCTGTAACCCTCCATTCGGCTTATAACCCATCTTATGGGCGCTCTGCGAACGCCTATGATTGCGTATCATCATGCTTATTTCCTAAAGGAAATGTACACATGAAATATATTTTTAGAAATCATGGAGTGCACTAATCATGAATTAAGTTATTAAAATACAACAATTTGAAATTAAAATGCATGTGCAAAATTATAACATAAAATTGGTGACGTAACACATTTCCTTGAACTTCCCACCTACTTCGAATTATAAACCAAGAGGCAAACTCGTCACTTTCATAGGTGCGTTAGATACAAGCTTTGATGCAGTCCATTGAATAAATGCATTAATTTGGCGCGTTAGATAAATACATTAATTTCTTACATTATATAAATACATTACTTTGGTATATTAAATAAATGCATTAATTTTGTGCGTTAATTTCTAGCAGTCAATTTTAAAGTGTTGTGAAAAAAGAATTCCGTTATTGGTTAAAGAGGTTGATAAACGAAGCTTTTAATAACATTTTCTAACTTGCTGAAAAAGCACTTTCTTGGGGGGAGGGGGAGGGGGAAGCACAAGAATTTTATGGACTGATGAATGAATTATTAATTTTACGAATTAATATTATGAATTCCTTCTATCGTACATTTCTGAGTGATATAGACAAATAATTACTGAATAGGAAAATTTTCTGAATTAATTTGAACATTTTTTATTTAGAGAATGACATATTGAAAAAATATTCACTTTTGCAAAATTCGTGCATACAATATTTTTTTTTAAACCTTCGTTTCTGCCTTCAAATTTTTAAATGAATATTTTTTAAATTTAAACAAGTTTATGTCAATTTTTAACAAGCTCTTTACTTTATTTAAAAAAAAACAAACCATTTTAACAGCAAAATGCTTTCATGTATAAGTTAATTATACATGTATACAGGTTTTTCGTTATTTAGCCATTGTTGTCAAGTTTGACAAAAATGCATTTCCTTTTTTTGGAGCAAAGGTTCAAAACTTAGTTTTCAGAAATCAGTTTATGTAAATAAAATGAAACAACATTTTCCCATTGAAATCGCTAATCAAAATACCCTCAAAAATGGATAAATAACAAAATGATAGAAGAATTTCAACATCGTAAAATAAATTTGCCGTTAAAGTACGCCACTTAAAATTTTCATTATTTGTTATATTTGTGATTGCAATTATTTTGAGGTAACTGAATTTTATTTTAAAGTTACGTAAGGTTAGTTAAAAAAAAAAAAAAAGAAAAAAAAAGAAAAAAGACACCTGTTCAGGTGGCTTTATATGTTATTAATAATTGACAATTGTGTTAGTCCTGAGAAAGGTAATAATATTTTACAAGGCTGGTTAATCCGGGTTCGACTCCCAGCAGTGCAAAAAGAACGCTTACTCAGAGATCTCATAAAAGATCGCACTGCTCACTGTAGTCCGGGGTTTGGTTCCCTAGGCCATAAGAGGTTCGGATTCCTCGGAAAACAGTAGGTCCCGGCGCAGCATGACCACTGTAGTCTTTGAGCCGTAAAACCACAAAACAAACAAACAAACAAAAAGGCTGGTAAGGTTTCGATAAATACAATCGAAATAGTGGACGTAAATATTATATATTTTTAAAATTTTTCCTTATATTTCTATATATCTTAAAATTTTATATTTAACAGAATAATAAATTAAGCGTAATAAGTATTACATTTAATCTTAATTTTTATATAAATATTTTATAATTCCAGACTTTCTATAGTAGCGAAGCAAATTTTTGACTTACTTTAAATTTACATTTTATTATGAAATGCAAATTAAATTGTTTGTATTTATTATACAGGGATCAATTTAATTTTCCAAAGCTGTTCAACAACTGTTAAAAAAATTAGTTATTTAAGGAAATATTTTATTTTAACCAAGAACTACTAATTTATTTATAAAAAAAGAATTAATAAGTAGGAATTAGTTAACTTAACTAATTTAATTTTAAGATCAACATTTTTGAAATTTACCTTTGAAAGTCTCTTGTTCCTATTTTCTGTGGGTACACACTTTCGGAGACGAGAGAAGGCGGTGTTGACTGCTTGAACCCGCCGTCGTTCACGAGCGTTCCTCCGGGCAACCAGATGCGGCGGCTTCTCTCTGTGAGGCACGTGCTTGTAGGTCGACTTCCCGGATCGACGGACTCTTCTTTTCGTTGTGGCCGTGGACGTACTCGATTCTACCGGCATCGAAATTCTTGATTCCTCGGCAACGGATTCCCACGTCCCTGGAATGTGCCAAGCTTCGTCGTCTTCTTCACCCTGAGATAGTCTTTTCGAAAATTGGAGATTTTCACTGACTTCTGTCGACGGAAAGAGGTAGGAGCTATTATAACCGTAACTTGAATTCGTTGTGGGTATTTGTGACATTTCTCGTATCATGAGGAGGAATAGAATATGGCCCTCACGAGGTTAGTAATTCGGGATTCATCACTCTTCACTAAATTATTTTCATTGGATTATATTCACACGTGCTGATAAATTACTTAAGGCTTCTTGGGTACGTTAATTGTGCAATAAATTCAATTCTTCCCCCATTTTTTACAGTTTCTGGTAATTTTGCTTTGTAAATAAGATACTCAATTATTAAAAGCTGTGTCTTCTAAAAGCCCTTCCTTAAAACAGGTATTTCCAGAACTGATATATTTTTCGTCTATTTGTAATGATGTATTAAGCATCGCAATCTGGAAAAGAAGGTTTTTCTGTCAGTAAAAGCTCTATTTTGAATCCGTTGAAATAGATAGCTTGACTCAGAATGTGAACAAAATTGAACAAAATTGCTATTGATGATTCAGTGCCTATTTCAAATGCAATTCGCCTATTTCCACGTGTTTCCCCTTTTATAGCAGCAGTGAGCGGGGCTTCGGAACCCTCGTGACTACAACAACCAATAGCGGGAGAGGGATTTGTTACGTCACGAATCGCTACGCCCTCATGAAATGGACCATACGCATTGCTCCATTACAGGTTTTTAAATAAAATTTAATTTTTGTTTTAATTCTGCAAAAGATTTGATTTGTCATTGGACTACGTGCTCCTCCCTCTGGGAGTATATTTTTCTTCCAAAAGTAGTTTTTCAATTGCATTAATGAAATTTCTTTGCTAGTTAAATTCTTTTTTTAATTTATTTGAATCAGACTTATTCACTTTTTCATTTTTTTCCATGAATACGAAATATATGAGCGAGGATCAAAATTAACAGGAAATATTTAAAAAAAAAAAAAAAATATTGTCAGCAATGGGGTGGTTGAGAATGCCATAGATTAATAAATAATCACTCTCTTGTATGCGCAGATGAATTAACGATACAAAAATTAACAAGAAAATGTTAATGAGTATCTCATGAATTAATTAATAAATTAATTATTCTCTACAATATCAATCACTGTTATCGAAATCAAAGAGCGCTATTTAAGAGTCACGGTGCGACTCTTAAATAGCGCTCTTTGGAGCTGAAGCCTCTGGAGAGTCTAAGATAGAGTATTCAGTATTTTCTAACACTGTAACATCACCATATCACACTGTATACACTGTGATATATCACACTTATGCACTGTAACATCACCTTATACATTACCAACATAAGTTACTCATATAAGGCACCACAAACTAACCGAATATCTGAAATTTTAAATGTAATAATATAAACTAGGGGTTGTACTTAAATACAGGTTAGATATAAAGGGCTTTGATCAACGTAATATATGTGAATTATTGAGTTATAACTAATAGTACAATATTCTCCACATATCTGTATCCAATGGGGGGGATCTTAGGGACCGGTTCCCCCCGAAATTAAATCCTGGCGACGGCTTTAATTGTCCAAGCACTATGTATATCACAGAAAGTCAATTTGCAGAGAAACACTATTTAACAAGTGTTACTGCCTAAACGTTGAAATTAAGGGAGTTTCTTTTTTTTTTGAAAATATAGCTAAAATTGATTACAACGAACATGAAGGAACTGGATGATTTTTTTTCGTTATAGCATTTATTCACTTTATTCGTTAATAGTTAATATGTATAATTTATAACACTCAATCAATTACTATTATTTTTAAATTTCTGAAAAAGATCAATGTTTGATGAATAGGAGATGAAGTTATAATTAATTACTTTTGGCAATTAATGATATGTATACTATAAAAAAATTATATAAAAGTAGCGTTCATTTTATGTTCGCATTTATCTATGTATATTTTTAGTAATACACGTCTGATGGACTAAAGATACTTCAGTTTTATGTCTCTCAGGTTAGGTTATAATCATCATTATTAAATTTTATAATACAGTGGAACCTGGTAAAGCGACCACCTGCATAATGTGACCATTTTTTGTAAGAGAGGAATTGAAGGGACTTAGCCATGACTACCCCAAAATCTGTCGGGTATAGTGATCGCCTGTCTATGGTGGCCATTTCAGTCCAGTCCCAGAGGTGGTTACTTTAGACAGGTTTTACTGTATTATGTTATCATTTTATTATTATTGTTATTGTTATTTTTAATAATGCTTGAAGTACTGAAAACATTGTTGTTTCTATACGGATCTCGAGCATTAGCAAAAGGAGTTTCGTTTTCGATGCTAGAACACTCTATATGCTAGTGCAACTTCGAGTCTACTTGGTAGGTGTTTTCATGCTAAAAATTTTATTTTCAAAGTAAAAATAATTCTAAAATGTTTTAACTTAGGAATGAAAATAAAATTAGGGAGAAAAAAATAGATCCTTATGTCCGTGAATTGGTTCGTTATATGCGTGATAATACATTCACATTATACATTAAATCAAATTAACCAAATTATTTTTTTTGTTACAGACATGAATTCGGAGCATCCTGTTTTGTTATAATTGAGTTTCACTGTATCTTTAAATTAGCATTAACGCTGCATGAATAGTAAGTACTGTGTGAACAGCGGAAAAAAAACCCCATTATTTTCTGAGCCGACTAACATTAAATTTGTACACTCCTATAAAATTATCAAAAACCTCAATTTAATTTTCGCAGTTACTATCATAAAAATTTTTTAGAAAAATAAATCACAAGAAGTTTCAAATATTAATTAGAGTTGAGTCAATTTGTTGGTATCGCAATTAATTAAAGGTGAGATTCTTAGAACCCGATAACGCCAAAAATCTATTTGAACAAAGTCGACTAAAGTTGGTATACATGCACCTGAGACCATGGTATTTTAACTTCTAAAAAAATCAAAAAAATTAGTTCAAAATTTCTCCTCAAATGAAAAATGGTGTTGAAATTGCTCAAGTCTGCATATTTTCACCCAAAAGCAGCTAGATAATGCAAATTAGTAAATTGAAGCCAACTGGTGAACAAAAGAAAGACTGAAAATACGTTTCGCGTTGATTTGAGAGATAAGACTGATCTGCTATGCAAACTTAACACAAGTGTGCCTTGTTAATATAAAAGTCTATTATCATAAAAGTAATAATATTGCTGCCACACTTCAGGGTTCTTCTTATTTTTAAAAATTAAAACCAAATGGTTTTATTTTCTCCCTCCACGCGTTTTCAAATCAAATTCTTTATTCAGACGTATCAAACACAAGGGTAAGTGATGTATGCAACGCAAATAATATTTCAAAATTAACTTGACTCGTCTGGGCAGCAATGTGTAAAGACTGTCTGAAAAAGCTCAAGCTGCCCATGGTGAGTCTGTAATTATGGCCACCCTGTATTTTCAGTTCAATTTGAGGAACGTGCAGAAAAAGCAGTTCATGTTTGATGTTCGAAATTAGTTCGGAAGTTCGTTTACAACACGTTGCGATTTTGCATCGTAAGCGATCGAAAACACAATGCGCAAATAGTGATTCAATGCTCAATTTCTATGTGCATAAATAATTTGCTGAAGGTGATTTACGCCACGACAACAATACACGCAATCCTAAAGTAATGTAACAGTATTGATTGAACAGATCGAATGCCTATTTAAGTAACAACAGCCCCTTTTATGTTCGTGGCCGAAGAGGTTTACCTCGAATGGCTACAGATAAAATGTTATATGTCCAGAATGTGTTATTATACATATTAAATATGCTTCAATCAGCTTTCGAAATCACGTATGCAATATGTAGAGTGATTATATCAGGGGGTCTTCAACCTTTTTCAGTCCAAGGGCCAATTTTGCTTATTCTTGTAGGCCCGCGGGCCGCACTACTGTATCAACAATATTAGGACTGAACAAAGGCGGCTCAAGGGGGAGCCCCCCCCCACTCCTGGATCAGCCTTTGTTGATAGTTTTTCCTTAAGTCCCTATATTAGTTTTGTGTACCCACCCAAAACTATTTTCAAGATTCGCCTTTGTGACTGAATATATATATACACAGTAGCGCTCATAAGTATTTTGACAAACAGTTTTTGTCATAAATATGTCATGTGATGTCGTATATGTCATGTGATATGTCGTGATTCACTGCAGAGTTGTACATTCTACAATAACAACGAACTAGCGCTGAGTAAGTAATTACCTTCTCTTACAGTTCAACTAAGAAAATTCGATGTTCAAAAGTATTTTGACATGATAAATAGCAATTTGTTTTTGTAGATATATACTTAATTAAAACCTGTGTTTTATTTTGGAAACATCCTTCTATTAGTCATTTTGATTGTGACGGCATGCCAAAAGAAAACGACTACACTGAAGACTTAAAAAAGTTGTAATTGCAACATTAAGAGAAGTTTGCTCTCAGGCAAGTGTAGCTCGTGTTTTTAATCTATCTAGACAAATTGTAAGTGTGTAGAATAAAATTTTCAATGAAAGGGTAAGTGTGTAGAATAACATTTTCAATGAAAGGGTAAGTGTATGCAATAATTCTATTTCCAGACGGCTACGGAAAACATTCAGAAGGACTTACAAAATACTCAGAAGGGAATCTGTAGCTAATCCTCGTCTAACTACTGTAGAAATAGAAGATGATTTACAAGAAAATTATAAAGTGCAAGTGCACGTTTCCACCATAAAAAGACGTCTAAATGAAGTAAATTTAAATGGCCGCCGGTCAAGCAAGAAGCCTCTTATATCTGAAAGGAATAGAAAGGCTCGACTTAGCTTTGCCCAAAAATATCGAAACTGGACTACTAAGAACTGGTCGTCTGTCCTCTGGAGTGATGAAATCAAGTTTAATCTTTTTTAATCTGATGGAATTCAGTATGTTCGGCGCCTTTTAAACAAAAGAAGCGCTGTCAAATATCAAGTTCCAACCAAAAAGCATGGTGGAGGAAGGTTATGGTATGGGGTTGTTTCTCCCGCCACGTGGTAGGACCTCCAATTCGTGTTAATGGAAACATGGATGGCTTGAAATATTGTGATATACTTAAAAATCATATGCTACCCCATACCAAGAGGAAAATTCGTAGTCATTTGATTTCCCAACATGACAATGACCCAAAACACACATCTCAACATGTCAAAAGTTTTTTGAAGCAGAAGAAAGTGCAAGTGTTTGATTGGCCTAGTCAAAACCCAGATTTAAACCCAATCGAGCACATGTGGTCAGAAATAGACAAACGTGTCAGACACCAAAATTACAAAAATAAGGATACTTTTTTTGATGCACTATGCCGTGAAAGAAGAAACATTCCTCAAGAGCGCATTGTACATTTAATCGATACAATATCGAAATGATGCACGGTTGTTATTGCTTCCAGTGGCTATCCAACGAAATAGTAAATATCAAAATGTTTTTACTTTTAAGTTATTAGTCCAAACAAGACTGAACTATAAAAATAACCTTTGTCAAAATACTTATGATCCACAAGATTTCGATTAAATCTAATTTCTTTTATTACAAACTTTGAAATAAATGCTTTTTTATACATTTTTAAATATATATTATTTCACTATTAAGGTATTTTGTATTCAGATAGAATGAAACATAGAGGAAATAAAATAATTGAACAAAGACTCTTCGTCAAAATACTCGTAATATATACGGTAGCGCTCATAAGTACAATGTAAAATACGTATGGAAGCAAAATACATTTACAATACTTTTAGTTATGAATATGTAAAGCGAAATCAAACCTTTTAGTGAGATTTTTGTCACTGCTTATTTTTAACAGTCCTATCAATATCAGGTCTTATTTTTGATATTGCAACCCTAAGAGTATTTCTTGATAGGGGTTATGATTCTCACTGCAATAAAATGTCGTATATTTACATATAGACATTTATAGCTCTGTAATTCCACCAATTGTAAGCTTGTAACATCCCTGTGAACTTCTTACGTCAGCCTATGCGCAGTTTTAAGTCCTCCAGACCAGTAACATTTCTAAAGCGTGTAGTCAAATGGTTGGGAAGATGTTCTTATCAATACATTCAAAATAGAATTTGACGAGCCCTAACTTGAATTTTTTTTCAATCACTGTTGCATTGCAAATCGATGAAACTACACCTAGTACCCATATGCGCTAGAAAATTAAACTGAAACATGATTGAGGGGTAACCTTGTGTCACTTCAGTTTTATAGTGTTTTAAGATATTTTTTAAGGAATGTGAAAATGACAACAGAATAAAATATATAGATTTCAGACTTAGAGGGAGGAGGGACGTTACTTTTGTGCGAAACAATTTGTATTTTTTCGTGAGCCGGCGGGCCACATAAAACCTGTCGGAGGGCCGCATGAGGCCCCTGGCCGCGAGTTGAAGACCCCTGGATTATATGAACTAACCAATGGGAACAAATACATTCAATGACAAAGCTTTATGAATAAAATAATGAATTTGGCATTTAAAGCCGGACCGGGAAAAATCGCTCGCCGAATTGAATTATTCGAACTGAATTGAATCAATCGAACTTGAATGATTCTTCATATCATTGGGATGATTCACACTTTGAATGATGTTTCGCAAAACTGAGTGATAGAATCATTCTGTGATTTTTTTCATTGAGAGAGTGTGTTCACCTCTGATGAAAATATCTGTAGAAATCTAACCTAAGGTACTCACAAATTAAGGTGTAGGTGGAAGAAGGCTGAACAGTAAATTTTATTAACACCTAAGATAAACGAAATGTGAGAATTCAAAAATGTTTATATTGTCGCTTAAAATTTTAATATTTATGTAAATTTATTTAATAATGGCTAAGTGTAAAACTATACAATTCTTTAAGAAAATTCACGTGGAAAATTAAATAATTTTTATTCCAATTAATAATATTAATAACTTTATTTCCTTGAAAAAGAACATTTGAAATTTTTTTTCCTGTTTGGTCATTTTTGGAGGAACGGACCCACTTAAACAGTGAGGATCGAATACTTTAAATATTACGATGAAAGATACAGGAAGGTACACAAAAATATAGCGATAAGGGAAAAGAAGAATTAAGGCAGTAACTAAGAGGAGAATGATTGAAAAGAAGAGAAACAATTAGAAGAGAAATTGCGAAGTAAAATTTAAAAACTGCAAAAGAGGCGACAATTTAAATGACGGTCAGCATACACTGCAGAGTAATAATTTACAAAAGATAATTAATTATATGAATGAATGAATGAATGTGTGCGACCAGTGTGGTCAGGGCATGGGCCAGGATTTCTGGGCCCTAGACAATTTAGAAAAACGGGGTCCCCCCACCAATTATGTTCAATGAAAACTTACGTGTTTGTTATATTATTAAACCTTAGGGGTGGGGCCCCTGGACATTTTCCACTTTGTCCTCCCCTGTCCCTAACCCCATGTGTAATGTATGAATTGAAAGTAAAGATCCATCTAGTAGATGCAAAAAGCAAGCAAATGAATTGATACGTCGTGGAAAAGAGCATAATTTAAAACTAATATATATATACAAAAAA
>QLNU02015359.1:25352338-25389530 GCA_006491805.2 Dysdera silvatica | reverse complement strand
GATCAGTGGCGTGGGAAAGAGAGGGTCTCAAGCCCCCACCCCCACCCTTGGACATCAAAATACGTTACTTTCTCCAAGACCGCATCACGTTAAATGATGACACCTACGCGTGTACATCTTTGTGGGCTGTGTACGCTCGACTCTCGAATACCACCTTTTTTTTTTTTTCATCCTAGCCGCCTCGGCGGTTTATTGCTCTGTTTCAGCGTCCTGTATGGGATTACAGCGACGCCTCCAATGGCCACCCTTCCCATCTTCCCCTTGCCCAATTATTAATAATAATAATAATAAGACGGCATCACAATCTTTTTTAAAGCCGCTTGAGCTCCACCTCCATGTAACTATTTATGCTCCTCCTCCCTGTAACAATTTGTGCCCCATCTCCCTGTAACCACTTGTGCCCCATTTCCCTGTAACCACTTGTGCCCCACCTCCCTGTAACCACTTGTGCCCACAAGTTTTTAATTACTATGCTACTATTTATCTGTCCAGAGAGTTAATAAAGGTGAGAAAGTTATGGGTTTATAATGGGAAGTGTTTGTGCCCACAAGTTTTTAATTACTATGCTACTATTTATCTGTCCAGAGAGTTAATAAAGGTGAGAAAGTTATGGGTTTATAATGGGAAGTGTTACAAAGAGATTACAACTTCATATATTCACGTATGTATATATATATATACAAAATTGAATCGAAATGCAGTCATAGTACCCCCCTCTCTCTCCACCACGTACTCCAGTGGATCTGCGGACGTTTTCTTTTTCCATTTTTACAAAATATTGGGAGTTTTGTAAGGATTGAGATTTTCCCGGTTTGGCACCCAAAGCTTATTAATCATTGGAGATAATCAAAAGGCAAAGTGCTCAGTTTATACAGAGGTACAATTATTACTTCCCTTGAGCACTTTATTTTCCAGGAACTCTTTTATTTAAGGAATGATTCCTCAGGTCCCCAGTCCCTTTGAAGAGGGACGCATGTACCTTCGAATAAGGGGACCACTCCTATTTAAGGAACAAAATGCCCGGTCCCATGGGTGTACTTATTGGGAGGTAACAGTGTTTTTGTACATGGGACAGGACCAATGACTAAACGTCAGTTGGACTTTTAAGCAGAGGCCTGTTAATATGCAGCGATACTCCTTGGAAATTAATGGGGTGGTTGTGGCGGCCTTCAACTGTACGGCTACTAGAACCAACACAGCCCAAAGTGCTTTGCAGCCTAGTATAGGTGCAACCACTAGGGCTGAAAGACCACGCCAGCGCATGTCATGGACAATAGATATGAACACCTACATCATGCGCACCTACTATACGATTACAAAGCTGGAAACAGACATGACAAATTACAGACCCACACTTCACGCCAAATTCGCACAACAGTACCCACACCTGGACATCAGTATAGAAAGGATAACAACCCAACGCAGGAACATAATAACCAGAAATCTCTTAGCAGAGCCCATACTACAAAGGTTAAGAGATGAAGTCGCCAATGACCTGGCAAACACTTCAACCAGTGTGGCCAACCCTGAAGCACCAGCTATTGGCGCAAGAGAACCGCTCCAACCAAGCATAGAAGAAGAAGAGAGGAGGGACGTGGAGAAAATGGAAGAAGGTTTCCAATGTGCCCTGGCGGAATATGAAGGCTCGGATGCCGCAACAAGGCCAAGAATACCACGCCAACCGGCATCTTGGAAACTCTGCAAAGCAACCAAGATCCTCAATGAACATACTCTACCACTACACCTACAGAACCACAACTCCCTACAGGAAATACACACCGCCATATACTGTGCAGCAGTAGCGGCATCACGCGCCAATGGGTACGAAGTAAGGAACGAAGGCCGAAGTAACAGAGGAAACAAAGCCCAACCACCATGGCAAGTGAGACTGGAGAAAAGAATAGAAGAGCTCCGCAGCAGCATAGGGCGAATAACCCAGTACATGCAGGGAAATAGGAGTAAGAAATTAGTGAGGAAAGTGAAGATGGCCCTTAAGAGAAATAGGATTCATACAAGACACGAAGAGCCCAATAAACACATCAGCGAATATCTGGATACCCTCAAACAAAAACTGGGTGTATACGCCAGAAGACTCCGAAGATACAAAGACTATACCAACAGAAAACAACAGAACATGCAATTCCAAGCAAACCAGAAGGCCTTCTACAGGAAGCTTCGAGAGACCCCAGCGAACAAAGACAAGTACGAAGCCCCAAAGCCAGCAGAAATAGAGACCTTCTGGAAGACACTATGGTCCAATGAAGTACAGCACAAAAGCGCCCCCTGGATTCAGCAAGAAATGGAGGCTACGAGAGGAATAGAGGAGATGGAGTACACGGGCATCACGATAGAGGAACTCCAGCAGGTAATCCAACGTACGCACAACTGGAAAGCACCCGGTATTGACGGCATACACAACTTCTGGTACAAGAAATTTACCAGCGCCCATGGCCCATTAGCCAAGGAACTTACGGCGATAATTGAAGACCCCAGCAAAATGCCTGAATTCCTCTGCAAGGGAATAACTTACCTCCTACCGAAGGACCAGGATACCAGTAACCCAGCGAAATACCGACCCATTACGTGCCTTAACACCCTGTACAAGATACTCACGGGGTGCATCTCTGAAAAAATAAGCCGGCACAGCGAAAGCAACAACTTAATGACGGAAGAACAAAAGGGATGCCAGAAAGGGACTCTGGGATGTAAAGAGCAGCTTACCATCGACTCAGTTATCCTGGAACAAGCAAGAAAACAAAAGCGAAAACTCAACACCGCATACATAGACTACAAGAAGGCTTTCGACTCTGTTCCGCACTCGTGGCTCCTTGAAATACTCAGCATATACAAAGTGCATCCCTCAATCATCCGATTCCTACAGAGCAGCATGAAACAATGGAGAACCCGGTTACAGCTAAACACGCCAGACAGTAAAATAGAAACGGCCGAGATCCCCATCCGCCGCGGAATCTTTCAAGGAGACGCACTAAGCCCCCAGTGGTTCTGCTTGGCGTTAAACCCCTTGTCAAGGATGCTGAACACAAGTAAATACGGATACATGCTGAAGAAAGACAAGAGAAACCTACATAAAGTCTCCCACCTCATGTACGTAGATGACATCAAGCTATACGCGCCAACAATCACCCAACTCCGACAACTCATCAGTATAACAGAGACATTCTCCAAGGACATAGGAATGGAATTCGGCCTCGATAAGTGCAAAATACAGAAGAATAGCAAAGAAGATTTACCAGGCATCGAACTCGAAGACGGGAGACTACTGAAGACCTTGGACGAGGGCGAAACCTACAAATACCTAGGGATAATGCAAAAACGGCAGCAGGAGCACAAGAAAGTCAAAGTCCAGCTCACGCAAGCATTCCAAGAAAGACTTAGAAGCATTGTGAAGACGAAACTGAGCGGGAAGAACACCACGCAAGCAATTAACGCATATGCGGTACCAGTGCTCACCTACTCCTTCGGGATCATCAAATGGTCCAACACTGAACTAGAACAACTCCAGCGGAAAATGAGAACCATCCAGAGAAGAGCCGGACAACTACACCCTGCAACGGCAATTGAACGGCAAACACTACCCCGGGAAGAAGGAGGACGCGGACAAGCGGACCTCAAAGACTTACATGACAAGCAGATCCAGAGCATGAGGCAATACTTCCAGTTGAAGAGTCCCCGATCGCCACTCATCCAAGCCATAATACAAGCAGATGCAAATTACACGCCACTAAACCTGTGTAGTACCGAAGAGCGTGTCCTGGAAACAGCCAACGAACAGAAACTGAGAACTTGGGCCGGAAAACCATTACATGGCAGGCACTACAATGACCTGCAACAACCACACGTTGACAAAAAGGCATCAAATTCTTGGCTGGCCAAAGGCACTCTCCAGCCAGAGACAGAAGGATTCATGCTAGCCATCCAAGACCAAGTGATCGCAACAAGGAACAATCAGAAATTCATCCAGAGAAAAGACATAGAAAGCGACAAATGCAGACACTGTCATGCGGCATCGGAGACAATCCAACACGTGATGGCAGGATGCAAGATCCTTGCGCAGTCAGACTACAAACATAGACACGATCAAGTAGCGAAAATAGTCCACCAGAAATTGGCAGCGAATGCTGGCTTTCTGACAGAAAAATGCCCGTACTACAAATATGAGCCAGAGACCGTGCATGAGAACGAAACACACAAGCTTTACTGGGATAGAGCAATCATAACAGACAAGACAGTCCCACATAACCGTCCTGACATAACCCTCGTCGATAAATCGAATAAGACCACGTACTTAATCGACATAGCAGTACCCAACACCAATAACATACAGACAACCTACACAACGAAAATCACCAAGTACCAAGATCTCAGACATGAAGTACGAGATATATGGGGTATGGAAAAGATCCTCATCATCCCGTTAGTCATCTCAGCAACAGGGATAGTACCAAAAACGCTTGCGACGAATTTGGAGATACTCAACATTGACCCAAACACCTACATTGAAATACAAAAAGCCACAATCCTAAACACGTGTCACATTGTCAGGAAGTTTCTAGACATGGCACATTAAGAAGTGATGTAAAAAGAGGCTTGGGAACATGGCGCTCTGCCCGTCCCAAAGCCTGTTTCCGCCAAGAATGGGCGAGGAAAACTTTTATATATATATATATATATATATATATATATACAGGGTGTCCCAGAAGATCGTTTCCAAACTTCTAGGGGTTGTAGAGGACACCAAATGAAACATATCGGCCAATGGAACCCATGTCCGAAACGGAACCGGTTTCTCAATAGAGTGAATTTAGTGTATACGTCCACCTCGCGGCTGCGTAACCAATTACATCAATTAAAATATTTTTTTCATACAGAATTTAAGTGATTCACCTAATAACACAGCAGAGACAAAAAATCCGGAATTCCCTTTTCTGATCCGGATCTGTGTACCACATAGTCAGCAATAAGCATAAAAGTGCCTTTTTTAGCACACTGGAAATGAATTGTGAACTGCTAAGTGTATGCAGCAGGTAGAGGACATGAAAATAAACAATTTTTGTTTAGTCACTTTTTCCTAAAATTAGTCGTTTGGCCGCTACAGTGAATTTAGTGTTCGCATCCAGCGCATTCAAGGTTACCACATATGGCAAAATGCGCCATTTAAAGAATTTCCAAAATTATTTAACGCCAACGGACGGCGGCCTGTCTCTGTTTGGCGACTTGGTATTGCCCCCCTAAGTGCTACTTCTCCTGTACACACATATGCACGCAGGAGAAGTAACGCCCCTAGATGATACTTGACCTACATGCATATCTATATAGAGGGAAAGTAGCACGTAGTAGGGACTCGAAAAATCTGTTGCTGGCCCGATGGAAGACTACATAAATAATATTCCATTGCAGTAAACCATACCCCCCTCACCTAACGCCGATCCTGACTGAAATATGTATTATGAATTATACATAGATTGTAATTAATTTATGTCAGTTTATATGTATTTCAATAATATTAAATAACTTCGACATTTTTATCGACACAGCTGAGATTTCTTTGACATTGTCAATATCGTTTGACCCCAGTTCGGTCTAATACAGTATTAGATATGCACTTATCAGTAATTACAACACTTCAACACTTAAAAATTCTACGTTCAGCAGCAGAAGAAGCGTTCGGGCCAGCAGCAGATTTTTCGAGCCCCTACGTGCTACTTTCCCTCTATACAGATATGAATGTAGGACAAGTATCATCTAGGGGCGAAACTTCTCCTGCGTGCATATGTGTGTACAGGGGAAGTAGCACTTAGAGATAATACCAAGTCGCCAAGCAGAGAAAGGCCGCCGTCCGTTGGCGTTAAATAATTTTGGAAATTCTTTAAATGGCGCATTTTGCCATATGTGGTAACCTTGAAAACACTGGATTAGAACACTAAATTCACTGTAGCGGCCAAACGACTAATTTTAAGGAAAAGTGACTAAACAAAAATTGTTTATTTTCATGTCCTTTACTTGCTGCATATACTTGGTAGTTCACAATTCATTTCCAGTGTGCTAAAAAGGGCAGTTTTATGATTATTTCTCACTATGTGGTACGCAGATCTGGATCAGAAAAGTGAATTCCGGATGTTTTTGTCTCTGCTGTATTATTAGACGAATCACTTAAATTCTATGTGGAAAAAATATTTTAAATGATGTAATTGGTTACGCAGCCGCGAGGTGGACGTATACACTAAATTCACTCTATTGCGAAACCGGTTCCGTTTCGGACATGCGTTCCATTGGCCGATACGTTTCATTTGTGTCCTGTTGCAGCCCCCAGAAGTTGGAAACGAACTTCTGGGACACCCTGTATATAATATAAATTACTAAAATATTTTAAAATTAATTATATTCTGGATTTATACTATTTTTAACTAATTTTTGATCAATATTACTTCATTCAGTATTGATCACAAATCTCAATTATTGTAGTCAGAAAAAGCAAACCAATAACAGGGATTTTGTGCGGTCCCTGATGAAGAACAAAATTCTTGGTATTGTTTAATCTTTTACTCCTCTTCACCTTTTACTACTACATGTCAATTTTTATTCTGAGATGTTTCTACTACTTAAATTTACTTGGTTTGACTACCTAGTGTTATATTACTTTTCTACTTTAACTTTGTCTAAATTAATATATGCTTAAGTGTAGTGTATTCATGTATATTACATTAGAAAGTACTACATGTCACAATCATACTACAATTTTGCTATATATATATATATATATATATATAATATAATAATGCATATTATCTCATAAGATACGATAGGATAACTTTAACGATAACATAACTTTATTCAGGAGCAGAATCACACATAGATTACAGGCACTCACTACGTCGTTGAATATAAAATGGTTCACCTAGGATGCAATAGGTAAGATCTATTGTGTTCGACAGGGCCCATGCTGCCGCAGGTGGAGAAATATGTCATTGAATAATATAAATTATATTATGCATGGCATAAAATTTTGCATCTTTTATAGATACTTTATATTCAACACCTTTTATAGGTGATGAACAATGATCGAAACCTTTTTGAATGTTTGGGCTTTGAATATGGAAAATGTATGCATACGTTTTGTTATCGAAAAAGCCAGTTCAGACAAGTTAAGTTAAACAAAACAAAGCCAATTTATTAAATTGCATGCATATGTTAAATTTTATAATTTTATATACATTATATAGATTCAATGTGTGATGATTGCACATTACATGATAAGTTATCGAAATACAGTAGAACCTTGATTATCCGATATAATAAAGAGAATTAATTGACAGGCTTTCGAAGAAGCAAAATTTTTCATAATCCGGAAATTTAATTTTTAACATAAAGGTGCGAAGTAACCATGTGCAGCATTTATCCAAAAGGGTTTTGTGGTTACAACGTGATTTTCTCACACTTTTTCCTCAACGCACTCGGACCAGATGCTCTCAGTTTAATTATTTCCGTGGCACAGTGACAAAACGATTATTAAATTTTCTACCGTATCTCCATCACCGAGCGCGCATTTTGATTCGGAGAAACAAAAGATTTCCAGGAAAAGATACTCATGGCCTCTTATGTGAATGTGTAGAAGAAAGAATATTTATGTAAATGTGTTAAAGAATGACTACTTATGTGAATGTGTGAAAGAATGACTACTTATGTCAGGGGTCTTCAACCTTTTTCAGTCAAGGGCTAATTTTGCTTATTTCCGTAGGCCCGCAGGCTGCACTACGGTATTAACGATATTAGGACTGATCAAAGGTGGCTCAAGAAGTGCACCCCCACCCCCGGATCAAACTTTGTTAATATTTTTTCCTCAAGTCTCCGTATTTGTTTTGCATACCCACTCAATAATATTTTTGTTATGGTGAAAATTCAAAATTCTCTTTTTAAATTAACTAATTAAATTTAAACACCCATGAGCACATAAGTAGACAAACAAACAAAAAAAAAACACACACTCTCTCTCTCACTATTGTATAAATATATGTGTCAATGTCATTAAGTGTTGTGTTTATTTTTTCGAGATTCTGCCGCTCTTGTTTTTTAAATTTTTCAGATGAGATTGTATATTCCATTCATGACGTCCATATCAATTAATGTTCCTCATCTAATGTTCCCCTACGTTCAAGGACAACTACTGTGGCAGAAACTTAATCTCTACAACCCGAGTCCAGTGCAACATCATCATATAACACCATGTAATCATCATCAGAGTGCAACAACAGGACTTTTATCAAAGGGACAATTAAAAATGCAACAGTATAGGTTCTTATAAAAATTGCAGTTTGATTGAATTGTTTAATTGCTTCTATATGTAAAATGTCCATATCATTTTCACATCATATAGTACTTGTAGAATTAATTTCAATTTCAGAAATATTCGTAAGTTAAAATTATATTAATTGAAAGTATTAATGCATTTTGTTGTATAATATTATGCAATTAATTCTGAAAATCCCTATTTACCCTCTTAAACCCTTAAAAGTGTAAGGTTCTTTTTCTTTTTTTTCTCAAGCATGTTACCCTCGTTAATCCCCCCATTCTCACCATTTGCAAGATGCAGCTGGGCCATAAGGCCGTTACAATATAACCTAAACATTCCCCTTATTTCTGCGAAACAGTCCATACCAGCTTGCACCATTTTCTTCTCAACAACTAAACGATACCGTGGGAGCACTGGACCCTTTTTTCGCCTGTGACCTTTCAAGTCATAAAACTGAACTTCTCAGGACCAGTGAACAGAAAAAAAATCAAAACAACTTCAAAGAAATCCCTGGTCGAGGGGAAGTTGTATGACTCACACAGCGTAAATAAGCTAGGCCACCCACAATACTTTTCTGAATCTCTCAACGCTAAAGTTCCTCCCCAGGGACATCTGGCAATCAGAAATCACACCTACAACCAGTTTCTTGGAAATGCCACCAAGAACGTCTCATAAACTCACAGTTTTATGGGCAAAAGCTGTCTAGAAAGACAGCTCGAAGTTTAACGAGAGCCAGGCCAGCTCTCCCCTCTGTGGGGTCAATCTGGCCAATTGAAAATTAGGAAAAATTTTACGTCAGAATTCAATTGGCCAATCACCATCCACGATAATCCTCGATAAGAAGTCGAGCACGAGTGACTGAGCCAGAGAAAGAGAGATCCCGACCCATCTGGCATCAGCGATGTAAACTTAAGGGCCAAAGAGGTGCCTCCTTTGCTAAACTGGGGTGTAAACACTAGATGACAAAACGGATGCAAATATCAAAGTACCATGCCATTGGAAAAGAGATGACATAACTGAAATTAAACTTAAGGGCCAAGATTCCTTTCCCACTGGGGACACCCTCCACACCTAAAGATGAAAAAGGAGTAACATGTAACATTCCTTTCCTTTCATTTAACCTGCAATAATAAGTGCCTCCTTCTCCCCCCTTAAACCTATAATGTAATATGTAATTTTTTTCTGGTCGGTTATATACCCCAGTTTATATGTAATCATGAAATTGATTATTTTAAATGTTATGTTTGTTTTGATGTATAACTTTGTATATCCGGTTTAAATACTGAGTAGATATAATTATGTCATAGGGTAATTGCTGGTATGTTAATAACTCCCAAATGTTATTATTAAGTGGCACTGAGAAACTCCAAAAGATTTAAAAATATATTATGTTGTTTAAATTAATAAAAAACAAGTAATTTCAATCAGTGTTTCATGTTTGTTTTGTTAAAGAACCTGTTTTTTTATTTTGTTTATGTTTAACACAACGCAATGTACCATGTTTTAAGCACAACGCATTTAAAATTTTAGATAAATTCAACTAAATTTAGGTAAAGCCAACCGCTATACGATCACGACGGCCAAATCGCAAATATTATTCTGGTAAAACAAATTTAATGTTATGGAAAATAATTTTAAATAAATAAATGAAATAACTATAAATTAAAAATAACAACAAAGTTGTTATTTTCTATAACATTTTCAGATTCACCTCTTTGTGACTGAATATATATATATATAGAGAGAAACGCTCATGAAAGGTACTTTGACAGTTTTTCTTCACCAGCGCAATCTATATTAACGCATTCACTTGTATAGTGATATGTAGTGATTCACTGCAGAGTTGCACATTCTACAATAACAACGAACTAGCGCTGCGTAAGTAATTGCCTTTTCTTTCAGTTCAAATAAGAAAATTCGTTCAAAAGTGTTTTTACATGCTAATTAGTAATTTGTTTTCGTAGATATACTTAATTAAATAATGTGTTATATTTTGCAAAAAGCCTTCTATTAGTATTTTTAAATTGTGACGGCATTCTAAAAGAAATGAATACTCTAAAGACTTAAAAAGAAGTAGTATTTGCAACTTTAAGAGAAGTTTGCTCTAAGGCAAGTGTAGCTCGTGATTTCAATCTATCCAGACAAATTGTAAGTGTGTGGAATAAAGTTTTCAATAAGAGGGGAACTGTATGTAATAATCCTATGTCCAGACGGCTATGAAAAACATTCAGCAGTACTGATAAAATATTCAGAAGGAAATCCAGCTAATCCCCGTCTAACTGCTGTGCACATAAAAGATGATTTACAGGAAAATTATAAAGTTAAAGTGCAGGTTTCCACCATTAAAAGACGTCTAAATGAAACAAATTTAAATGGCTGCCGGCCAAGCAAGGAGCCTTTTATATCTAAAAAGAATAGAAAGGCTCGACTTAGTTTCTCCCAAAAATATCGAAACTGGACTTTTAAGAACTGGTCGTATGTCCTCTGGAGCGACAAAAGCAAGTTTAATCTTTTTTAATCTGATGGAATTCAGTATGTTCGGCGCCTTTTAAACAAAAGAAGCGCTGTCAAATATTAAGCTCCAACCAACAAGCATGGTGGAAGAAGTGTTATGGTATGGGGGTGTTTCTACCGCTATTGGGTGACCTCTAGTTTGTGTTAATGGAAACATGGATCGCTTCAAATATTGTGATATACTTAAAAATCATATGCTACCCCATACCTGGAGGAAAATTCACGCTCGTTGGATTTCCCAACATAACAATGACCCAAAACATCTCAACATGTAAAAAGCTTTTTGAAGCAGAAATAAATGCAAGTGTTTGATTGATTTTGTCAAAGCCCAGATTTAAACCCAATCGAGCACATGTGGTCAGAACTAGACAAACGTGTCAGACGCCAAAACTACACAAATAAGGATACCTTTTTTGATGCACTATGCCGTGAAAGAAGAAACATTCCTCAAGAGCGCATTGTACATTTAATCGATACAATATCGAAAAGATGCACGGCTGTTATTGATTCCAGTGGCTATCCAACCAAATATTAAACACAAGAGTGTTTTTTACTTTTAAGTTATCAGTCAAAACAAGACTGAACTATAAAAATAACGTTTGTTAAAATACTTATGATCCAAGAGATTAAGATCAAGTATAATTTCTATTATTATAATCTCAGGCGAAATAAGTTTGTTTTATATATTTTTAAATATATATTCATTTACTATTAAGGTACTTTGTATTCAGTTAGAATAAAACATAGAGGAAATAAAATAATTGAACAAAACCTCTTGTCAAAATACTTATGAGCACTGTTGTATACATTATAACGTAAAATACTTCTGGAAGCAAAAAAAAAATGTACAATACTTTTAGTTATTAATATATAAAGCCAAATCAAACCTTATAGCGAGGTTTTTGCCACCGCTTATTTTTAATAATCCTGTTAATATCAGGTCTTATTTTTGATATTGAAACCCTAGGAGTGTTTCTAAGGTGGATGTCAGTTATTCTGGGCCTTTGATTTTTATCAACTTCACTTTTGAAAACAGCGATTTTCAGACGCATCCACGTACACAGGGATGTTGGGTTAATAGGTGTTGTAATTCCCACTGCAATAAAATTTTGTATATATACATATGGATATATTGAGTTGTAGCTCTGTAACCCCCACAATTGTAAGTCTGTAACCCCACTGTCAACTTTCTATGTTAGCTTATGCGCAGTTGTAAATGCTTCAGAATAGTAACATTTTCAAAGAATGCAGTCAAATGGTTAGGAAGATGTTCTTATCAACATATTCAAAATAGAATTTGACGAGTTTTAAATTGATTTTTTTTTTAAATCACTGTTGCACTGCAAATGAATAAAACTAAACCTGATTCCCATATACGCTAGAAAACTAAAGTAAAACATGACTTAGGGAAAAATAGAGTGTTACTTTAGTTCTATAGTGTTTTAAGATATTTATTACGAAATGTGAAAATGACAACAGAATAAAATATATAGATTTCAGACTCAGAGGGAGCAGGGATGTTATTTTTGTGTGAAACAATTTGTATTTTTTCGTGAGCCAGCGGGCCACATAAAACATGTCGGAGGGCCGCATGAGGCCCCTGGCCGCGAGTTGAAGACCCCTGGATTATATGAACTAACCAATGGGAACAAATACATTCAATGACAAAGCTTTATGAATAAAATAATGAATTTGGCATTTAAAGCCGGACCGGGAAAAATCGCTCGCCGAATTGAATTATTCGAACTGAATTGAATCAATCGAACTTGAATGATTCTTCATATCATTGGGATGATTCACACTTTGAATGATGTTTCGCAAAACTGAGTGATAGAATCATTCTGTGATTTTTTTCATTGAGAGAGTGTGTTCACCTCTGATGAAAATATCTGTAGAAATCTAACCTAAGGTACTCACAAATTAAGGTGTAGGTGGAAGAAGGCTGAACAGTAAATTTTATTAACACCTAAGATAAACGAAATGTGAGAATTCAAAAATGTTTATATTGTCGCTTAAAATTTTAATATTTATGTAAATTTATTTAATAATGGCTAAGTGTAAAACTATACAATTCTTTAAGAAAATTCACGTGGAAAATTAAATAATTTTTATTCCAATTAATAATATTAATAACTTTATTTCCTTGAAAAAGAACATTTGAAATTTTTTTTCCTGTTTGGTCATTTTTGGAGGAACGGACCCACTTAAACAGTGAGGATCGAATACTTTAAATATTACGATGAAAGATACAGGAAGGTACACAAAAATATAGCGATAAGGGAAAAGAAGAATTAAGGCAGTAACTAAGAGGAGAATGATTGAAAAGAAGAGAAACAATTAGAAGAGAAATTGCGAAGTAAAATTTAAAAACTGCAAAAGAGGCGACAATTTAAATGACGGTCAGCATACACTGCAGAGTAATAATTTACAAAAGATAATTAATTATATGAATGAATGAATGAATGTGTGCGACCAGTGTGGTCAGGGCATGGGCCAGGATTTCTGGGCCCTAGACAATTTAGAAAAACGGGGTCCCCCCACCAATTATGTTCAATGAAAACTTACGTGTTTGTTATATTATTAAACCTTAGGGGTGGGGCCCCTGGACATTTTCCACTTTGTCCTCCCCTGTCCCTAACCCCATGTGTAATGTATGAATTGAAAGTAAAGATCCATCTAGTAGATGCAAAAAGCAAGCAAATGAATTGATACGTCGTGGAAAAGAGCATAATTTAAAACTAATATATATATACAAAAAAATGAAAACTTTGTACGGTCATGCATTGCTAAGGAGGAAAATGATGACGAAAGTGATGGCAATTTCACGATCAATAGGAAGATGTAAAACTAAGTTTCAAAAGTTTTGTATGACGTAGAATTTTTGTTGGGTCGATATATTAGCATCGCTCGACCCCATTTGGAGTCCTTTTCTGATTGGCTATCAGAATTCATTGAGAAAGGCAGTGACCCATATTCGTATTCAATGCTGTTTACATTTCCATTCATGGGATGCGTAAATACGATCACTAACCGTAACAACACTCCCACGCAGAGTTGCACCCCCATTGCGACGCCATAATATAGAGTGTCATTGAACAATGGACTAAGAATTTGTTACGGTTTTCACGTTATAGATACTACCTGAGATATCGCTTCAAAGGCAGCTGTATTCTACTGATTTGTGCGATGTATCTTTTACGGACCCCCATGTTTGACCTAATGGCTCTGCCCTCATCTGTTTTATGTCTTTTTCAACAGTCTTCGCTTTCATTCAAACTCCTCTTATAGTAAAAACTCTCGTATAGTAAATGCTTATTAAACGCAACAGAGCTAAAGCGTTTAATAGAGATTTTGTAACATTTGCCGTTTGATTTCTTCAAGAAAAAATTTTATGTATTCTAAAGTTTAATCACTTCTAAAATAATAGTAAATGTCTGAATGACAACGGGGTATTTGGACTTTTGGAAACTTTAGAATACCACTTCTAAGGATTTAAAGTTGATTGTAACGCGTATTTTATTTTAAATAAATTGTTTTTTTTTTGCTTACTTAGATATTGAGGTGTACCTCAGATATATTTCGGTTCAAGTCTATGGCAATAAAACGAGTCATTCAAATGTTTTTGGTTTCTAGGGCATTTAAAAGCTCTGTTTACATTATATTGTAATCTAGTCAGTGTGCTGTAGCGTAATTGATCAATTAATCAATTTATTTGTCGATTGTCAAAATTAGCGAAAGTGTCATGAAGTCCTGGAAAAATGGCTTCGATTGATCTCCTCGACGCGAGGTTGCCGCAAACCTTCAATTTTTAAACAAATGCAATACTTACAGTATGTTTGCACTTGTTTACTTTCTGTCTTCTCTACTTTTCTGATGAAAAGTTCACAGGCAAGATAAAACGTCCTACAGTGTGTGACAGACGTATCTAAAATTTTACGTTTTCTTGTGCAAATTAAGATTTGATGCTATTTAAAAATAAATACAATTAAACATTATTTAACAAGTTAAATTATTTTTAATGAATATTCAAACATCTTTTAATTTGATAGAAAATTTTCTCATGAGAAAAATATATCCAATCAGTGGATAACTTCTTTAATTTTTTCAGCAGAATTTCTACGCTTACTGATCAGAAATGGACTCACAATGATGGTGAGAGACTTAGTTATCGATTATAATCAGAGTCATTTATTGATTATAATCAGAGTCATTTATTGATTATAATCAGAGTCATTTATTGATTATAATCAGAATCATTAATTAATCAGAATCAGATTCATTTATTGACCAGAGTCCGATTCATTTATTGATCTGAGTCAGACCGATATATTGATCAGAATCAGATCGATTAATTTATTTATCAGAATCAGGTTCATTTATTGATCAGAATCAGATTTATTTATTGATCAGAATCAGATTTATTTATTGATAGGAATCAGATTCATTTATTGATCAAAATCAGATTAATTTATAAAAAAATGGTATATTTATTAGTTTGAGATTGGCGTATTTATTTATCATATTTTTTAAAGATTATCTCATTTATTCGTTAGAAATTGGTACATTTATTCACAAAAAGTTAATCCACTTATTTAGCAGAAATTCCTAAATCCCTTCATCAAAAATTAACATCTCTTAATAGGAATATTAACGTATGTGTTGATAAAAAGTTAGCAATTTGTATAAAACTTTACAAGCAACTAAGGTTCAAATCTATTCAATGATAAAAAATAAATGATTATTAAATGCGATTTTTTCATTAAATAATTCCGTTCCTAACAGATTAGCCACCATGTAAAAAAATATTCCGAGCATTATGACGAAAAGGATTAAATTAAAACAAAAATGAAATCTCAAGCTTTAACACAAAATTTAATTAAGTTTAAATAAAAATACATGTTGTGGGTTAACAACCCCCTGAAGAAAAACGAAAACCTAGCAGAAAAGAGAGCATACATTTTCTTAATCCATCATTACTTTTATTTTGTTAAATACTCTTTTTTCTTATGTTTTCAACATGGCGGAAAATGTATAATGAACTGATAGTACAAACTCAACATTTATTTTGCCGACAAGATATTGGTACGATGTACGGACCAGGTGGAAGAAGGCGAGCATGGCGTGCCAGAGGCGTACGCGTCGTCTATTTTTTATTTCCCGAAGGGGATGTCTTCTTCGGGAGGGCAAGAAATTGCCCTCGGGATCGGCAGGTGGGGACCCCGTGCGCGTGCTCAGTGAAAACCGCCACGCGCCTCGTTCTTCGCACTAACATGGTATCAACCATTAAGTGGACATTTTATTTTTGAAGAATTTTTCGGAGACGCATGGCCAATCAAATACGTATTTCTTGTTCCAGCATTTGTTATCTCTTCCTCATCGTATGCAAAGGGGGAATGACTGCGGTAAACTTGCGACATTTCTTTAGAAAAGCAAAAATCCTGTGACAAGTCACGTGCAGGTAGCCACCTGGTGTACTGTCATCTTCTGCGATAAGTTAAAAAATAAGGGCATCGATGGACTATTAACCATTTTTGCATCTAATATTGCAATCGTTATATTAATTTGAATATTTACCACTTTTTCCTTTGAAAGCTTTCTTGGAATGAGGCGACCACGGAAACATCGTACAATTTATTATAATTTGATATTCCCTTTTAAAAAATTTGCTTGAGCGAATATTTTTTATATCATATTAAAATAATTTTGTTTTCAAATATGATAAGATAAAGATCAAATAGATTTTTTATCCATTATAATAGGAATACCGCACAGGAGATTTGAAGATATGTGGAGTTTATAGTCTCATTTTTGTTTCATAGTGTTTATATTTTTCGTTCATTGAAACCTTTCGAGTTTTAAATTTTGGAACGTATATGTTTTCTATGGTATTCAGTTTTTAACATAATTTATTTTATTTGTTTTACAGCTTCTCAGTAGTACGCCCATTTTATTCGAATATTTTTCCCATCTCACAATTTTATTCGGTTAAACTGAAGAAAGATATGTTTGTTCCATAATTCCAGCGGTTTATTTGAATTCTTATGATGTATTATACAATATTACAAAAAGTTAATAATTTCGACACCTATGTTTGAGTTTAAATTAGATTTTCTTTCGGTATAGACGAAAATAAAGAGACATAGTTCCCGACCTAGAGTCTAACTGGGGTTCCTCAGTTGAGCCCGGAGGGGTTTTTCAGTTGAGCCCGGAGGGTTTCCTCAGTTGAGCCCAAAGTGCCATAACCCCTAGACCATCGAGGAGAGGAACGACGCTCTTTTTCTCCGTATATATGGTTGTAAGAAAATTATTAACTATAATAAATTCCCCAATAAAAATCACAAAAACTCGCCCTGGTGTCTTTGTGTGTTGACCATTATGTTAATACTAAAAAGGTTAATAATATCTTACGGCATAGCAAAAATTTTCCGCTTACTAGTTTTTGAGGGCTGATTTTTTTTTTTCACTTTGAACTTTTGAACATTTTTGCAAACTTCTTCCAGTTTTAGAATTTAAATTAAACCATTCTGCTTGTTACAGCAGCAGCTCTTGTCACATATTTAGAAATGAAAATAAGCCGACTATTCTTCTTGTATCCACATATTTCCCTTGCTGAAAATAGTATGATACTAAGTAAATTGTCTTCGTCGTTCAATTCAGACTTTGCATAATTTCTACTTTTTAGAGTTTGTAATTGTAAAAAATGTTCTCGATTTTTTGGTTTTATATGATAAAGGTAGTGTTTAACATGTTGTGAGCTTTTCGTCTTACAGGCTTCGTAGGCTGTTGCCACTGAGATAGCCTGGCAACAGGACTTTTACAATTACAGTTTTATAAATTGGCAACAGTACAAACATCCTTGTCACGTTTTCTACTGTAAATTATTTAACTTTATATATTTGACAACAATATATATATAATTGTATTCTGAATGCTGAAAAAGACATATCCCTGCGGTTTACCATCAACTTGTACACACGTATTATCGGAGGTTCCGTCAAAAAATATGCACTAAATTCTGTCGACGTTATATTCAAATTATTTGTCCTCTGACATTTTCATTAATTATTCTAAACATTTAACGGTCAAGAAATATGGTTTTAAATCGGGTAGATGTGACTTGCATTTATTTACAACTTCAAATCTTATTAACCACAAATATCTTTTGTTTTTGTAGTGAGTCAGTCGAATTTCTATAAAACAAGGACAGCAAAATTCATGATGAACTAAATGAAATATTTAAATCTGGGATGACTGAAAGATCAAATCAACCCTTTACCTTCTAACAAATGAATGCAAGAATCGTGCTATCGGTGATTTACATGCATACTTGATTGACTTTGGTATGTTTAAACATCAACATAATATTCTAAAATGAAAATTTTAATATGTGCTGGAATATTTATATTATGGAATGAATTCTGAAAACTGTCTATTTCATAAATTTGTCCTACATGTGCGCCGTAGTTTTTTCAAACGAGATCCCAAAAATTCCGTTGATAGCACTAGCATATATTGTTCCTTAGTACATGGAAATATTCTTCAATCAGCCTAAATTAAGCCTAAACTTTTAAATAAAACAACAAATCTTAACAGAAATCCAACTAGAACTATAAAATACTCTACCCTTAATTCTTATATAATATCTATACGATGGCACCACAATTTTGGAACAGAATTTCGTGACAAACTGTGGCTTTATATTTTTTCTAATGCGAAAGCCGCAGTTCCATAATTCTGGAACAGAATCTCGTTAAAAGCTGCGGCTTCATATTTTATTCTAATTCTAAAGCCGCAGCTCCACAATTCTTGAACAGAATTTCATAAAAAGTTGCGGCTTTATATTCTGTTCCAAGTCTAAAGCCACAGTTACACAATTCTGGAGCAAAATCTCGTAATAAGCTGCAGCTTTATATTCTCTTACAATTCTAATATAAAGCTTAAAATGTAAAAGCTAGTATATTCGTCTTTTGAACTTATTGGTTATAATGCTTACAACATGTGTGCTGCATAATATACATATAACAATGAATTGAATAAAATTATTATTATTATAATTATAATGCTAATATGTAAGAAACAAATTTTTTGTATCAGTATGCAACTCGGTAACTCAATAATATATGCGATGTACAGTTAAAATATCGATTTATTAATATTTGAAATTATAGGATAAACATGTCTGTTTATACTCGTGTTAAGTAAACAAAAATTCATATAATAGTCATCGATACGGTTAGATATCGATGACGAAAATCATTTTTCGATATTATTAAATCTCATATTATAAGTAGAAAAGCCCAAGTATAGTGGAACCTGGTAAAGTGACCACTTTGGTAAAGCGTCCACCTGAATGATGTGACCACTTTTTTTATAAGGGAGAACTGATAGGGACTTGGTTATGCTTATACCAAAGTCCGTCGTATATAGTGACCATTGCAGTCCAGTCCCAAAGGTGGCCACTTTAGGCAGGTTCTACTGTATTTTATTTTGCTGTGAGTTCATCTCGCATGTTTTCGAAGGACATGAATATTTAGATGCATAATCAAATAGCTATAGTTAAATTTAAAAAAAAAACATACTTTTTTTGAGTTGTAAACTTATTTTCTGTGACTTCCACTGCATTCTCTTATATATATTTATCCGTTGCATTTTCTCAATATTTGTCCACTATATTTTCTCAATGTTTAGCCGTTGTATTTTGACAATATGTGTCCATTATATTTTCGCAACATTTGTACACAGTATTTTTTTAATATTTGTCCACTGTGCTTTTTTTAATAATTGCCCTTTGCATAATTTAACTGTTTACTTATGTTCTCATTTTTTGTCCATCGTGACTTTGTAATATTTTTTATTAATACCTTCTCAATATTTGTCCATTATATCTTCGTAACGATTTCCACATACTTTGTCTTTCTCTTTATGTTTTTCTCTCTCAAATATTTGTTTATGTTGTCGTTACAATTTCAACGTAAAGTTTCTCTAAGTCAGTAGTTCTCGAACTCTTCATCCTCGTGGAACCATTCCTTACCACATACCCAGTTACGGAACCTTTCCTTAAATAATATTCAAGGATGATTTAATGATCCATTATTTATCACCGTTTATGCATAAACGTAAAAATAAACAATAAATAAATATAACCAGATACGTAATACACTTCTATAGTTTCTGTAGATTGGTTACAGGCAATGAGCTCTAAAGGTCTGTTGTGAAGAAAATTTGCACAATTTACGTATTTTCTTGAAAATTTCGGCGATATTTTCCAAATACTCGCGGAATCAAACTTAAAACAAGTCAAATAGAATCATGTTCTGTGGACAAAAGAGGACCACCTACTACAACAAAAAGTAAGAAATACAGATCAAATTAGCAAAAGCGTTAAACGAAGACCAAAGTTAATAACAAAAGCGAAGGCCCTAAAGGATGTGGCTGATTTTGGTTTCGCACTCAGAGTTGCCTAAAAAATTATGCTCGGGAAACAACAAGAACACTGGTAACATGTTGCTGATCCAGAAGAGGAAGAGGAAAAGAGAAAAAATTATGCATTTTTATCTAAATATTAACAATTTAAAATCGATTAAAGAAAATTGTCATCGATTCTGAAGAAGCTTCTTCAGATCAAATTTGTTGCGTCGTATATGCCCAACATTTCATTGGTGTTAGTTACATAACATTTCATTCATGCTCAGCAGGAGGACGAGGAGGAAGAAGAAGAAGAAGAAGAAGAAGAAGACAACGACCTTGATTAATTGAAGAGCAATGCGAAGAATGATAATTAATGATAAGCGTCAATTATGAAGTACAGACTTATCTATTTCCTTGGGAAGTGAAATAAACTACGTCAATTACATTAATCGCATCTATAGATTCACATTTATTTAATACAGTCACTCACATTTTATGGTGTCCCCTTAAGCTACATTTACATTGTAAATAAGGAGCGATTTCGGCAGAAATATGACATCTCAAAATGATTTATACACAATTAACCTTCTAAGAATATATGTGGGACGATCAAAGGCAAAGCGGAATGAAATTATCCACGAATGTCTCATTAAAACATCAACACTTGAATTACTACATGGACGGGTATGTTGACCGACGGGTTAAGCATCAACGAGGAATGAAATTTCGGGCGTAATTTCTCACTGTAAAAAATTTTGTTGATGGTTTGTAGAATTTGGAGTGGACTAAAGTAAAGTACAACAAAACCGTTACCCAGAACCCATCCTTCAAGGGGACTGCCAAATATAATAATAATAATAATAATGTTTATTTGTCACAAGGGTTACATATTACATACAGTCTTGAATTTCAATTTAAGTATAATAAATTTCACACAGTTTAGAACAGACAATACAATTTGCATTTCCCCGTGATGGGTCCCCAGTTTAAATTATAAAATTTAACCGGTTGAGGACCCTATTAATCCGCTGGCGCACAAACTCCGTTTAATAAGTATACAATTAATTTCTTTTTAAACAATTTTATATTGTTAAGATTATTTGGTAATTCATTCCAAAGCTTTATTCCCATATATTCAATTCCTTTCTGTACATTTCCGTTCTAATCTCTCGTAGCTTAATTTGGTTGCTTCTTCTTAAATTTCTGTTGTTTTCGTGATACTGGATATCAATATTATCCAAAATGTTTTCCTTCTATTATCCTTTCCTACATTAGTTCTAGCGTACAATATTCATTGATTTTATCAATTGGTAATATACCATATTTTACAAATAATGTAATGTAACTTAAGCTGGTGTTTCGTTCGATGGTTTTTAAAAATTTATTCTGTACGGATTTAATTACCTTCATGTTGTTCTTATTCAAATTTTCCTATATACAATTGCAATAAATCAGGTGACTATATAGAAAAAGATAGTACAGACTCAGTAACACATTCTTAAGAACTGCACGTGACAATTTCTTTATAATTCTTGTTCCCGAACTGATTTTTTTTTTTTTTTTCAATTTGTTTATTGCAGTTTAAATCGTTCGTTAATGTTACTCCTAAGGAATCAATTTCTTTGACAATTTCAACTTCTTTTCCATTAATATAAATTCTATCTATATCCCTCAATTTACCAATTTTTTTGTTCCTCGTTTTAAAATTAATATTTTTATTTTAGTGTCATTTATTTTCATGTGATTACTTCTAAACCAAAGTTCATATTTTCCAATACAAAAAATTATTTCTTTTTTCAGCAAAACATCAGCTTACAATTTCCAAAGAAGGGTATGGAAAAAATTTTTTTGTCCAGCGCTGATGTTAGCTAACGTTGTTGTAGTCTCATCTGTAAGATAAATGTTTATATATAATTCATGGGGACAGAGATAAAAGGGATAGTCAAAATTTTCAATGATCATTTATTATGAAGGATGAAGAATCTTTCTGCGCATGTGCGTGGTCCACGCACATGCGCAGAAAGATTCTTCACACACACAACACATTCTTCAATATATACAATAAACGCTTTTGCTCCTCGGAAAAGTAAAGGTTTAATATGTAACCAAATGAGCGACACGCTGAGCAATAGCATATTTGAAAAAAAAAAAAAAAAAATACAGACTGCCGCAGTTATATAAATTAGCACATCAATGATGCGTTATTGACAACCATTTCGGCTGAGAGCCTTCTGCTATCGTCAGAACGGAGCCACAAATTGATCTATTGTCACTTCTGGTCAGTTTTTGATTTGTTTTTACGACGGCAGACAGCTTTCTGCCGAAATATTTGTCAAAAAACGCTTCATCTATCTACCAATGTATGCAACTGTCACATTTTGCGCTCGCTTTGTTTAAATCTTTAACAATCGAAAGAACTTGAGAAATTCCAAATGTAGTTATTGACCCAACCGAGTAAGATGTAAAGAAAATAGCTAACTTAAAATAAGAATTTGACTCCTCTTAAAGGAAAAAAAGCAAAACTCTTCAAAGTGCAAAAGAGAATGGTAAGGCGTACTGGATTTCTTGTGAAGAAAAATTCTTTACAGAGATTTTTCGAAATTTTATTATTTCAAAGTTTCATTCCTTGCAACAATTAATACTCACTTTAGTAATATCTATAGAGTAATTGAAGCACAAATGGTTGCATTTCAAACCGCTTCAACACAGTGGTCAAAGAAGTCTATGAAAGCAGCTTAAGTTGAAGAAAGCGGCAAAGTGAGAAACATCAGGAAGTTAAAATAAAGGAATGATAGAGTCAGTCCATTAAATTTCAGCAGTAGTTTTTACAGCACAAATTATTTCACATTCAATTTCCTACATTGCGATAATTGGATCTAAAAGTACCCTCAAAGCAGTAAATGCAACGTTCAAAAGTATTTTCTTTCGGTCGAATCTTCCCTATTATACCATGTTTGTATATTAAAAGAAATGAAAAATTCATTAAAATATTTCAGCGTTTTTTGAAGTTAGGCGCATTTGCTTGAATTTTTCTTTTATAGGCTTCTGAAGAAAACACCCAAGGTGTTGGGAAAAACATTAAAAATATACAAATGCAAATGTGAGACATGCACCTGATTATTAATTATATAGTTATATAACGGTCTTGATATTGAGGACAATAGTGTTTAACTGTAAGAGATATAGCATTATATTAAGGACTATAGGGTATTAACTGTCAAAGATATGGAGTATTAACTGTCAAAGATATGGAGTATTAACTGTCAAAGATATGGAGTATTAACTGTCAAAGATATGGAGTATTAAATATGAGAAGAAAAACACACCGAATCTATCATAGATAAAGCACAAACAAATTTGAAATATGCACCGTAATGACTTATAAGCAGGGACGTAGCTTGAAGCCCTTTACTCGGAAATTTACAGGGCAGACTTAGAATTAGTTACTGTTTTGATGTATTTTACTGTTATTTTTAAAAAATATAATACCAAATATCTGCAATATAGACACGAAATGTTTCAACGACGTTAATTAATTTTTAGTCCTGTAAGCTTGGGGAAATTCCGAAAGGTATTAAACAATACCTGCAGAATATATAATCAATGTTCAAAATGGTATATATTGAAACTTATTTTTAACAATGAAATCAAACCTATTTAAATTTAATAAAACCTATATAACTTCGAAAACAATTTTTGTTGTCATAAGCAAAAACTTAAATATTACTGAGAAAAAATTAAAACGACCAACAATTTTAAAACAATCACAAAATTTAAAACAAAACTTTAAATCATTTACTTAAAAAAATAAATCCAAATATGTATATATTTTTCAGGGGGCTGACTATATCTTCAGAGGGGGTCAGCCCTTTTCTGGCTCCAGTCTGGCTACGGCCCTGATCATAAGCAATATGTATTGAAAGAAATGATAACACTTAAAAGTTATAAATAAAATAAATAAATTGATGTATTGAAATTTCAAATGAAAATAGTTAATCTTTATTTTATTTTCAGGAAAACCATGGATTTTATACCAAGGTTGTATACAATGAAAGCCACAAGGATATTGCAGACACATACGGGCACTGTAGATACTTAATGTCAATGAAAAATAACATCAATCAACCGAAGAAAGTCGTTGAACTCTACAAGGTATATTGGGAATGTTATCAGACACAAAAAAAAAAAAAGAATGCCACCATGCTTTTCGTGTAGTGTTTCCAGACAAGATATAGTGTAAAAGGTTCGTGATAAAAATGTAAGACAACTCCAAAAAATATGAAGAACGGATATTATTTTACTGTGAAAGTGACTATTAGTCCATATTAACCTCAGCTTTATATCTGCCAAAAATTAACCATAGTTAAACAGCTTAAAAGATGCAAAATTTGTGTAATTGGCTACGAACGATTCAGGTTTTAAGAAGTACTTTCCACAATTTCTGCTTCTGCCGAAGATTCCTTAAAAGGCATCTTAGTATCTTCTTAAAGTGCCCATAAAATGTATCCTAGTAGCTTCCTACAATTTCCATAAAAGGGGTATCCTAATAACTTCTTACCATTTCCCTAAAAGGTATGCTAGTAGCTTCTTACTTACCGTTTCCATAAAAGGCATACTAGTAGCTTCTTACGATTTCATCAATGAAAGGGAGGTGTATTGCGTATTGCATAAAAGATAAAACTGCGTTATGCTATAATTTGCGTATCCAAGTGGTCCGGTGATTGCGTTGGTCGTCTTTAGATCTCCTGGATTGGTGGTCGACTCGCTGATAAGCCTGGTTGGTTGTAAACGTATGGTGGGATCGTATCAGTGGCTAATTATGACAAAAGACTGACAATTATCTGTCTATATCTGGTAGTTACGAAAGGTGTCAGACAGTAAATGGTCAGGAAAATCAAAAAAGTAGGCATTTTAATTTTTTTTTTCAATTTATCCTAACAATTAATTATTTCACTAAATTCACCTGGGTGCAATTAAATGGAGTTGAGGGTGAGTTGTGGAGATTCCTCACGCGCTATCTGTGGGACTGTCTTTGGACAGTCAACAATTATAAGTTATATTCGCTGTTGAGACAAATACATGTGTACTTATATGTATGGAGACATGGGCGTCCATATTGGGGGCAGATGGGGCTCGAGACCCCCCCAGCCATTTAAAAATTTTATTTGCCGTAACCTGCTATGCATTTACTTTCAAAAGTTTTATAGTCACATTTTAAAATAAGGTACTTTTTAGCTCATTACTAATTGTCAAGCAGTATCAATTATTTTTGTAGCATTTTAGTATCTTGTACATTCACTAAAATTCTCGACAGCTTTGAGAAGGAGGTAATAATTTTTCTCAGCTTCTCCTTAGAAATATTGTTAATTTTTCTCAGCCTCCTGTAGAAGTAATCGTATGAGCGCCTATGTAGAGATATTCTATAATTGATTGTACTATTGAGTGCATCTATTAATTACTTTTCCAAATAGTTGTAGGAAAAGGAAGAACAATTTATTAAGGAGTTTATTTTGTGGTTTAGCACGTTTAAATATTATCATTGTTATTATTATGGTAACTCACATATATTTGTTATTAAAATTTTTTCTTCTTCTTCTTTCAAAATTATTTAATATTAATTATGGAACAAATAAATAGAAACAATTGTAAGTAGAAGAGACATCAAAAATATTTCCAAATACAATTTATATATTATTATTATTATTAATAATTATTAAAATTACAAAAATTTATATTAAAAAATACAATTAAATATAATAATAGATTATTTATGAGAGAAAATTGCCGTATTTATGATAAAAGACATGATGAGATACTACAATCATTAATCATAGCTAGAGCCCTAAAATTTCTGCAAAATGCCATAATTGCCTTTTTTGCGTAGATCTTTAACAATTTTTTATAAAATGTCTTTTTTTTGGACTTTTCTTTCTATAAATGCCTGTTTAGGCAATGTTTTTGTATTTTTATATGCTTTTTAATATCCTTATATATAATACAGCAAACCCTTCTTACCAGTCACCCCCTTCAGGTACTGACTCTTCGTTTTTACAGTCAGATAAAAATTCTTGGGGAAAAAATCCCGCAACCGTTTCTCACAAAATGAGGAATTTGGATGTCGGCAGTCTTATATTATTGTTTAAATTTTGACAAATTTGTTAAATTGTCAAAAGCTTTTGGGACCAAAAAAGAAGAAAAAGTAGATGTAAATGGAAGCAAAAATCTACTTGACAGCTCTAAAGTGAAAAATGCATTGCTGTGATTTCAATATCGTATTTTGGAAAGCTTCCAGGATCTCTGGAATCTATAAAAATAACCATCCTCTCGTTAAAATCATTAGCGGTTATAGGCGATATTCCATAAGATTTTATTTCTGTCCCTGGTGTAAAGCTGGTGGAATCAGAAAGCAAAATGCAGAAACATAAATTCTGTCAATTCAGATTTCTAAAGATATAAGAAAAGTTCTTTATGGAGCCACCTACAGTAAAGTTGTCCCTATCTCCTAGCATGGCACTTTGCTTTATTCAGATACGCGTTCGTAACCTCAGCTGAAGTAGAAAGATCCTTTATACAATTTAAGATGTTATTAACTGATAGGCGTTAAAATTTCACATTTTGACATTTGAAAAGGCATGAAGTAGCTAATAAAAGAATGGGTCATTCGAATATCAATATTTAAAATATTTTTATATTTCAAATATTGAAAATTGTTTTTGTGGTAATAAATAGTTAAATCCTCTTTTTTTTCTTCAATAGTGTAAACTTCTTTTATTTTAATATTAGGACAGTAGAGGGAATATGTACGAAAGAATTTTATAGCCAACCTTATATTCATTTCTGGAGTGTTTAACTTAATTTTTAACGATCACATGTTTTCATCACTTTACACGCCTATTAGATAATTTTATTTGCCTTTTATAATGCCTATTTTAAATTTTTAAATGCTTCAACTTTCGGTCCCTAGTTGTAAGGAACCTGGTTTATAACAAAAGTATGTGCAAAGAGATTTAACACCGATTTGAAAATCTTTAAGCAATATGAAAATACATCAGGAAGGAAAGAAGGTGCTCCTGTCCTTTTAAGAATAACCTCACAATTTGATCTTCCTGAATCCCACTGGCGAGCCTGATTTATATAAAAAAAATAAATAATTAGTGCGATTTACTGCGTTTAAAGTTCAAAATTTTAATATTTTATTAGCAATTATTTTGCCGATTCTTTAGGAATAATTTTACGAGTGTTTAATTATTCACAAATTCTTGCAACGTTGTAGCCTGTTTGCATAGGCAAACCGAGATTGAAAACAGAATGTCAAAGGAGTTGAGGAAATTCAAACTTAAACTGGAACTTGCCTAAAGTTTATATAAAATTAAAACATATTATCAGTTTGCTAAAATCGGACTAAGATACAAGTTAGGTTAGGGAAAACCAATTTTGCAATTGAAAATGGCTACCATCTTTACCATCCCAAAGTTAGCTCAATTGTAGATCGACAAAAGCTTCAACCAGGATGTAACAGTAAGAAACGGAAATGAGCTTGGGATATACAGCTTAATTCAATACTCTTTTTTCCGTCATCCAGAGATACGGGGGATCTATCCTCGTCGTACGTGATACCCAAATCAGAATCTTGACTTGGGCAAGCTTATAGTCCAGCTGCTAAATTGGCACGCGACCACGAGCCCGCAGAACTGGTTCGGAACAGTTACTTATACGCACATTGCTATCCAAGGCGACGTCTAACCAATGCAAAAAACAGTCGCTCCAGCTGCCTTTTTTTTGCAAAAATCAAATCACGTCCGAATACATTGATAGTCTAGACGTGCGTTGTTGCTCCAAAGAAACTACGGATTAGAATAAGGACGATTAAAGGTTCAGAAAGACGAAGAACAATTAAAAAATAAGTAAAAAGGCTCGACTAGAGGTATGGCCTTTCCCCACCTCAGCCCCTTTCTCAAAGCTAATAGCTGATTTGATGAAAGTACTGGAATTTCGGAAAACGTGAGCAGAAAGGGTAAGATGGTGGTGGGTTCGTTATTATTGGGCTTTTTTCTTTGGTGTTTTCAAATTAGGAAGGAGCAGATGTCACTGAACCGGGCAGTGAGTACAAATGACATGTTAAATGAAAAAGTTAATGTTAGAAATGTGCGGAAGCATGCGCCACAGAAATTTATTCGTTTACATGTCCAGCTTGTTGTCGACAGGAGTTCAGCAGTAGGAGGGTCATGGATGCTTGGTTGCACTTGACAATCTCGACAAATTATGAGGATAATACAAGCAGTGGAATGTTCTTGTAGATTACTTCTTATGACTAGCATCAAAATGCAATGAATAATATACATGAATGGCGTAAAAAGGCACTAACGTGGAGAAGACATTGGGAAGAGACTGGATGGAAGATCTTGCATGTGAGGTCAATTGAGTCAATGTTAATTAGAGAGATAAATATGAACAACAAAATGTTAACATATTTCATATGTTATGTCTTTCACCAGCAGCTACGCTCTACATTTCTTTATTTATTATCAATCAATTTCGGGAAGGCCCTCAAATAGGTTTTGTGGGACGAAGTTGAGCACGTTGAGCTCATTACAGTTTGATCACCTGGTGTCATATCAACGTTTTCATGCCTAACTCCAGATAGTTATAGCATAAAAATAGGGCGAGGTTTTTATAGTTTACTTTTATAGTGTCTTGTAAATCATAACAAACCTTCTGTCACTGTTCCCAGAAAACGATACAAATTAGAAGAGGAATGTGAACTTTTTCATGAAACCAAGATTTTATGCTAGACGGTGAAAGATTTTTGTTTTCGCTTAATACAGAAAAGTTGTATGTGGTTTTTTATTCACAAATAACATCTGCAGAAGGTTTTCACTTTCAAATCGTTTTTCTTTCTTAATGTCATAGCTAGATTTAATTTGTGTAATAATTCTCAAGCCAAATGCAAATTATTTTTCACTATGCGTTATTCCCAAGGAATATTTAATATCATTTTAGCATATTTTCAAGGCAAACTTCCTTAGTTCCAATTTTATCGCCCTGATTAATTCAAAGAGGAAATAAAAACATATAACACTGGAAAAGGAAAACTCCAGCCAGCGATGCTTACACAAAACTCATAAAACGTACAAACATCTGAAGGTATTCTTAAATCATATTTTTGAATATCGTTCGTCATTTATAATTTGCCTAGCATTTTTTATATGTTTTTGAAACGTTTAATGGTACGTCAAAAACCACATGAATGTAACTGCGCACTCTTTAAAGCTTTTTTTTAACTTTAAAAGCCTGTACGTGACACCTTGTAAAGTGTTTTACGTTCGGATAGTCCATTTTCTAAAAAGAATACAGTTTCTTCACCAGGTGTGGCAAAAACGTTAACCTTTCTTTACAATCATCTCCCACCAGCAGCTGTGTATAGCAACAGATGTATTGTGTCTTATATTTTTTCTTTCTTTAAAAAAAATCATTTAGGCCAGAATTTTTTTCCCATAAATTCAATTCCTAGGTTTTGATGTTGAAAATTTGTTCGTGTGCATTTTTCTTTAAAAATTTCGTTAAGCAACGCAACATTGCGTGTTAATTCTAGGTGTTTATCATCTATTATGCTTTATTTGAACGTAAGTGTTATCGATCTTCATGTGGTTCTTCGAGTGTCATACTTGAATGATGTTCACCACCATGTGGTGTTCCAGTTACTAACCCTCTGGAAACTGATTTGCACAGAACCCTTTCATAAGAAGACGAACATCCTGGAAGGTCATATCTGATTTAGCTCCGTTTTGATGATTATTGTCTTACGTCAGGTACAAAATACTCTCCCACCTTTCTTTTATTTATTTAGATGTGAAAATATAATCTGACAGGAGCCACTCAATTTCAAAATTTAATTTTTATTTTTCCTAAACCATCGTTCTTAGCTCATATAATAACAATGGGTTTATAGATATTTTTTCGAAGCTCGGAATATTTTGAATCTTGTATTTTTGCTTTCCCGAAATATATTTTTCATGTTTTTTCTGGCGATTGTGAATAGTTAAGACTTCTTTCAGTTTTTGAATTTACTTTCTTTCTTTTTTTTATTCTCTTTTATGTTTCTCATTTCTCTCAAATTAAACATTGAAAGCTTTTTTACTGAAAGAAAAAGGTAAAATTACTTAATTTTTTCCTGCAATGATAATAGATAAACTGATAGAGAGATAATATAAAGTTTGGTAATTGGAGAGACAGGAGAAAACGTATGGTAATTGGAGAGACTGGAAAGAAAATATGGTAATTGGAGAAACTGGAAAGAAAGTATGGTAATTGGAAAAACTGGAGAGAAAGTATGATAATTGGGGAGACAGGAGAGAAATGTGGTACTTGGAGAGACTGGAGAGAAAGGATGGTAATCGGGGAGACAGGAGAGAAAGTATGGTAATTGTAGAGACTGGAGAAAGAATATGGTAATTAGAGATATACCGTTACACTGAGGAAGTAGGCGGACACAAAGCATTTGATGGGAATAGCTCATCACTATATAGCCTTCCTGTTTGTCACCTTCCTTCAGTAGCATGTTATTACATGTATATATTTTTAGTATAGGTATAAAAAATATTCGGCATTCAAATTATTTGTTTATTTTATTTTTTTTGGATTTTAATATACAACAAACAACAGGTAGGAGTAATCGGCAAAGCTAAGGAAGGGCCAAAATTACTGTTTCTCTTGCAACTTTTTCTGCAAGTATAATTTATGTTTAATAAAATCTGAAGCCTTAATATTAATGAGAGAGAGAGGGAGGGAATAAATTCAATAATTACGCAAAGGTAAGATAGGTGTAAATACATATAAGAGCAGATGGTTAAAAATTTAATAAATGTAGATGTTAAGGGGCTTATTTTTTGACTACAATATTCCAAATTTTCGTTTATTCAAGTGCTGTAAACCAAGATCACAGCATTTTGAAATCGGAATTTAGGTTAGATTTCTACTGTCATGAAAAAGGAGTCAAAATGTGTATACGAATTAGTTCGGATTAGGGCGCAAAGACAACGAAGCTTGTGACGACAACAAATGCTCAGACGAGGCCTACAGTTTTCCAAGGATTTAGAGCTTCTTAAGGGTTAGGGAACTAAACCCGAAGTAGAGTAAGCAGTTATCCGGAAAACGCTCTATTTTGTTGACAGTGTTTGGAGCCGAACCCATGTTAATATCATATGAGGCGAACGCGTCACCACAGCACCACCGCTGGTCCATGTACTAGAGATGAGTTCGGGCTAATCTCTCGAGGCCCGAGCCCGAAATACTTTATGAGAATTTTTCCCGTCCTAGTCCAAAGCTTCAAATATAACTTTAACCCCCCGACGTATGAATTAAATTAAAAAAAAAAAAATTGGCGAACTACATTATTTAATTTCCTTCGAATTTTCGTATGAATGTATTTTCACAACCTTCGAAAATGAATCACATAGTTGTATTCCTTGGAAAATTTCGATATAGAAAAGTAAGTTTTCAGCTTCACTTGCATCCGTCTAATGAGACGGGCCCGCTCGAGCCCGAAACCGATGCGAAACATAGAGCCTGAACCCGTTACGGGCCCGGGTTGAGCCCATCTAATCTCTCCCATGCACAAAAATTGTTGAGATCGTTGTGGTAAGTGCAAATTAAATTACGTTTGCTATCCAGGGAAATGCTGTACAGAATTGCAGATATTCCAATCAACATCTTTTCTGTTTAAAGATATTCGTTCTCCGCCTCTGGGAAGTCATTATTAGCCGATTACTACGTCTGTTTACTAATAGCCATCAAGACCACCACAGCATTGTTGGTTCCACATTTTCCGTTACTGAGAAAGAACTTGTGAAATACTTCAAAACATCAGTGATTTCATTTTCAAAGTGTTAGTATCTAAATGGTACAAACATCGACATATTTTATCATCGATTTGCTATAAATAAAAATAGCAGTTTTTAAAAATAACCAATTTTTTTATTAATATATTTAAAGAAACGTCGATTAAAATATTTTAAAAGAATATATATATATATATAGGCTTTCAACTGAGGTATGCGCGTTCCCATGGGTATGCGAGTAGCTTCCAGGTGGAGTATGCGATTCCAAGCATCTTTCAAGAAAAAAGGGAGAAGAAATGGACAATCTGGTTGTTTTTTTCTATTTTTCTATTTCCTGACAATTCTTACTGAATAAAAGATACCATTACGGTAAAATTAGGCGTAAAAGTAGGAAATGTTTAAATAGGCACACCTGTATTTAAAATACTTTTAATAAATACGTTTTTTTTTAAATAAAAATGCTAAAAACTTCTTTTATATAGTTAGTTTTTAAAACCTATGCTCTGCGGGAATTTTATTTTGAGGGTATGTGAAACATTTAGTCAACTTTAATTGGTTACAATTTAAAAAAGAAGTTTAATAACCACTGATCTATGATCACTATAACGTTTGAAAAACTAAACTCGCTATTCTCATTATCTTTCTCATAATCTTCATTAACTACCGATTAAGTTATTATCATTCCTCGTTCGTATATTAGGACTAAGTTCGACAACTAGGAAGAGCGTTTGTGATAGGATGGTGAAAAGGTGCGTTCGATTGAACTTACAGTGCGATGTTTTGATAGCATTAAAGTAGTTGAACGATTTATCTCCAGCGTTACCTGAACATTGACATCTTCGCGCGTGCCACCCTTCTTCGATTGCGTTGATGATGAAGATCATAATAAATTCATGACCGGTTTGGGTGAGGACGCATGAAGAGGAAATTTTCCTAAATCCCCTAAATCCGGACTTCGCTTAAAAGGGGCAGGTGCGAAACTCGACGGCGCCTCTAACGTCATATTGTGACGTCAGGACTTCCATAAGCGCCAGACTATTTAGTTTCTACTTTTTTTTTCCCCTTCTTTTTTGCTGTTGTTTTAACACTGCGCACGGACCATTTTTTTTTATAGGTGGGGTTGCCGAATTGGAGAAATTATCGCCATATGAATCCTTCGATGCTATAAAACGTTTGGAAAATGTATTAAAAATAGGTAATAAACATATGAGAATATATATATATATATAGAAAAGGCTTCATATTTTTTCTACCTACTTTTTCTTCGCGATAGCTATAAAAGACAAATTTGAACCATTTTTTAATGCCTATTACTTGGTCCTTGATGGCCCAAGGACCAAGTAATAGGCATTGGAAAAAGTTTCAAATTTTTCTTTTCCATCCAGTATTCGATAACTATGAAATAATGGTGAGGTAATCAGCCGTTCGGTAGGGGACACTATTTTGAGAAACTAACAGTACCCAAGGACAAGGGGTGGGGGGGGCAATCAGCTCGGAGTGGTCATCCTCCGAAAGCCGTCCACCTCCATGTTGCTTAACTTCAGTTGTTAAAACGATAGCAACGATGATGATACATAAATCAATAGTTTAACAGTGAACGCCCGTTTTTAAATTAATTTCAATTTTAATATCTTTTTCAATCAATTAATTCATTTAATATATTTCAAATTTTAATTTTAATTTCAATATTTTAATTAATTGTAATTTTAATTTCAATATTTTTAAATTAATTGTAGCCCTTAATTCTTGGAATGAATTAAAACTTTAATTTTAATAATTTTTGAAATGAATTGAAATTTTAATTTAACCGTAATCTTTTCTCCTGAGTCATTATTATTAGTTATACCCTTTTACGAAAATATTACCATAAAAAGAAATATTTGTTCAAGGTAAGTTATGACAGGGGTTATGGGCAAGAAATCTCTCCATTTTTGGGAGGGCGCAGCATTAACAGTGCTGGATAACCAACAAGAAAAATAAACACGTGCTTGAGGCATCAAGTGGGGATCATCACAAAATTTCATCACCTGCCCATCATCACAAACTCTTTCATTTTTGTCTCATCTTTTACTCTTTTAACTTACCACATTTTTGTACTTAAGCAACAATTTTTATCAACTTTTTTAGGCGTAGTAATATTAACGCCGATGTTATGGCGTGGTTAGATGGTGAAACGTTCGTAAAGAAAAGAAATGTTTTCTGCGTTCGGTGGGGCACGATCTCATTAATATTACTACGCCTAAAGAACGTTGATAAAAATTGTTGCTTTATTTAATCTGCGTAGTGTTTGACTTGTATAAATAAAAATGTTTGTACTTGTTAAAATTTTTGAAATTCTTCTAATCCACCACGCTTTACTTTATTCAGAAATGTTAAAAAACGTTCCTTTGGTAACTGAAGTTTTAAGGGTTCAACACAGGCCTAGAGTTCAGTGTATTTGATGATTATATATATATATTCGTATGATGATCATATATATATATATATATCATCATCATCATCATATTCAACCATTATCTATCCACTGCTGGATGAAGGTCTCTCCAAATGCTTTCCACACAAGTCTATCCTGAGCAATTCGCTTCCACGTCACCCCAACCTGTTTTCTTATTTCATCCACCCATCTAGTTTGAGGACGTTTTCTAGGTCTTCGGTGGTCTCTTGGAATCCAGTTCAGAATTTCTGTTGTCCATCGTTGATCAGTTCTTCTTGCAATATGCCCAGCCCATCGCCATTTCAGCCCTTTTACTTTAACAATGATGTCCTCTACTCTAGTTTGCTCTCTCACCCAAGTGTTTCTTTTTCGATCTCTCCTAGTTATTCCAAGCATGCACCTCTCCATGCTCCTTTGCGTTGTCTGTAACTTTCGTATTGCTCCAACTGTTAGACTCCATGTCTCTGATCCATAAGAGAGGACTGGCAATACACACTGGTTGAAGACCTTTCTTTTTAGACACAAAGGCAATTTCCCCTTCAGGATAAAACTGTTTCTTCCAAATGCACTCCAGCCAAGTTTAATACGTCTGTTGAGTTCTTTCATAATGTTGCCATCCATTGAAATCAGCTGGCCAAGGTAAATATATGAATCAGCAATTTCTAGCTCAATGTTGTCAACTTGTATTTTTGTTTCCTCTACGAAATTATTGAACATGATCTTAGTTTTTTGTAGGTTCATCTTGAGTCCAACTTCTTTACTTCTAGTTGAGAGCTCCTGTACCATGTCTTGGAGTTCTGATGGGTTCGTTGAAAAAATAACAATGTCATCAGCAAACCGCAAATGATTTAAATATTCACCATTTATTTTTATTCCCTTGTTATTCCAATTTATCTGCTGAAAAATCATCTGTAAAGCTGAAGTAAAAAGTTTTGGAGAAATGGTATCTCCCTGCCTCACACCTTTACCAATTTTGATAGTTTTGGTATCTTTATGTAACCGAAATTTTGCACTTGCATTTTTATACACACGTTTCACCATGTCAATGTACACATCCTCAATGTCTGTTGATCTTAAAGAGTTGATGACTGCTGATGTTTTAATAGAGTCAAAGGCCTTCTCATAGTCAATAAATGCCACACACAATGGAAGTTCATATTCATGTGTTCTTTCAATTAATTCTCTTAATACTTGAATATGGTCCACTGTACTGAATCCACTTCGAAATCCAGCTTGTTCTCTTGGTTGAGCTGCATCTAATTTTTTCTGCAGGCGATGTGTTAGCACTTTTGTGAAGATTTTATAAATAGCAGGTAACAAGCTAATTGGTCGGTAATTTTTCAAATCCTCTTTATCACCTTTTTTATGCAAAAGAATTACTGTTGCAGAATCCCATTGGTTTGGTATGTTACCACTGTTGAGGCATTTGGTAAAGAATTTTGCGAGTATGTCTTCTACATGTTCTCCAGCTTCTTTTAAGATATCTAATGTAATGCCATCATCGCCAGGGGATCTTCCTTTCTTCATACTTTTTATTGCAAATGCTACTTCTTCTTTTAAGATTTTAGGAGCTGTTCCTTCGACTATCTCAGAGTCTTCGTTTAATCCACTGTTTCCCTCATACAGCTTTCTGTAGAATTCTTCAACTCTTCTAAGTATTTCTTCCCTATTTCTTGTTACAGTGCCATCCTCTCCTTTTAATGCAATGATGTGTTTCTTCCCAATAGACAAACTCCCTTTAACAACCCTAAGGCTCTTGTTGCTTTCAATGGCCTTCCTTACTAACTCACAATTGAATTTTCTTATATCTTCTTTCATGTTTTTGCGCAAAGTTTTGCAAAGTTCTATGTACTCAATCCTGGAACTGGTATTTTGATTGTCCACCTTCATATCTCTTCGCCTTTTCATGAGCTGTTTCGTCTTCTCAGATAATTTGCTATTGTGCTTTTTACAGGTTACACCACCAATTTCCCCAGCAGTTTCAACTATTGTCTTAACAATGTTTTCATTTGCTTCTGAGATATCACTTTCATCAATAAGTCCTTCCAGTGCAGAAAAGCGATTTTTTAATTCCAACTTGAATGCCTCGGTATTTACTTTCAGTTTCATTAGATCCACCCTCTTACTTACTTGTTTCCTAATGAGCTTCTGTCGTTCTAATTTAGTATTTAAGTGCACTTTACATCTCACCATTCGATGATCACTTCCAGTATTAAATCTGTTCAGTACACTGCAATCTTCAATAATTGATTTCTTGTTTGCCAGGATATAGTCAATTTCACTAGTTCCCCCATTTGGGTGTTTCCATGTCCATTTTCTTTGCGGTTTCTTCTTAAAAAATGAATTCATGATGCTAAGGTTTTCAGCTTCTGCAAATTCGATGAGTTGATCGCCACGTTCATTCCTTTCCCCATATCCATATTTACCAACCGATGTCTCTCCTTGTTCCTGTTGTCCAATTCTTGCATTGAAATCCCCCATGATGAGCTTGATATGTTGTTTCCCTTTGGTGTGTAACTGTTTGATTTCTTCATAAAATTCTTCAACCTCTTCGTCGGTATGGCTTGATGTTGGTGCATATACCTGTACTATCTGAAGTTGGTATCGCTGGGTTAGTTGAACAACGAGCCTCGCTGCTCGATCTGACATGCTTTCAACTTCAAGAAGGTAGTCTTTAATTCTTTTGTTGAT